>BMAU01017109.1:1280000-1729872 GCA_019973935.1 Trichonephila clavipes | reverse complement strand
TTACACTTGAACAAATCACTCCAGAGAGGTCAATTTTTCTATGATTTCAAATGAAGATTAATTGACAGAGCAGAATTCCCACCTACTGCACTGAGATAAGAAAAACAATTAAAAAACAAAATGAAGAACAGTGAAATAATAAACTATGCTCACACAAAATTGTTATTATCGTAAAAAACCGCTCAATAGCATTGCAATACAATACAAAATAATTGTAAAATTAAATCTTTGCCCCCATGTGCTCCAGATTAAAGCCATTTCGCCAAATTTGGGTATATCTTATTTTCTTAAAAAAGCTTTTTTATTCAAATTAATGTAGTAATTCTTTTTTCAGTAAAAGACTGTACCTCAATAATATGTTTTTGATTATTTTATGAACTTATTGATGTACTTTGAAATTATTCTGGTGCTTGTGTATTATCACAACCTATTGGTGACATATGAAATGAAGCACCTAGTTGCCGATTCATCATGTAGGACACATAAAAATGAAGGGCGCCAACTTGGCGAGTTATGAATAGAGTTAGTAATTATTGCAATAATACGGAAGTACCTTTCCTTTTATTTGTTTTAATTCTTATGTATTATTACTTTAGTAAGCCTCATGACATACTTTATGGTACACCAGTTTTTTAAAGCTGACTGGGCCACAGCAACATTTAGCGGGGTGTAGCTAGTTATAACATAAAATTAAATCTTAAAATGATTAAAAAATAAAAGAAAGCTCAATATTTTGATTAAATCCATATAAGCATTTTCGTATAAACACAATATATATATATATATATATATATATATATATATATATATATATATATATATATATATATATATATATATATGGGAGACAACAAGGGGTCCAATACGTTTCTCTTTCTTATGGTTTATTTAACATTAAACAAAAATTAATTAAAAAGGTATTTTTTAACAGATAAGTTTGACGATGATATGCAGAAGGTAACGCCTGCTCGCGCACCTCTCGCGTTCTCTCTTCTCTCTCTTAAAAGTTTTGGTTCTCCTTTCACTAGTTCAAAAGTTTCCACAGTTTCAGTTCTCATTAGCTGCGCCTGCGCGCGAAGACTGTGTTTTGCTTTTGGCTGCATGCCACAACGGCCATTCTGACCGTACGCTGTCCGCAGCGGTACTTCCATGGAGACCAGAGGAGAATCTGAAACATACAAAAAAAAAACGGAACAGACAAGGACTATACGACAAATATATAGAGATTAAACATATCATAATTTTGTTGAACTAGACAGTTTCTCCATCATGTGAAGGCACCTCTTCGACATCCGGAAGGTTCCACAGGAAAACATTGTGTTTCACAGGCATAAGAACGTCTTTTTTAACAAGTTGATCTTTGGTTGAACGCATCGATATTTTCCTCTGTAGAGTTCTGGACGTCTGTTCAAAACGATTTTTCTTTTTCCTTCGTTTCCACTGCCAGGGCTCAAAGATCCTTCGGAGCAACACAAACCGTCGATGTTCACTCTTCATAGGTAAAGGGTTAGGTGAGCGGGAGATAAATTCCACGGAACTCGTTTTCATGGCACCAATGGCTTTCTTACACAATACTATATCAGAACATTTTTCTCTTACAATACTCAATTTTAACTTAGTACTCTTAATTTTATTACATTTATAATCCTTAATTAGAGAACTCAAATCATTTCTAGTATTAAAGTTTTTAACATATGGCAAATCATAAATAGAGTTTTCTATCACATTTGAAACAGAAACATTTGAATTAAAATGAACACAAGCATGAGCACCTAAAGAGGATTCACTTTCATTCAATAAAACATCGCTCTTTGCGTGGCCTAGTTTCTCTATTTCAGAATATACACTGGGATGTACTCGTATAATAAATTCTTCGGTCAAGGTCGGTGATATCGCCGTTCGCACACTTATACCGGGACAGTGTTGATCAAGAGAAATATTTATGGGTTTAACTTCTACCATACGCTGTTCGCCAAAACATGAACTTAATGTTATTATTTCTTCGGAAGGTGTTTGCACTCTAATTAGTGAGGAATTTAAAACTGGGATCTGGCAACCTGAATCGATCAAGGCTGTTACGGGTTGATTTTGCACAAAAATGCTTACGTATTGAAGATTTGAGAATTCATCGCTATTTTGTTTTTCGCTCTCGACTTTCAAAGTATTCACGTTTATTCTATTATGGATGTGGTCATTAGATTCTTTAGGTTTAAAACGCTTCTCACAGTCTCTTGCGCAATGAGATGAATCACCGCACATATAGCAATTTTTATTTTCTCTTTCAAGATATTGGGGATAGTTCTCTTTAATCTTTGGTTTAAAGTTTTGTGATCTATTTTTAAAGGGGTTTTGGGTATATCCATAAGTAATAGGAATTTCTTTATGTGATCCGCTTCTAGATGAAACATAAATATCGCACTCTTTAGCTAAATCAATAGGCCTAAACCAATCTTCTGCTTCTCGAATGCCAATATGAGTTGCAGTTTCCTTATTTAAAGTTTCAAATAATTTATCAGAAATTATAAGATCACATAGAGATTCAAAGGAATTAACTTTTCTTAACGAACAATAATATTGGAAGTTTGCCGTCAATCTTGCAGCAAATTGGATGTATGTCTCGCCTGATGATTTTACAGCATTTTTAAATGAGTTTAAACACTCGCGAGGGGTTAATTGGAATTCTCTGAGTACTATAGATTTTAGTTTTTCATAGTCATTTAATTCCTCTTATTTAATATACAGTAAGACGTTATGAGCTCTTTCGCCCAGAAGATTTATTAGAATTTCAGATTTATATTCGTCATTTATTTTCTTGGTTAAAAATGCGCGTTCTAATGATTGGAAGAACAGATTAAAATTTTCAGATCTGGTGGGAACAGGAAGAGATAAAGTTTTTATACTTTTTATCATATTTTCTATGTTAGTTTCGAACTGTTTTTCTTCGACTTTAGCTGCAGGATTTAAACTTAATGCTTTATTTTTAGCCGTTTGAAGTTCGATTTCTTTTTCTAATTTTGCTAACTGAAGTTTCGCGAGCTCAATTTTTTGTTCTTCTGAAGTTACCTCTCTTTCGTTTTGCGATACTCTCTCATCTATACAGTTTTGAATTAAAGTTTGAACGAAATCTGGATCACTTTCAAATGTACTACTGTTCTCAATTTTAGTCTTTAGTTTAACTATGGTGTCAGTACTCTCCACAGTACCGTCTAGATTCTCAACAACTCTTATGAGATCCTCTTTAAGAGCGTTTTTATACATTTTAGAAAAATTTGGAAATATTCTACCTTTTTTTTTCTGGCTCCCATGTTGCTCGCACGTACGATGTATCCAATATTTGAAGAAAAAATTTCGATTCCACTGATTTCACCTCTTCGCAGGTAATATAGTTGAAATTGTAGTTCCGGCCTCTACACAGGCGGATTATTCACACTGAGTTAGTTCCAACCTCTACACAGGCGGGATTTTGAGGGTTCGTTGAAAAATACACCTCTACACAGGTTATTTTGTTATTTGTTCCGACCTCTACACAGGCGGAATGAAGTTGAAAAATTCAACCTCTACACAGGTTGAACGAAGTTTCCGAAAAATGGCGGCGCGTCTCCTCCACGGACGGCTTTTTTTTTTCACGTTCCAAATTTTGATCAAAATCGAAATCTTTTTTCAATCCCGGCCTCTACACAGGCGGAGTATTCATGCTGAGTTCAAACCTCTACACAGGTTGAATATTTATGCTGAGTTCAAACCTCTACACAGGTTGAACGAAGTTTTCGAAAAATGGCGGAGCGTCTCCTTCACGGACGCTGTTGTTCATTGTCCAGACTTTGGTTCAAAATTGAAATTTTATCGATCCCGGCCGAGCCCCCATAATTTGTGGGAGACAACAAGGGGTCCAATACGTTTCTCTTTCTTATGGTTTATTTAACATTAAACAAAAATTAATTAAAAAGGTAGTTTTTAACAGATAAGTTTGACGATGATATGCAGAAGGTAACGCCTGCTCGCGCACCTCTCGCGTTCTCTCTTCTCTCTCTTAAAAGTTTTGGTTCTCCTTTCACTAGTTCAAAAGTTTCCACAGTTTCAGTTCTCATTAGCTGCGCCTGCGCGCGAAGACTGTGTTTTGCTTTTGGCTGCATGCCACATATATATATATATATATTGCAAAATATTTATTTTGCTATACGCATTTCAGACAGATATCAAACAAAATTTTAAAAAATTGTCAAAAACAGATAAAAAAACATATTTAAGAAAAATATCAACAATTAATTTTGCCAAAAACATCGCAATGTGAAAAAAAAATTATTTGCAGTACATAATTGCCAAAAAAAAAAAAAAAAACTGTAAGTACTAAAATATAAAAAAAACAACAAAAAATATGTATTGATTTAATTAAGGATTAATGGAGAGAAAGATAAAACACAGGCTAAGATAATACTAATAATAATTTCATATTGGTAGGCAACTCGTTTTTGGCATGATTTTGAAATCATTCCAAATGAATATATTGTGGTCAGTCTAATGTTATATTATTGTACAAAATTAAAATTACTTATGTATTATCGCAACCTATTGGTGACATTATACAAAAGGAAGCCCATGATTACCAATTCAACGCATACAAAATTGGCATTGCCAAAGGGGCGAGTTGTCTTGAACGTTGGCGATTGTACAATATTAAGTAAGTACTAAATAAAAAAAATATCCAAAGTATATATCCTGAGCATAAAAATAAATTGAAAAATGAAGTACAATACTAACATTAACTGACATAAAAAGAACTGAACTAACTTTATCAATGCAAAAGCATAATTTGAAAAAATAAGGTATTTACATATAACCCCAACCTTTTGGCGACATTATATGAAACAAAGCACATGACTCACAATTCAGTATACATATGGCATGCGAAATCAGGGTTGCCAACTTGGCAAATTATTTTTAATGTTGGCAATTGTCAGGATAGTACATAAGTTCCAAAAATAATTTATCTTACGACCACCTGCTTCCGCAACAGGTATTTAAGCCATTTGTCTGTTTTGCTCATTCTCTGATGTCTATTCCAGTTTGATATGTAATTACTACCAACACTGCTTTTGCTTAGGCAGTATGATTACCCAAGTATGATATTCTGCATGGCAATTTTATGCACTGAAGCCAATAGTTACCCTTAAAGGTTAAAATAAAGACACATGAAATTACAAAGAACCATATTATTGGATCAAGTGTAGTATAGGGGGGGCTACTTGGCGCAGTCCTTTATTTTGGTTACTAAAAGTGGTCTCCAAGGTACTTTTCTGGTATTATTTATTTTAGAATGAATTCGATATCTCACCATGACATTTAGATAAAAATTGAAAAATAACGACACATGAAGTTGCAAAACAGCTCTGAGTGGGCTTGTATCAAAACACTTTTGGGGGCTGATTTCAGATATGAGCACCATATTAGTGACTGAAGTAATACGTATGGGGACGACTGTAGCTTGGGGGCCTTGTATCATTGGTACGTCTGATACAGTGGTAGCTATGTACCTGACAAAAGTAAACGGTACTTGCATATTATCGCAACCTATTGGCGACATTATATGAAGTGAAGCATCCGGTTGCCAATTCAACACACATGAAATCGGGATTGCCAACTTGGCAAGTTATAATAGAGTTGGTGATTGCTGCAATGCGCAAGTACCCTTTATTTTATTTGTTTAAATTTTTGAGTATTATTTACTTTTGTAACCATTTTGGCGCACCAATCTTTTTAACATGACTGAGCCACAGCAACATGTGATACAGCTAGTTATAAAATATAAAACTTAAGAAGATATCAAAAATAAAATAAGGCTGAATAGTTTAATTAAATCATAAAAGCAGTTTCGTACAAACACAAAATATTTATAAGAAAATCTTTATTTTATATTTCAGAGGAAAATAAAACATGTCAAAAACAGATGAAAAAACGTATTTAAGAACAATCCCGTTGAGTGATTTCGACAAATTAAAACATCGCAAAGGGAAAGTAAAACAAAAAAAAAAAAAAAGTAAGTACTAAAGTATAAAAAAAATAAAAATTATATATCGAATTAAAAAAAGAATGCGGGAGAGAAAGATCGCTCTACAAATTTTCATATTAATTTCATACTATCTAAAACAGATAACAAAAACGGAAATACTATACTAATGTTAATTGCAATAATAAGAACTAAAATACCCTTATCAATAAGGTTTGGTTTGTAAAAATTATCTTCGCATTCTAAAGAAATGCATAAATTATCTGAGAAATTAATCTGAATTTGAGCTGAAAATGTAATTTGCGCAAAACACACACATAACCATCCCGCGATGATAATACTATCTAAATGTTCATTCGAAGCCAGAAAGATCAAAATTAGGGCTAGTCGTAATGTCCATGGCTGTCGCAGTGATACCCATAGAGGAACCTCCATTTTCAGTAGGGATTTCAGAATGAATGAACTCGAGGCTGCGATCGGTGATTCTTGTCTAAATAAATATCCGGGCTTCGATGGTATTCACGGTCAAAGATTGACCATTTTGGCCTGAGCGGAAGGCAGAGATTTTTGGACATCATCAATTGTTTCTGTAACAAGGGGCAGCTTACTCAGGACTGGAGGAGAACGAATGTCATTCCTATTAAGAAATGTGACAAAACTGATAGTACTCCTTAGAGTTTTCAATCCATCGCCTTAACTAATATTGCTTGCAAAATAATGGAGAAAATGGTTTTGAGAAGACTCACTTTTCACCTGCATTCCCACAATCTTCTCCCGGAAGAAAAGTACGGTTTCAGAGAGGGACATTGTACTACATATAAGCTTCTCTACTTCTGTCAAAGGATTAGAGATGCTCACAATAGGAAACCTACTAATCATACTGTGGCGGTTTTTCTGGACTTATCAAAACCTTTTTTGACAGAGTCTGGAATAATCTTCTTGTTATTAAACTGTTTAAAAATTTTGGTATTGGAGGAAAAGCCCTACCCTGGATCTACGATTTCTTGAGAAACAGACTTATCAGAGTGAAGTTTAATAATTCCCTCCCCAGGAGTTTTTCATTCTTTCAAGGAGTGCCTTAGGGTTCAGTTCTAAGCCCAACTTTGTTCTCGCTCAACTTATCAGGTATTGAGAGTTAGGTTGGCGCATTCGCGGAATATATTGTTCTTTGGAAGCTCGATTCTGACTTGAAGAAACTGGTGAGAGACATTAATCTTGTCCTTGAGGACATTCACACAAACTGACTTTTAACCATACCATGTCTGTGGTTAGCTTCTTTACAACCAATAGAAAACTTTATAATTTCCAGCCTAATATCTTTCTGTATTATCAGCCACTGACCATCGATAAACATCCAAAATATTTGGGTTTTCCTATTGGACCCTGAAGTTCTGGGAAACAAACATATTGACAATATTGTATTTAAGGCAAGAAAACGGCTTAACATCTTGAGATATATCTCCGGACGTGATTGGGTGGCCGCGGTAGCCGAGTGGTATAGGTATCGGATCGTGGCTTGCTTTGTCACGAGTTCGATCCCAGCACCACTAAAGACCCACCGTGTAGGGCAGCGATGCACGTTAAATCTGTCGAGAGCATAAACATCCTCCCGTTGGTGTGATGTGGTAGTTAGGATAGGGGGTGCCAGCTTAGGTGTAGTCCATGTCAGTTGGCCATGGTTAAAATTACGTGGTCCGTCACTAAAAGCGCTCGTGTAGCTGAACAGTGTGACGTTAATATTAAATCAATCAATCCATCATCTGGACGTGATTGGGGAGCAGATGCTGGCACTCTGAGTAACAATTACATCTCCATTATCAGGCCCATCTTGGAGTATGGCGTTCCAGTTTACTGTAGCGCCTCCGTTACAAATCTTCAGAAACTCGAAAAGGTCAAGCTCAGCGCTGCTCGGATCATCACTGGCCTAAAAAATACTTGTCCCAGAAATATAGTACTTTTCGAGGCGGACCTACATCCCCTTAGTGTTAGGAGACGTGCATGTCTAACAAAATACTGCATCAAACTCAGAAGTCTAGATTCTCGAAATCGTACTTCAGCGTACTTCAATGATTGGTGTAATAAACAAAGTCTCAGAAGAAACAGTCCCTTCAGCCAAATGGTCTCTTTTAACCTTACCATTGGTACTGTGGAACCTCATTACCTGCCAAAATGTCCTGACCCAGCGGATGATATCTTGACAGGGACTTCTTCCATCCAGAATTGCCAGTACACGTGAATAAAGAAACAGACCTTCCTGCCTATCTAAAGCAATTAGCTCTAGAGATAAGTGGAAATATACCAATTGACGCCATTCAGGTTTATACGGATAACAGTAGAGACGATAATTATCGATCTGGCAGCGGAATTTGCATCAAATCGCAAGATCATATCTTAAGAATTCAGAGGAGAAATCCAGACGGTTACTCGGTTTTTCGCAGTGAACTAATAGCTATTAATGAGGCCCTTGGTTCTTTTGCATCTCCTCCAAATGGAATAGAGATTTGGATACTATCTGGTAGTAGAAGTGCAATACAGCACTTGTCCAATTGGCAAAGTGTGAGAGATAATGTTGGAGTGTCAATACTCACCAAGTTAAAACGACTTTCCACATCGCATCAAATTCATCTGCAGTGGAGTCCCTCTCACATAGATTTAGAGGGAAATGAGATTGCGGACACTTTGGCCAAGGCTGGCACTCACGAGTTATTAGAGCCGTCAGCACCCCTCATCTTTTTGGAGATTTTCTCTAGAACTAAACACCAGAATAAGACCGCTTGGATTACCCGCACCCTCCAGAGCACAATTGGTATTAATGCTCTCGTCCTGGAGACTCTCTAACTCACGGTTTTACATGACAGGATCAAACTCTTCTTGCCCGCTTTCGAGAGAGAGAGAGAGAAGTGGCCATATCAAAACAATGAAATTTTCCGAAGTACGCAAGAGCTTTGAAATGTGCACGAACTGTTCTTCTGAGCCGGCCACGCCAGCTCACATCCTCGAGTGCCTAGGGCTCACCAAGCAGAACTTAGAAGAATTTCTCTTACTGGTGTTGGACTTTCTGAAAGTGTATGATGTCATGGACCTGGTCTAGCACTGCTGACCGATGGGGGCGTGCAACAACAACAATAAATGTTGTCTAAACAGCAAAAGAAAATTTTAGTTGTTAAAATATTATTCATTAAAAAATGATTTATTCGAAAAATAATGCTAATTAAATATCAAAGAATAGAAAAATTACATAAATTTTCTAACCGATAAACATAGCTATAATAAAAATATGTAAAAATCTTGAAAAACAGCGTGTAAAGTATAAATTTTCAACTTAGTGAGAAACGGGACAAAAGACGTCATAACACTGGAAAATCACTTAAAAATTAAATTTTAAAAAATTTAGAAAGAATTACGAAATAATAAGTACGCAAGAACCCTTTCGAATTCGAATGCAACGTTATGTCAAAATTTCAGAGGAAATGGTCCAGCAGTTTTAGAGATTACCGGCTTTGAACAAAGCACATTACATTTTTATTTATATAGATTGTAGAAATGTCTATAGAAATATTTAAATTCTGTGAAGCGACTGAATACAGAATTGAAAGTATACTTATTTTATACTTGATCCAAAATTGCCAATTAACTAAAGAACACAAATTACAACTCCTTTAAGCTCACAAATTGAGAGAAATTTTAATTTAATTATATTTAATACATATTACTATTATTTTCTTTTGATTAAAAAAATAATTTTTTTCCCATCGAATAAATTTTTATTTAACATAACACTTTACCATAAAATATTGGGACAATTATTAACCGAATCGTGTTTTCTAATTTAATTAGCAGAAACTTATTTTTCAATTAATTATACTCAGTTTCTAAGCCGCACCCCCAAATTCTAAGCACAGTTATGTGATTTTTTTAAAAAAAAAAAAAAAAAAAAAAAAAAAAGAGTAAAATATGTTATTGATATAAGATATATATTTACAAAGTAAAAAGTGTCTGTGGTAGCCTAGTGGTCAACATAACGGACCCGCAATTGGTGTGTCATAAGTTCGGGCATAGTACCGCTGAAGTCCCGCCGTGTAGGGGACTATGGACGTTAAATCTGTCGAGATATCAAAGGGTCCGCCGCTGGTGTGGTAGTTAGGAGAGGGGCCTTATATATGTATATATATAAAAAATAAACGAGAGCCTGTATTTTTTCTATCCGATAGTATCTTGTTCAATTTTCCCCTGCGATGAATTTTTCCGTCTTTGATTCTAAGCTGAGCCCAATTTTAAGTAGCATAAATATCGGGGTGAAAATGCGGCTTAGATTCGAATAAATATGGCAGTATCACGATTTTAAAGTTTCTGTGTGTATCCAAGTTTGCAATTTTTTGTATTAAAAATTACTGTCTGATATTTTCTATCATTGAACGTGTTCAATAACCTGGTCAATTTCTTGACTAAATTTTTAATATAATAGATGCTGTGATTTCTTTGCGCAATAATTGATTTTTATTACTAGTTTATTTTTATTCTTAAATTAGAAAATAAAGCATTAACAAAAAGATAATTTGCTGAATAAACTTTTAAAAACACACTAGTTTTTATAAAAAGAAAAACTTAATTTTTTAAATATTTAAAAGGTGTTTGAATTTTTTAAACGAAAAAATATATATAATTTTTAATTTTATTAAACTTCTAAAATAAATGGTTTATATTTTATAAACGAAAGAAAAATATAATTGATATAATTAATTATGTTTTATTTTTTAATCTCGCTACTATGAATCGAATTGTTCGATTTTCAAATGTTAAAAAAGTTTTACATTTCTCATTTTTTCCATTATTCATTTGCTCAGAAAATCTCACAATCAGTTGTAAGCTGTTTACACCTTTTTCGGGAAGAATATTGAATCTATACACTAGAAAACTTAAGCCAATTTAATTATTACCAAGTTGTTTTACCATAAATTATTGTTTTGAACAATCTGTTACTCAGTATAATCACTATATGATAAATTACTTTGTTTAATTGCTGTTTTGTTAGCTAAAAAATTGTTAAGCGTCCTTCCAAAGGCATTTCCTCATATCATGATTTCAATATCTCATGGTATTTTTCAAGCACTTAATGTGTTCTTTTGATTTTTTTAATTTTTATTTTTTTAATCTCCTTAAAGTATTTTTTTTTTTTACTTTTTAAGTACTTTTATTTAACAAAGAACAAGAGTCAGCCGTATCAATGATACGGGGCTCCCCAAGCTACGGGGGCCCCAACATGTGTAAGTACAGTCCAACTAACAGGGTCCTCATAAATAAAAAGGTCCACCGGAGGAATTTTGATACTGGGCCCCCTCAGATCTAGCTACGCCAATGGCAAGAGTCAAAACATCACATTCACACAAAATCCTGATAATGAGAGGTTATAGCTTGAAGGAGCTAAGTACTCTGGTCATCCACCCCACGAAGAATAATATCTCATGGGAATTTCCCTTCAGAGGGAACGGGAAAACACTTGTTGTCCGAAGTCTTTAGGAAAGAAAAGTACAAACCAAAAAGGAGAGAAATAAGACACATTTCTTGCTATGTTCTAAAATAGAAAAGAGAGGAAGAAGCCGTAGGGGGATGGTGAGGGAGGTCCCAACTCACGGTGATTTTTGAGGTCATCTGATTGGATGGTGTTGGATAACCTTTCTGACCGAAGTAAAATACGGTGGCCATCTTAGTCACTTTTGAAATGTAGAGTAGGAATCATCTTTACTTCTTACAGGACGTATTTCAATTCAGCTTCTTTTTTTTAAATATTGTTGGATGTATTAAAAAAATGGGTGGTATCAATATGCCGGAAGATCAAAAGATATCGCGTCTGGTGAAAGGGATGGCAGAAGATCTCTACCAGGTACTGATAAAGAGCGAAGTTAGCACAGTAGATAAATTTGTTACGTGTTGCCGTGAAGTGGATGCCATGAGAAAGAAACGAGTTGTACCGCTATGATATGAGATGCTACATAATGTTACATCCATATAAACGGCAAATTAAGAAGATCTAAGTGATCTAATTCAAAGGATTGTTAAAGAAGAAATCGAGAAAGTACTTCCTTGCAACATGCATAAACGACGTGTCAAGCAATTCAGAATCCATTATCCGAGAAAAAGTTCAAAGCAATTTGACCCCGCTCACTCGAGAAAAACCTGCACCTTCTCTTTACAGAACTAAAATGACTGGAGAAAGTTCATGGAGACCAAGACCTCAACAAGTAAATAGACCAACTCAACAAGAAACAGGAAAGAAAACTGACCTTTGGCGTACTTCATATTACGTACCAATTTGCTTTCATTGTGGATAACCGAGTCACGTGACTAGATATTGCCGTGATAGATGGTGTGTTTTTAGCGCAGCAAGTCAAAGAAGGCAATTGGACCAGTACGAACGATGGGATTCTGACTGAGTTTCTGATTATGGCCGCGGTCCTGAATCTCACTACCAGCGTTAGAAAAGCAAATCACCGTATCGTAGACGCAATCCACAACGCAGTCAAACAAGATCTCCCTCTCGTCGCTCACCTGTTAGGACCAGTGAGGAAAACTAAGACTTGCGACCTGCGTGGGAGATAAGGCTGAAATAAACGAAAACCCTCCAGTATACACTGCCGCTAAACTAGTCAAAAACTTTGTATCTGTCGCAGTCAATGGACAGGTCGTTAATGCTTTGGTTGATTCAGGAGCTGATTATTCAGTAGTTTCCAAACAGTTAAGCACGCAACTATTGATGCCCATGTTCTTAGAACACAACCCGATTCTTCGAACTGCTTGTGGTAAAGATGTAAAAGCTATTGGACGATGCATGTTGCGAGTGAACTTGAATGGAGTGGAGCAAACTTTCGAATTTTCGGTATTCCAGCAATGCAGTCATGATCTCATATTGGGATGAGACTTTTTCAAAGCAACTGATGGCATTATTTATTACGGATCCTACGAACTTCAGATTCGGAGAAGTCTCTCCAAACGAATGAAGTAAATTCTGGTTTATATGCGGTCAATGACGTTGCCATTCCCGGAAACTCTATAAGAAAGATTTCCGCGTTGGCTAAGGACCCCAGACCTTATAAAAGGTTATAATTACAGGACTGAAGAGTTTTGAATGGAGCAAAGAGCTCTAAGTCTCAACTACAATACCGAAACTCTAGAATGGGGTAAAATAGATATTTGGATTACTAACGTTTCTTCTCAGCCTTGGATAATACCAGCTGGCATGTGTACAGTCGAAATGACGGATATTGAGGATGTATTGGTAAGTCCTTTGAAAGAGAATGCTGACAAAATCAAAATAAAATAGTAGAGGCATTCTAGACAGTCAGTGGGAGAATTCAAAGGCATTTTAGACCCGGAACTGCATGAGGTGCAACAGAAAGGTCTTTTGTAATTGCTGAACGACTACACATATGTTTTTGATTTTGATAACAAAATAAGAGTCTCGAGTAAAGTAAAACACATCATAGTATTCGCGGACAGTTGCACCGGCCTAAGTTGCAGACGTAGGGACGCAAAAATGAAACCTGATCGTGACCAATTCCCGTCCAATTCAAGAAAAGCTCATAACTATTGTTTATTTTTAGTTTGTTGTTTTGTCATCGACGGACCAGCCACGCTTATTTCTTTTTTACTTTTTTTATTTAACCACACAACATGTATCACACAACATATATATGCTATTTACAAGCGCAGCACATTTTAAGTAATTTTTATTGTGAGCTTCGAGTATTATAGTCCTATATTAATGCTCACGTCTGAGTATTAAAGAGAAATTTTCTCGTCTATCTTGTTCCACAGAAAGTTCTCAACTGCTGGCACAGCGCGGCAAGGAAGAATATTCGCATTTGTGCGCATGACGTTGGCGCTCATGCGCCAACATCCCGCCCGGCCTTGCCATGTTCACATGCAAGAACTTACAAATATCATAATTAGCACAATACGTATAAATTTAGCACATAATTAATTACAATGATTACAACAATTTAAATGTAATAATAAAGTTAAATCAACAATTTTACACAAATGAAATATAATATAGCAATACATATACACACAATTTACTTAGTATCAATTGGGAGAACAGCTATTTTACTAATAGTTCTTTTAAATTCTCCTGATTGAGTTTTAACCTTGACAACTCTCACTTTTCCATCTGACCCATGATATACTTCTAAGACTCGACCTAAAGGCCAAGTATTTATAGGTAAGAAATCCTCTTTGATTAAAACCATTTGACCAATCATTAGATCATTTTTTTCAGTTCTCCATTTCGATCTAGCTTGCAGTGTATTCAAATAATCAGATTTCCATTTTTTCCATGTGCGTTGCACAACCTTGGTAATCTTTTCCCATCGACTGAGACGATTTTCATTTACATCTATTAAATTTGGCTCAGGTATTGATGTTATAGGTCTCCCTATCAAAAAGTGACCAGGGGTCAAAACATCGAAGTTATGTGCGTCGCTACTGAGGGGAGTCAGTAGACGCGAATTTAATATTCCCTCTACCTGAATCATAATAGTTTCAAATTCTTCAAAGGTAAAGTGAAGATTTCCTATCGCTCTTTTAAGATGGTGCTTCACAGATTTTACACCTGCCTCCCAAAGACCTCCAAAGTGAGGGGACTTGGGAGGTATAAATTTCCAATCAATATTTTCTGACACGAAATATTTAGCTAAATTTTCATCCGGAAAATTAATTAATTTATGAAATTTCTTTAATATGGAGTTTGCTCCCACGAAATTAGTTGCGTTATCTGTGTAAATTTTGGAGCATTTACCCCGTCTACTAGTAAAACGTTTAAGCGTTGCTATCAAAGCATCGAAAGTGAGATCCGATAATAACTCGAGATGGATAGCCTTCGTAGAAAAACATATGCAAACACAAATGTACACTTTATTTAGAGTTCCCTTTCTCTGATTTTTATATTTAACTATAAAAAGGGACCGCATAAATCAAGTCCAGCAATAGTAAATGGGCTCGATATGTTTACTCTTTCACTGGGCAAATTACCCATAATTTGTGAAGAGAGAATGGGTCTGCTTTTGAAGCATGTCACACATTGATGAACGGTTTTACGAGCGATGCTACGACCGCTCAAAGGCCAAAATTTTTGTCGTACAGCATTTAACAATCAATGTGGGCCAACGTGAAAGAGTCTTGTATGCAAGCTGTTAAAATAAAGTTTACTTAATTTTGAACCTTTTGGTAAAATCGCTGGATGCTTATGGAGATATGGCACAGAAGCATTTTCTAATCTTCCACCTACGCGAACTATTCCTTCCCCATCTACAAATGGAGATAAATTAGAAATACTACATGGAATTTCTTTTTTATCAAACAAGGATCTTTGAGCATGCTTAATCAATTTAATTTCTGACTCCTTTAATTCGGCTACAGTTAGAGGTCCAACCTTTTTAGACTTATTCCTACAGTTGTATTTGAATCTGAAAATATAAGATAAAATATTAATAACTTTGAAATAATTATTAGAAAGTTCTAAAAGTTCGTCAAGGATGCTAGAGGAATCACTATTCAGCAAGACAGTCTCTTCACTTCTGTCAGCTTCAAGCAATTTTTTTTTTCTTGAATTACAGTCTCTTTCTCATGTTCGGTGAGGTAGTCTAACTCAGGAACCACTTAATGAAAGTTTTTAGGAAATTCAGAATCGGACAAAAATTCTGCACCTGTCCACCACCTGGAATTTGACACCAGACAGTCAGCGTTCAGTCCACGAGAGAGGAAGTCCGCTGGGTTTTCCTTACCAGCGCAATGGTACCATGAATGGGGATCTGTTAGGCTGGTTATTTCGTTGACTCGGTTAGCAACAAATTGCTTCCATCGGGTCTTGTTACCCTTTATCCAAAACAGAACTATTTTGGAATCAGTCCAGTGATATTGTAAACAGGATCTTTTAAGAATAACGATCATTTCACCTTAGATGCCAGACGAGCAGCGACTAGAGCTCCAAGTAATTCTAGTCTGGGCAGGGTTACACAGTTTAATGGTGCTACACGGTTTTTTGAAGTCACAAGTTTAACAGAAATTCCATTCCTTGACTTTGTTCTCAAATATATGGCTGCGCCATATGCCCTTTTGCTGCCGTCGCAAAAGCTATGTAACTCTACATCATCTTCCAGCAAAGTAAAATCTAGAACTAGTCGAGGAATTTTTAGATTTCATAAGTGGGGTAGCTCCTCACACCATTTTTTCCACTCCTTTTCAATATGTGTTGGCAAAGGGTCGTCCCATTGAATTTCTTCTTTCCAGAGATCTTGAAGGAGGCATTTAATTCTAACGTTGAAAGGAGAAATTAACCCTAAAGGGTCAAATATCTTTCCAACTGCTTGCAGTATGAAGCGTTTCGTATTTTTATCTAAGGAAACGAATTCCAATAGACTTTTAGTATCTGTAGTCAAGTAATCTTCATTAGTGTCCCATGATAGACCTATGACCTTTGTTCCATTTGCTCCTAAACTTACAGTTTCATGTACAGGATGTACATAAAAATTTTCTTTCTTCCATTGCTCCATTAAATTAGCATCATTAGTAATCCATTTTCTGAGGTCCATTCCTGCAGCTTCCATAATATTTTTTGCTCTTCGTGAAGTTTGAAGAGCTTCTTCAAATTCGTTACCACCGGAAATAAGATCGTCAACGTAGAAATTTTTATCTAAAAGTTCTACAGCGTCAGGGAATTCATGTTTATATTTCTCAATATGATGCCTAATCATGGCTGCCAGAAGAAATGGACTTGAACTAACACCAAAATTTACTCGATTAAAACGGTATACATGTAGTTTAGGCCTTTTATGAACACACGGTTCGTCATTACTCCAGAGAAATCGAACGGCATCTTTGTGTTCGTCAGCAAGGCAAATTTGTAAGAAAGCTTGTTTAATATCAGAACAAAAGGCTATTGCATTCAATCTAAAATTAATTAATATATCTAAGAGATTGGGATTTAAATTAAGTCCTGGCCATAAACAATCATTTAATGAGAGTTCATTATTTTGATGACTTCCACTGTCAAATACAATTCTTGTTTTTGATGTTAAGCGACCGTCTTTTTTTATGGCCTGATGAGGTAAATAATATACAGGTCTTTTTAATTTGTTATCTGTAATTTCGGTTTTAACTTCTTCTATAATACCCTGTTCTGTGTAATCGCGAATGATTTCACGGTACTGCTGATATAATTCCGAATCATGACCAAATCTTCTCCATAAATTTTGGAAACGTTGTTTAGCTAGGGGATAATTATCGGACAATTCATTATAGGATTTTCTAAAGGGAAGTTGCACGATATAACGGCCTTTTTCGAATTCAACAGTTTCTTTAAAAATTTCTATAGCTTGATCCCTTACATGAAGAACTGGATCATCTCGTATCCCCAAACCCTCTAAATCAAAAAATAATTTTAAAGTATCTTGAATAGAGTCATTGTTTACTAAAAAACACTGTCCTTGTTTATTAATTTGTCTTTCTTCAAGTTTAACACACGCAATCCAACCAAATTCGCTTTCATTGAAAAACAACTCTTCATTTATTTTATACGTATTCTGTTTTAAAACTTTAAAGAATATATCAGCGCTAATCAAAGCGTGAACTTCGTTTGCTTCATAAAATGATTTGTCAGCTAACGTCAAAAACTTTGGAATTTCCACATTGAAAATATCTAAACTTGAGGAGGGTGTAAATTCAGTTATTTTGTCTACAATCAAGAAATCTACTGGTTCTCAGCAAAACTGCTGTCTTCGTTTGAAATAATTGTTTTTAATTTTTCCATTTTATGTTCTGTGATAATCCATTTAAACCGGATACTGGTGTCTTTATTTTTTCCTTTTTTATTCCTAAACAATTACTCATTCTTTCTGTGAGTACACAGATATTGCTAGCGGAATCTAGTATAGCTCTCAATTTTATTTTTTGATTATTTGCTCTGCGAACATATATTTCTGCTGTTGAAAACAGAACATTTTTTTTATTTATTTGATCGGGCCATGTGTTATTACTCATTACTGATGCCGGGTTATTCGGATTAGAATTCTTGTTAACTGTTTCGCAATATTCTTTTTCATTTCCGTTAACTAAAGGATTTTTTTATTTTCGATTTATTAGAATTTCGAGTACATATCAAATAACTTCCTATAATCCCCCGTAATTCTATTTTCTCGTGCAATTTTTATTGTGCACACCGTAGTTACTAAAATTTCACTTTCTTAATTTTTGTCAATAATTTTCTCCTGCTCTACCCACTGGACGTGCTCCTCCCCATAATTTAAATCTCAGCCCCCGGGGCAGCCAATCGGAGTCAATGTTCACTGTAACAAGCATCCAATCTCAGAGAGCAATCTCTTAGCTCTCAGCCAAGCCAAAAAACTCAAAAACTTTCCACCCAGATGAAGAACCATATCCACGCCTCCCGGATTCCATCGCTCAACCAATCGCCATCATGCCACTCAGCAGAATGGAAAACACCAATTTTGCCATGCCCAGCATCATAGACTCTCACGATACGGGATTGAGGACTGTTTACAGTCCAGACGCCCAAAAGAAAACGCATATTCAACGCCTATCAAATAACTGTGTGAATCACCGCATTTGCATCGATATTTGGAAAGGCAATTAATTAATTTGAATATATATGGTTAGATTTTAAACACAAATTACAAAGTTTGTGTTTGCGAATGAATTTTAGTCTTACGTCAATACTGAATTTTAAAAAAGTAGGACATTTTTATATATTGGATGTTGTGACTTACACACCATACAATTTTTGTTTTTATTTTCGTTAACTATAAAAGCTTTTGGCTTAGAATTGTTGGCAAACATTTTATTTGGGTTCACTTTGGCCTTTCTATCAACAGACACAGACAATAAAACGGATTCTCGTTGTTCTAAGAATTCAATAAATTCTTGAAATGTAGGGACCGTTTTTGGATTTATGTGATAATTCAAAATTTTTTCTCGATTCTCTATCAAGTTTTTCAACTAGAATATTAATAAGTAAAACATCGGTAATTTATTTTGCTCATTTTTAAGTACTTTTAATGCTCGTAAATTTTTTTGAACACAATCATATTTCTAATTTCTGTGGAATTTTCATTTTGAATTTTTTCAAGCTTCAAAAAAATGTTTTGAATATGAATATTTATTATTAATCGTTCCTTTTCGTATCTATTTTCTAAAAATTCATATAAAGAATTAAAATTATCAAAATTACTGCATAAATAATTAACTTCATGAGTTAAACAAGATCTGAGGTAGTATAGCTTCTGAGATTCACTCAGTAGTATGTTATTTGTGATCAGATCGTGAAATTGGAATTTAAATGAACTAAATTCTTTGTATTTTCCCGAGAACTCGGGTAAAACTAAAGGAGGTATTTTAGTTTTTATTTCGAAATTATCATTTGTTTTCATTACTGCCCCAGAACTTGATTTCTTAGAGGAATTAAGAATAGTTTCAATTCTTACCTCTAAAGACTCAAGGCGGACTTCAAGAAGATGGAGATCTTCGTCGATGGCAGTTAATTCTGCATCTTTCACATTCGGAATGGCGTAATAGTTTTTGCGAAGTTCCTCCGCGTTTTTTTGTAGTGCAATCACAGTTTTTAGCTTTACTTTTATTTCAACCGAATCGGTTTCTTCGTTGGCACTTTCAATGAATGTTTCAATTCTGCTTATTTTACCTTCCAAGGTACTTTTTAATCGATTTTCTTTATCCATAATGCACTGATCGCTCCTGGCACGAGCGGAAACAGAATGTTTATTTTTAGTTTGTTGTTTTTTCATCGACGGACCAGCCACGCTTATTTCTTTTTTACTTTTTTTTATTTAACCACACAACATGTATCACACAACATATATATGCTATTTACAAGCGCAGCAAATTTTAAGTAATTTTTATTGTGAGCTTCGAGTATTATAGTCCTATATTAATGCTCACGTCTGAGTATTAAAGAGAAATTTTCTCGTCTATCTTGTTCCACAGAAAGTTCTCAACTGCTGGCACAGCGCGGCAAGGAAGAATATTTGCATATGTGTGCATGACGTTGGCGCGCATGCGCCAACAACTATGTCAAACAACGCCAGACGATCCCAATGCGAAATAATGCCAGACCCATATTTTACGTGAACCATGGCAGGGGCTTACATTAAAATTCTTCTGGTGTGAAAAGTGACTACCTGGTGCATTTGTGGGTGGGGTACAAAAAACTGAAATCAAAATTTAGAAGTTCCCGTAATTTTGCCGGATTACGACGGACGCCCGTAATGCCCCCTTCAAAGACTAAACTTTCAGGGATAAGTGCACCGAAAGTGGTCACCGGGTAATTCTTGGGGCGGGGAACGAGAATCAGGATTTAGATTTTAGAAACTTCCCTAACTTAGCTGGATATTGCCGGAAGGAAGTCGAATAGCTTTGTAATCTAGTCCCGCGTTCGGAGTTTCATTTCTAATAGAAACTAAGCTTTCAGGCACAGCCTTGCAAAAATATGATTGCAATAGGAAATTGCATTGGGCATTGCATTTTCAGGCATTGTTGTCACTTTTTTAGATGGTGGACAAACTGTACATTCCACATTCTAGCTGAAATTAGACATTCAATATGAAACCAGATGCAATGTGTACCATTGAAAAAAGAGCGGATTGGCTACGGTATTGCAAAGGAGTTCAATCATAATCAGATGAGTGCACCATATCCCATAAACATTCACTCGAGTCTTTTCACAGAACTTTGCAAGATTTAAATGGGAACAAAAAATATTCGGTCTTGCTGTCATTGTACTGCCTGGTGACTTTCGACAGACAATGCCAGTCATTCCTCTTGCACTATTTTTGTTCATGAGATTAACGCATGTTTAAAACAATCGCTTTTATAATGAAGCATCGAAACACTTCGATTGATCATAAATACGCGAGTACAAATGCAAGTTCATCAAAAGAAGCAAGTATTTTCTAACTGCTGCATATTAGACACGGTGAAGCAGAACTGCATCCCAATACATAATGCATCAAACACGCAGACAATTTTACTGTCCATGGCTTGCTTGCAAACCTGAATACTTATAATGTACCCATCAAACTCTTAAAGTTTGTCACAATGAACCTGAAACACCCTGTATATGCGTGTGTATTAAAAACTTTAGGATTGAAAAATACGAAACAAATAATTAAATAGGTGAGGAAATTATTATTTATTAAAATAAATTTTTTGAGGAAAATTAAAGCTTTAAAAATGAGATAGAGAAAAATATACACACCAAATTAAACAGTTCACATGTGTTTATTGCTGAAAGAAATTTAATGCATACCATTATTTTAAATATTTCTAAAAAGTAAAAAACTCATTTAAACGTGTGTTTTTAAAATAAGATAAGTAACTAATAATAAATATATGATTCTGTGTTTTTGAATTAGTTATGAGAGATGATAATGACGCTAATGGAGATAACTTATTCCAATGGATATTAAATAATGTATCATAATTTTTTTTGCACAGATATCAAGAACTAGTTTCTGAGTTATAAAAATAAAAAATAAATGTAATAACAATTTCGAATACTTACTAAATATAAATGCTTTGTTGTTATGATTTGTGTGAATGGAAACTTTTGTTATTGATCGTGGTGTGTGAAATCAGTTTTGCTATTGAGCTTGGTGAGAGTGAAGTTTTGCTATTGATCTTGATATAGAAGTAATGTTTCACTATTGAGCTCGATGTTGATTTCCTTTACTGAAAATGAAATTAAAAATTATGGTAATTTCCAAGATTTAAGTTTGCCGAACAAATCTACAAACCCTTTCAATAAATAAATATTAATTTTAATTAATATTTATTATTAATATTTATAATTATATATATATGTATATATAATGGTTATTATTAATATTTAATATTTATTTAATTTTTTAATTAATTAAATAAATAATTTTATTTTCTTAATCTCAATTAATTTATCATCATACAATTTTTGGAAAAAAAAAGCAGCAAGTTCTAAATACTGAAAAAAGATTATATTTTCATAAGCACTCATACATAGCAGATAGTTGAAAATATACAAATTGGATAATTGTATCGGTTAATTTTAATTTAAGGTAAGTAAAAATAAACTGAAATTAAGCTATACAAAAAAATAAACTGTATACACGAAAAATGAATGGTTTTTCTACTGAAGAACTTTAAAAATATTTAAATTCCTTCCTATTTTTAAAAGATATTTAGGTATATTTCGGAATTTACACCACGATCAGTAAAGTACTGATTTATGTAAATGAATCGTATTGTAATGAAACTAAAGGGAAAAGTATCGTGTAGAGGAGAAGATAAGTGAAAATTAATATATCATGCATAAATTTCATGAATTGGTACCTTATTTAATGGACGAAGAAGCTATACATTGAAGTAATATATATATATATATATATATATATATATATATATATATATTACAGGAGAGAGAGAGAGAGAGAGAGAAAATATTCTATAATTCTTCTTGAAATATGAAGATTATTGAGCTTGGATGCTTGAATATGTGATGTTGTCTTTCTGCAATTGAAATAAAAAAATCGTATTTCAACAATGAGTTCAATTTATGTGTTAGAATAAAAGTGTTTAACTGTTACTTAAAAGAAATCACATTATTGGACAAACAACAAATGTCTCTAAACACTGAAGAATAGTTTAATGTGGTCGATCCTTTTTCCAACAATGTATAGCTTGTTATTCTTGTGCTGGTAGAAATTAAGCGCCTCTCCCAAAACGAAAGACACAAAGTATAATGTTTAAATCAAAATTACTTTAAAGGATACTAAATAAGATGGTAATTATTTTTAAGAAATCAGAGAATTAGTGATAACTGGATTTGAAACATCAAACGAAATCATGTTTTAACCCTTTTTATTTTACATTTTGAGACTACTTGACGTGTTATATCGACAAAATTCTCAGATTCCTGTTAAAAGGGTAAACACTTGAATTTCACATTCTTTTGTTTTTAATTTAAGTTGCAAGAGCAGTGTCATTTTTAGAGTACTATTGCAGCTTTTATAATTAATGATAGGTGAACAATAAAACTCTAAGCTACTCTAGGTGAATTTTGTAGTGGTATTTATACTAAGAAAGCAAATAATATACACACACAGTTTTTTAAACTTAAAATAGACATAACATAGGATGCTTTTAAAATCAAATTACTAATGTTGATCAAATTTCTAACTAATTTCAAATATGGGATTTAATTTTTTTAATACTGTAAAAAATGACTTTCCAAATTATTTGAAACAGCACGAAAATTCAAGCAATCGACACAAAGACATGGCAAGATTCTTTCCCTTAATTGAATCTCACCTCTTCCGTAAATTTTCTTCTTTATTGAATTTCAATTTTTTCCTTTTCATACATTTCTAAGTTTATTGTTTCTTTAATTCGTAATAGTTTTACTACTTAAATATCTAATTTCTCTTTAATTTCCCATTTCCTTCAAATGGAGCTGCAGATGGTATTTACCATTTTCGACCAAGAACATTCCACGGGAGCAAATGTCACTTTTTTAGTATGACACTATATCGGTGGATATCAGTTACCCCACCATTAATTTGACGCTCAGTTTTCTCAACGGAGGGTGGCACTTGATCCCTGACAATGCGAAACACTTTTTAGATTTCAACTCAGCCGAGAGCACGCAACCCAAACAGGCACTCTAGGAATCTTTAACATGTTGTATAATCATAAAACATGGATGTTGTTGATTTATGCAACATGAAAATCCACTGATTTGGGTTGGGGTGAAACCCACAAACGTAGGCTTTCAAGGCCAGTGCCAAACCAATTCCTCAATGTAAAGTCTCAAGAAAAAGCCGAGAACCAATTCACTGCTGACATTAGGAAGTCATGTGCGAATCAAAGGAAACCTTTTAATTTAACTGAGATTTTTTCATCATATGCGGAAAGCAGTCATTGTCAATGCCATAATGGATTTAAGTGACTTTAGGAATGCATAATAGCAGCATGGATTTGGAGGTTTAAAATGACTTTACACTTGGTATTTCTTGCTTTCCGAAGAGATGGGTTTGTACTTTGTCATTTTGGATAAAACTTTTGAAAATATGAGGTCGAAACATAAGAAATATTTTGAAGATGCTGAAAAATGTTTTGACACAGGAAAATATATGAAATGATGGTTTTCTAACAATCTGAGGAAAAAATGCAGAACAAAAATATCCCAAAGTAAAGAAAGAAAACCCAATTTTTAAAAACAGAGGAATAACCAGTACATCTTGAACTTTGTAGAAAATATTGAAAATGTTGCAACATACACGAAGCATGTGCTGTTGTGAATAACAAATTTGAAATACATTGAAGTTCAAGACTTTTTTTTTTACTTTTTATGTATACGCATGTTATAATAAATTCCTTTTCCTTTAGGAACTGTCCCATTTCCACTTAGAATTGTTCAAAAATTCTTTTACAGCGTAGCAAAACAATTTGTGGAAGTTCATACAGAGAAATATATGATGGTACACGATCTATTTCATTCTGAAGTGCCCACTCTCATGCAAACTCAGAGAAAAATTAACTCTCTTACCACAACCGTTTGAAAACAAAATTTGTGTGCTGAGGTTCGAAGAAATTTTGGGCTACCAATCAAAAATATAAATCCAAATTTTAAGTTCAAAAACTCGAAAGGATTCTGAGTTCTTTTTCAACATCTTATCAATGAGAAGTTCTAAAGATAGCTGTTGCTGTAATGAAGACCAAATTTGGTTCGAAAATGAATGTGAAGCAAGAAATATGAACAAAATCTTCTTCCGTGATTTCAAAAATTCTTCAAGGAAGAACAATCGCTAACCGTCTTTCTAACATGTAACTGAACGGTTTTTGTTTGCATTTGACTTGTGTATGCTATCTTATAAATTAAAATTATATAACTTTTTTCCTAAAATATTGTTTTCATTTTTTACTTCACTAACATTTTAGTAGTAATATTACAACTGGAGCATCGTGAAAATACAACAAAAGTTTAAGTGCGCATTGTACTGAAAAAGTATAGAGAATGTCATGTTAAATTTTGAAGTAGTGTGTCCCAGCTCTGCTTTTATCCATGTTACTTCTTAATGATTCAATATTTCGAGGTCGAAACTAATAACCTTAGTTTTGATTCCGGTGCCTGACGTTAATTTAAGATTTCATAAGAAATTATCTGTCGTAGATTCAAATCAGTTTTTTGTCACTTTTTTAGAAATATTGTTACTTAATCATCAGGAGGAACAAATCAAAAATGATTTTTGTTGGTTTAATTAGAAAAATTCTAGATTTAAACTATTTGAGTGATTTATCGAAGATTTTAGAGAGTATCTTGAGTGTGTCTAGAACTTAATTATTCTATAAATAAATGGTAATTTGTGATAGTATATTTTGTACAGATGACCTTGGAATTTATGAATAATATTTCTAAAGTTGTAATAAGGATCGTTATGGTATAGCAGAATTGCTGTGCAGAAATAGTTTGGGCATTTCGAAGGAGAATCAATAAACAAATATATTCAACCTAATAAGTCAACCCTACTCAAGATTTGGTTCTATTTTCAGAAGTGATTGATTGTAATTAATACAGGATTCGAAGCTATAGTTCCCGAGGAGAGATTCCGCAATCTCTATACTCTTTTGCGGAGTAATTAATGAATATTAAAACTCCTTTGAAAAAATACAGTTATGAACAATAAATATTAAAGTAAAATAAGTTTAGAAGTATTAAATTTGACATTTACATGGATATATAGGTATTAAATTATCTTTAAAAAGAGAAATTTGGGACAATTTTAGTACTTATTTTAATTGTTCTGTACTTTCTGATCCTGTGATATCTGAATAATCCAAAAGATTGTTGATTTTAAGAACCCCCCTTCAAAAAAAAAAGATGGGTTTAAAATCTTGCTTAGAACCACTCAAAACCCCATGAATATGCCATGCATATGATTAATCATTAAAATATTTAGTGCAAATGTCAAAGACTTTCCTTCTGACACAAAACGAGGTCTGACCACTGGCCAGCCATGCAAATGCTTTTTGGAAGCTTCAAACTTCATCAAAAAAAAGAACTGCGCCAGAGCCCTTCTCAAATATCAGTAAATCATTGAGTATTAATTCCAAATTAGGTACAGCAGTACCAGAGCTCCATAGAACAATGTCGTCTGGAAACATTACGATTCTTATCCCAGAAGAAGTCACTTTCTCTATACCAGCTAAATACATAGAGGAAAGTGTATTACTAAGAACAGAACCTTGGGCTATGCCTTGTCTGAGCTCGAATGTATCCAAAATGTTTTGTTAAGTTTTACTTTGATGAATATTCTCTGCAAAAAGTCTGAGATCCAAGATAAAATATTTTTCCTCGGATGTTGAAGGAATCGTGTAGTCTTAAAATCAGTTTGCGATTCCAAACTCTATCAAAAGCCTTCGTGAGGTCTAAAACAGCATCTACAGTTTGATGAGTTAGTATAAAATTATGAGCGTCTCTAATAGTTTAAATGTGTCAAATAGAATTTGGTCTGTTTACAGTGACTCTTTCCAAAGTCGTTTGGCTCGCGTGGCATTATTTTATTTTTTCTCTAAGAATTACGGCATTTAGTGCAAATGTCAAATACTTCCTATCTGTCACAAAACGAGAAGCGTTTGATTTGATCATTGGCTGACGAAATAAATTCTATCGGGAAACTTTTAAAATAATAAAAAAAGAGAACTGTTGCTCTAGTCTGCTTCTTAAATATCAGTAGTGTGGGGGCAATTTTGACTACACCATGATGCTCTGTAACTCTTTGATAGAATACTGTTTCAAATGGTAGAAGAGTGAGTGAGAGGTGATTATAATATCTAAACCAATGTACCATAACTTTGGTTTCGCTAAACGTGAGAAAGAGTATACTCTATAAAAGTCAAGTGGGTCTAAGAGATCAGCAACAGCTGGTAAATAATAGAAATGCCGGTTTTTTATCTGCAATGAGGGTCAAATTATGAAGATATGGGCAGTGATTTTCGGAAAAAATTATATAGATTGTGAAATACCTCCTCGGATCGGATAAGTTCGAATCCATTTTTAATTGAAATCAATCACTTCTGAAAACAGAACCAAAGCTCGAGTTGAGTTGACACACACATAGGGATATATTTCTTCATTGATTATCTGTCTAAATATACTTACCATTTTAAAACAGCGATTCTGATATACCATCGCGATCCTTATTGCAACTTTAGAAACATTATTCATAAATTCCAAGGTCATCTGTAAAATTGGACTATCACATATTACCTTTTATTTATAGGATAATTAAGTTTGTAATATAAAAAGACACTCAAAATACTCTCCAGAAAATTCGAGATTAGGTTTTAATATTGCGGGACACCTTTTACGACTCAACTTGACTGAACCGATTTTTTTTTATTTAATCTCTCTCGCGCTCGTGATTTTTCCGATTATACAAATATACTGAAGAAAGTTATAGAATTTCAAGTCGAATTTATCTAAATCAGTGTTGGAACTTCAAAAAGACAATGTTTGCAAACATACGATGTCTAAAAGGAAAATTTTATGAGAAGAAATTTTTTATTCGAGTTAGTTAAATATATATATATATATATATATATATATATATATATATATATATAAAAGTGTAGGGCTTAGGAGAGCATCCTGAGATACGCCGTGATTGATTATAAAAGAAAAGGGCAAGCTTTAAAAAAGATTCTAAGCATCTGTTGTCCGATAAAATTCCAACACTTAATTTGCAGTTGAATGGCTCCTTCCTGTTTGCTAGTTCAGTTATTATCAAGGGGAAAAAACCACTGACATCTTCAAGAGATGACATTCTCTGACTCTATATTGCGTATTTTATTAGGAGAGGCTTGCTTATTATTAGAGGATCTAGCTTTCTGGCTGATAAAATAGAGATCTTTCATATTCAAAAGGTATTTGTCGAAGATTCTAAGATATGTTTAAAATGTCAATTATACTTTTAAGTTTCCTTTCTGTCCAACCAGTTTTTAAGAATATAAGCCCCCGGGAATAGCGAAAGTGCTCATATCTAGGAAGAACATTTTTAGCATTTTAAAAATGATTAAGCAGGTTTAAACGTAGTCTGACCATGGATTCCGCCACTTTCTCTTTTAATGTGGATGTATATCATTTGGGTCTTCAAGGTTTAAAAATAAGACATCACAGTAGCGAAATTTGATCCATTGGAGCTGTATGTGGAATTCGTAACAGCAGAAACCATTTCATACGTGTTTTATTTGAAAAAAAATTATAAAGTCAGAATTCTTGTAAGAAAGTAGCGCGATTCCCGCGATGCAAACTTGGCGACAGTGGAGTTAATACATTAAGTATCAAATTATGGTTTGAGACATAAGTGCATTTAAAATCTATAAAGAAGTTTTTTTATTCTTTTTTACTCTATTAGAAGTCGCTTGTTTAATACAAGATTATGTAGGTTATTATATTATATCTTTGTTGCAAAAACCGTGTCCTAATTATGAAACGAAAAACTCGTAATGCCATTTATGTTCCGAGTTAAATATACAGTTCATGAAATATTTTTCATTTTTTACTTGCAAGAGGAAAAATAACTTTTTTTTAAAAAAAAATCGGCATTACTTTGAAATTAATATAAACCACATGCCATGCATTTTAATAATTGTAATAAGGATACGCAAAACGTGTAATAATTTTTTTAGTACTTCAGCCCATTTTAGATATTAATTTGTTAAAGGTAGCATGCAAATGCTTAAAGAGTTAATAAAAAAAAGTAAATGAATCTACATTTAGAAATAATTGCGTTTCCGGGATATTTTTAATGCAAACATATTATTTTCAATCTCTTTTTTTAATTTACTTATAGGTATTAATATTTATTTCAAATTTTATTGAAGTTAAGGCTATTAATTCTAATGCAAAATTATATTCAATTTAAAATTTAATTGAACTACAATTTAATGCTGCTAATTTTTAGCAAAGTGAAACATAATATACATTATATCTACGTTTCAACGAAATAAAACTTAAATTTTGGGCCACATTTGGATAGACTTTTTCAAGATAATATACTCTCTACTTCTGGTACATGGTAATATCTGCTAAATTTACACTGAAAAATTAAAAGTGCAATATTACCATTTTCTTTATCTATTTGGAATTCTAAGAACAATAGATAAGAATAATTTAAATAAACTTACAAAGAATTATTAGAATAAATTACTTTTGCGGTGTTATGCCAAGTGCTTTGAGGTTTTGGATGCTCTTTGAAAGTTTTTTTGAAGTAAATGTTTAAAGGTATTATTCGATTATAACACACACAATCAGTTTTTTATAACAATATTTTTTACAACTTTAGGGTACTTGAATTGTTACATTTGGTGAAAAAAAAAAACTAGCTTTATGCGTCTTGATAATGTTTATTAACAATGATATTTGAAAGTTTTACAAAATATATTTTCTCTATTGTTACATTGTTTGACAAGAGGGCTTGGCTTTTGCTTCATATGAAATGTTATTTTACAAATATATTTTAACTTCTTTTTATTCCTTACATGCGATGTGAAACTAAAAACTAATAATTTATGAAACCTTTTAAAACACGTTATGAAAACAACTTTACTTTACTCAAACTTTCCGTAAGTCCTGACTTGACGGACACATTTATATATAAACTAATCATTAGCAATTTTCCGCATCCTATAATCCATGATATTAAATCTTATGTCACATCTCCAAGGCAGAGTTAAAGATATTCCCTATAATACGCTCACAATTGTTACAAGTGTCACAGGGATCTCAATTTTATCTTAATGATAACCACATAATTAAACTTCTAAAAATTTCAAAAAAAACTATAAAAAAATCAAAGTAGCCATATTGTAAGGTTATCACCCATCTTGGCGAACATATACAACAACTTGGTGTTGCCCCGTGATATCAAACTAGTTCTAAATTTGATTAAGAAAAACAGGATCATGGATCAATTTATCATACACGAGGCCCTTAGAAGAAATTAGTACTGGACCTCGTAATTTTGATTCTCAAAGAATTGTACACAACACTCCCGATTTCCAAACCTCCATTTCTCAACAACATGCGAGTCGAGTCTCTACAGATTAAACAAAAATCTACACCATTACATTTTAAGTTTCTACCGGCGCTAAGACTTGATTTCATGATTTGACACAACCAGCCACGATCACAGATAACATGGTATAGAAGAATAATGAAATGTTTAAAATGTACTAGGAGTATATGGCATGTGATTCTAAAGAAAAAATTACCTCATGAATTATGATTCCATATACTTAATAAACTACAGAGATATTAAATCCAAGATGCTGTAAAGTTCAAAAATGTATAAAATAATTAGGTACAAAAGAAAATAATCAGAAAATTATCCAGCTTTTTTATTTAACTTGCAATGTAAAATGTTCGGGTGGAATTTTGCTACTCAGTTTTGAAGCTTATGTCTTATACCGATTGAGCTGAAATTTTGTATACACGTTCAGTTTGGATGACAATACATGTTTTGAACATTTATATTCCGGTATAGTAATTAGTTTAAAAGTAAAATATTAAAGTAATTTGTTCGGGTTTAATCTTGCAACTCAGTTTTGAAGCTAATGCCTACATTCGATTGAGTTGAAATTTTGTATACACGTTTAGATTGGATGACAATACATGTTTTGACTCTTTATATTCCGATATCACGATTAGTTAAAAAGGTATTAATTAAAGTAATATGTTTGGGAGGAATCTTGCAACTCAATATTGAAGCTAATGTCTTCAACTCATTGAGTAAAAATTTCTATACACGTTTAGTTTGGATGAAAATACACATGTTTTGACTATTTATATTCCGATATCGAAATTAGTTAAAATGATATATAGAAATGAAATTTGTTCGGGTAGAATCTTACAACTCAATTTTGAAGCTGATGTCTTCAACTAATTGACCTGAAATTTTGTACACATGTTTAGTAGAATATCAATGCATGTTTTGATTATTTGTATTCCAATATCGCATCTATTTCAAAAGATATTAATTAAAAAAGTCTTACCCATGTTAGAAGTTTACTTTACCTATTTCTACGAGTCCTCGTTGCGCAGTGGTAAGAGAAGCTAACTTCAGATAAATAGCGTTTGGTTCGTTTCCCGGGAGAGAGCTCGCAGTTTTTATATTTACTTTAAATTACTTTAATTTTTCTTCGAAAATTTTATTTCATTCGAACAAAAAAATTTATATTTCCAGGTTCTTTAATATTTTTTACAAGATTTTTTTAACTTGCAATGTAATTTGTCCGGGTAGAATCTTGCAGCTCAATTTTGAAGAGAGAGATGATTTCTTCAACCGATTGAGCTGAAATTTTATATACACGTTTAGCTTAGATGACAATGCAGGTTTTAACCATTTATATGTTCCGATATCGCAACTGGATAAAAAGATATAAATTAAAATAATTTGATCAGATGGAATCTTGCAATTCAATTTTGAAGCTGATGTCTTCAACCGATTAAGCTGAAATTTTGTATAAACGTTTAGTTTGGATAACAATGCATGTTTTAACCATTTACACTCCATAATTACAATTAGTTAAAAAGATATTAATAAAGGTAAATTGTTCGGTGGAATATTTCAACTCAGTTTTGAAACTGATGTCTTCAAACAATTGAGCTGAAATTTTGTATACCTGTTTAGTTTGGATGGCAATGCATGTTTTGAACATTTATATTCCGATATCGCAATTAGTTAAAAAGAGACTATTTAAAGAAATTTGTGCGGGAGGAATCTTGCAACTTAATTTTGAAGTTGATGTATTCAATCTATTGAGCCAAAACTTTAATTACACGTTTAATTTAGATGACAAAGCATGTTTTGACTATTTAAATTCCGATATCGCAATTAGTTAAAAAGATATTTAAAAATGAAATTTGTTTGGGTGGTTTTGAACTCAATTTTAAAGCTGATTTTGTCAACCGATTGAGCTGAAATTTCTTATACACGTTTAGTTTAAATAACAATGCAAGATTTGAACATTTATATTCGGATATCTTAATTAGTTAAAAATAATTAATTAAAGTAATTTGTTCGGTTGAAATCATTCAACTCAGTTTTAAAGTTGATGCCTTTAGACGATAGAGCTGAAATATTGTACACACGTTTAGTTTGGCTGACAATACATGTTTTGACTATTTAAGCAAGATTTTTTGACCGAATTTCATATTAACGGATGATAACACATGCCCACACAGAGCTCAGTTGGTGAACAAATGGCTGCAATTAGCGGATATTTTGCCATTGGAGTTACGTGCAATATCCCCTGATCTTGTGCAAGCTTTTAACTTGCAATGTAAAATGTTCGGGTGGAATCTTGCAACTCAAGTTTGAAACTGATGTCTTCAACCGATTGAGCTGAAATTTTGTATACACGTTTAGTTTGGATGGTAATACACAATGCTATATTGCAATCAGTTAAAAATAGATTAATTAAAAAACATTTACCCCTGTAATGTTTTCATTCTGCCAAGCATCTTATAGGATTGAACTTAAAGAAGTTCCGTATTGTTCGACCTCTTTTAAAAACTCATCTTGTTCTTTCTATCAAACTGAGATGAAAAATAATTACATACTCAGAACATATTTTTCGTCTCTTTTTGCTGTATTTTTTAATGATATTTTCTATTTTTTACGATATTTTTGAAGCGCATTTTAATGAAAAATATTTCTTAATTTTTCCGTATGAACTTTTTTCCGTGTTAATGAGTCGTTATTCTGCACTAAAAAAGTTCAGGATTTTTCTCTTTTTGAATCAGTCATTTAAAAAGTAGAATACGGAAAAACTTTTTTTTCCGATGATTTGTCAAAAATAAAATTTTTAATAAAACATTTTAAAACTTCATTATTTTTAAAGATATTCGCACGAAACTTTTTTTTCGTTTGTAAAATATTATTAGCCAAATTTTGCACAAAGATTCAAAAAAATTGGTTTAAAATTACGAATTAAATTTTTTTTTTCGTTCTTATTATAGTATTGCATTAAAAGCAAAAAAACGATTAATATTTTGATTAATTTTGTTTTGTAAAATGTTCGTTTGGTCTGCAGTGTTTATACCCGTCCCCATTATCTTCTTGCTGTGGTTCGAGTGAAATATCTATCATATGTACGTGCCCGTTGAAAAAAAATGTTTGAGTACACCTGAGCTAGACTTTTCAAAATTAACCGGCAAACGAACTTGCAACAATGATGCGTTGAATGAAATGAACAGACTGAGAAACCTGTCCAGCGATAACTAAAAAGTTAAAAATTAAAATTAAAAGTAAAAGAAAGACCTTTTTTAAAAAACAAGCTTTTATTTAAGTGTTCTAAAAATGAAATAAACTTTCCTTTATAAAATTTTTTTGCTATCAACTTATAACATCATTACACAATTTGAGATATAAAAGCTTGTCACGAGGTTTACTTGCGTAGATAAACAAGCAAATTAAGTAATTTGATCTGATTGATTTTAATTTTTTAATTTTTCAAACTAAGTAAATATGTGTACTTAAATCTCGCGACAAGCTTTTAAGTCTCAAATTGTGTAATGATGTTATAAGTTGATAGCAAAAAAAAAATTTTAAAAAAAAGTTTATTTCATTCTTTTTAGAGCATTTAAATAAAAGCTTGTTTTTTAAAAGAAAGGTTTTTTTTTTTTACTTTTAATTTTTATTACTATTAAATTATAAGGTCATTATATACTGCATTTTATTTTTAGTACAAGTAACATTTTATTATATTATATTGTTATTCATTATTTATTGATTGATCATGGTTATTCTGAATCTCTTCCTACATTCTTATTTTGAAATATATTTAAATGTATTTCAAAATAATTTTGTTAATTTAATTTCCAGATGTGATTTGATATCACTTGGTCACCATCTTGAATTTCAGTGCAGCGGCACCAAGCGATGATTGGCGCCTTGCCCCGTGATATCAAACTAGCACCTCAAATTCTGCAGCATTTATGTGTATTTTGAACGTAAGATATGTCTTTATTGAGACCAGAGTTTGAACACACGACTTGAAATCGCAGGCCATGACTACTAAAGAACGATTGTTGGCAAAACTTTTATTTTTTAAAAACACCGTATTAACTCTAATCTGTGCAGCCATCGATTCTACACCGCGCCACTATTTCCCAACACGTTTTTGAGAAAAAAATAAATTGTTTAAAATGTCTATCTGAATATTCGATATATTTAAGTTTTTTTTAAAAAAAAATTAGTGAGAAATAGTAAGTTAATAATTAATATGCTTTACCAGAATTAAAAAAATTTAAATACATAAAGGAACCTATAATTATTCTCTCAGTAATGCGTTTCGAAAATGATTCGTTACTCTTTTTGGCACAACTGATCTCGGTGGTACAGTCGTCACCATTTTCCCACACTGTGTCATCCTTCGTGCCATCCAATCAATGCATTTATGATGCAAAGCTTTTTTTAAAGATTGTATTATAGAGGGAAATAAAAAATTATATTAATGACTGTTAAAAATTTACAAGCAAAAATTATGTCATTTTGCTTACACCAACGACGCATATTTGTTTAATCCGTGTCAAATTCTAAATGTTTGTTGCTTTGTTTCCGTTTTTATCTGCATTTAAGCTTGCTTCCTTTTCATACTTGAATCGTAGTTAGGATAGACTGAATATTGAAGATAAACTGGGAAATGAGAGAAGTCATCGACACAAGTGAACAGAATGAACGTAAGGATGCCTTTTTCCTTCTGAAAGGGGTGTAAACTTGATTTTTCCCAGTCAACAAATGTTTTGCTTTTAATTCTAAGCCACACTCGAACTTTCCACCGGAAAAATGTTGCGCCTTATATTCGAGTAAATACAAAATATTTTCTATATATCCATCGAAAAATTCAAAAAGCTAGTTTAAAAAAAGGATGACTTTCGTAAATAATAGGGGCACTGAAGAGTTAACCTATCAATTTTAATATTCTACAAGTTATTCCTTTAGATTCTCATTATGAGCTCTACATCGAGTGTGTAAATATTCCTACTTTTCTATCAATTGAAAAAGAAGAGAAACAAACTTTAAATCATGATTTTTACACCTGGTAAATATTTTATAAAGTATGGTGCAATTTAAGGAAATATTTTCTTTGTAATTGCTCTTATTTTATAAAAGAAGACCACGATACATTTTAAGATGTTGCAGAAAGATGTCCTACACTAGTGGAAACAATCAAATGAATGTATTTTTTTTAAAAAAAATATTGAATAATTAACGATTATACGTGGGTCAATCACATTATAACAGCTGTAAAGATCTAGGGGTTTCTAGAAATGTGTTCTCCAATCTGAGAAAGCTGCTCATAGAGATAGGGGCAGTGGTTCTTCAAAATGGTCAAGGCTACTAAACGGCAAACGTCGGAAGACCATTATTTGAGACTTCTTACCAAATGGAATACGTCCGCCAAAGCAAAACAATAGTTTCGCAGCCTGTATAATAAAGAGTGCTTTTTTTCCAGGTATAGAAGTTTAAATTGGGTTTATACTTTCCAAGATGGTGACCGATTTAACAGCTGTCAAGTGATTTATTCTCAGTTTAGTTTGGCAATTCATCATGAATAGACACACACCTGAACAACGCTTTCAAATTGTGCAATTTTATTTCGCAAATAATGGTCGATTTTCATAAGCGAATTTTGTTTAGCGATGAAGCGCACTTCTGGTTGAATGGCTACGTCAACAAACAAAACTGACGCATTTGGAGTGAAGCTAATCCACAAGTGTATGTCGAAACACCGTTACATTCAGAAAAACTGACTGTATGGTGCGCTTTTTGGGCTGGTGGAATTCTTCTTCAAAAACGTTGAAGGCCACAACGTTACAGTCAATGGTGATCGGTGTAGAGCCATGATTACTAACTTTTTCATTACTGAATTGAACAATCATGATGTCCAGGAGCTGTGGTTCCAACAAGACGGTGCAACATGTCACACAGCTCTCGTGCCACAATCCATTTATTGAAAGACACGTTTGGTGACCACCTAATTTCACGTTTTGGACCTGTAAATTGGCCTCCAAGATCTTGTGATTTAACACCGCTAGACTATTTTCTGTGGGGCTATGTAAAGTCATTGGTCTATGCGGATGAGACACAGACGCTCGACCATTTGGAAGACACCATTCGCCGTGTTATCGCCTATGTACGTCCACAAATGTTGGAAAAAGTCATCGAAAATTAGACGTCCAGATTTGGCTACATCCGAGCCAGCCGTGGCAGTCCTATGCCAGAAAGCATATTTAAAATGAAATGCCACATGATTATCTTTCGAATAAAAAAATTCATGTCAATAGAATAATACATCGTTGTTTTATTGCAATTTAAAGTTCTATACCTCTCAAAAAATACCCTTTACAACAGAAACATGCGTTTTACAAATAACAGTTACCCACATATTTAATGCAGGTTGCCTGTATGCCAGTTGCCCTGTAGTTTGCATCCCTTTGACTGTGAACCACAAAAAACACCGTCTAGTTAGGTAACGCCAGATGAGAAGCGTTCTCATCTGGTGATCACCTGGGAGACGATATCAGCCCTCTAATTTTGTCGAAAAGCATCACTATGGTAGAGGTGGTCTGATGATCTGGACAGGCATCATGGTAGACTGGTACACCAATTTTCTTTTAAACGATAGAAGTATTCTTACAGGTCAGCTCTGTACAAGGACGATATCTTTGCACCCTATATCAGATTTTTTGGCCGAATTTCATATGAACGGATGATAACGCACGTCCACACAGGCCTCAGTTGGTGAACAAATGGCTCCAATTAGCGGATATTTTGCCATTGGAGTTACCTGTGATAGCCCCTGATCTTGTGCATGCTTTTAACTTGCAATGTAAAATGTTCGGGTGGAATCTTGCAACTGAAGTTTGAAGAGAGAGAGAGAGAGCTGATGTCTTCAACCGATTGAGCTGAAATTTTGTATACACGTTTAGTTTGGATGATAATACACAATGCTATATCACAATCAGTTAAAAATATATAAATTAAAAACCCCTTACCCCGGTTGTTTTTATTTTGCCAGCCATCTTATCGGATTGAGCTTAAAGAAGTTCCGATTGTTCGACCTTTTTTAAAAAAACCCATCTTATTCTTTCTATCAAACTGAGATGAAAAATAATTACATACTCGGAAAGATCAATTTTTTCGTCACCAAATGATATATTTTTTAATGATATTTTCTATGTTTTACGATTTTTTTCTAAAGTGCATTTTCATGAAAATGGTTTATTAATCTTTCCGTGTGAATTTTTTCCGTGTTAATGAGTCGATATTCTGCACTAAAAAAGTTCAGGCTTTTTCTCTTTTAGAATAAGTTATTTAAAGAATTGAAATACCAAAAACCTTTTTTTTCTACGATTTGTCAAAAAACAACTTTTTAATAAAACATTTTTAAAGATATTCGCACGAAACTTTTTTTCGTTTGTAGAATAGCATTATCCAAATTCTGCATAAAGATTTAAAAAATTGGTTTAAAATTGCGAATTAAATTTTTTTTTGGTGTTTTTCCTTTTTAGTATAGTATTACAGTAAAAGGAAAAAAATTAGTTTTAATATTTTAATTAATTTTGCTTTGTCCAATGTTGTTTTTGTCTACAATGCTTAAACGTGTACTCCATTATCCTCTTGTTGCGGCTCGATTGAAATATCTGTCATATGTACATGTCCCGGCGTGAAAAAAGTTAGAGTACCCCTGAGCTAGTCTGAAAATTAACCGACAAACGACCTTGTAACAATGATGCGTTGAATGAGATGAATGGTCTAAGAAACATGTCCAGCGATAACTAAAAAGTTAAAATAAAAATTAAAAGTATTTTTTTAAAACAAGCTTTTATTTAAATGCTCTAAAAAGAATGAAATAAACTTCTCTTTAAAAAAATTTTTACTATCAAATTATAGCATCATTACCCAATTTGAGTTATAAAAGCTTGTTGCGAGATTTACTTGCGTAGATAAACAAGCAAAATTAAGTTACTTGATTTGATTAATTTTAGTTTTTTAAATTTTGAAATTGAGTAAATATGTGTACTTAAATCTCGCGACAAGCTGTTTAATCCGAAATTGTGTAATGTTATAAGTTGATAGCAAAATTTTTTTTTTAAAAAAAATTATTTCATTTTTACAGCATTTAAATAAAAGCTTGTTACTAAAAAAGGGGTTTTTTTGCTTTTAGTTTATTCTGGTAATTTTTTAAGATTTATTTTTTAAAAAAATTGGAAAGTGCAATATTTTAAATGAAATAGAACTATAAAATCTGTTTAAAAAGTAATAGGACAATTTTTCTCGAGAAATAAAAGGTTACTATATATCCAGAGAAGAACACTATGCATTATTTTGTACATAGAAGTTATAGATTAGTGCACATCTAACATAAAAAAATGTGTGTGTGAACTTTATGTAATTTAATATACTAATGTATGATTCAAGGAAAGTTTTTTCTCTTACATTTGTACTATTTTTAGGAATTTAAGATTAGCAGATGCAAGTTCGGGTTTTTATTTTATTCTTGTAAGGACGTAATTTGTTATCGGAGTGTTACGAGCCAAGCAGAGTTAGTTAAGTGACATGGACTGCTAGATTGTGGCCTAGTTGCAAGAAATAGTCAGGGAAAAAGTTTAAAGGAACTTTAATATTTTGAATTATAAAAAAATACATATAACCTCTCTTATTATATATAATAATTTATTATTCATAACATATATTAAAGTTAATCCAATTATGAATATCAATTGGAATGTTTCAAAAACTGCGAGTTCCTATATGAGGAGTAGTAAACCTCTACCAACAATGTTCAATTGGCTGTTTACAAAGTACCTTTGCTCAAAACCTGTTTTATGTACATGTTAATTTTCCATGCAATTAAAGTACACCTTTCTCATAATGATTAAGCTATTAGCTTTATCAAAATTTACAAAATATTTTATCAAACAGCGAAATTTGACCCATTTTTACACCCAAAATTTCGTAAAAAATAATTTTTTTTACAAAAGGTTCATTTCAGTACTTATTAGCCATTATTATAAGCATATCAAAAAATATGCATACCTATGAACAGTAGTGTTTCAGAAAATGTACATCGAAATTCAAAATTTACATTTGAGAGAACTTTATTTTAATGTTTACAGTGATACTTCTAATCCGATAGGAAATAAAATAAATGACCAATTTACAGTAAACGTTACATGTTTTGATTTATATCAGACGTTCAACTCTTAAGAAAAAACCAAGTACTTCGTTTACATTTTTTGCTATTCAAATAAGCGGGGCCCAGTTTCAACGTTTATCTTAAACTATATTTTAACAGCTTCTAATACCCCTAGTGGTTAAAGTAAGGTATTTTTTGAAAGGATAAAAGTATACAATTTGAAAATTAAAAATCCTGAAGTCAAAAAATTAAGATTTCAGCTTTCCAACACGCCTTAATGAATTTCACCAAACAAAAGCCTAGTCCTTACATTCTTTAAAAAAATATTTTTGGTACTCACCAATAATATTAGAAATATCTATATTCGAAATAGCATAAAATATGACAGAGGTCTGAATGAGTAATTTGAAGAATTATTGCAACGAAAATGATTAAGGTTTTACAGAGGTGGAAATCGTCTGGAATTAGTAGGGTTACAGCGGAAAAAATCCAATAAAAATTAAACATACGTCCTTCCCATGGCAACCAAAGTACCACACGATAAAAATGTCAAGATAACCATATTTTAATGTTATTTCATATCCTGGTGAACATATACACTCCAATATCAAATTAGCACCAAAAATAGCATTGTTCCGAAACACTTAAGGCATAAAATACAATTCAGAACTTTAGGGAGATAAAATTAATGTTGCAGACTTCTCTGGAGCTAAGACATTGGTACTAATTTATACATTTTAAATACAGATTATGATATTAGTTATACTATCCTTCAAACCAAATTTACAACGTCTAAAACTAAGGGGGAAATAATTGAGAGAGCAGCCATTATATACGAGACTTTGTTTATTTAGATAAAAAAAAACACTAAAATATTCAGCTAAAAGTATATCAGTTCAAGTCTAGCTTATTATTCCTTACAACATAAACCAGTCATACCTATACATAGTATTTTACGAAGACATAATCGATTTCTACAACATAAAGAAAATATTCCAGTAAACATAACAATAGGTGCTGAAAATATTAAAAACAAGATATTTTCATGTTAAATAGATGCCATCTCAATTGCGATATCAGCTATAGTATCCCACGAATCTTCAGTCATCTGACCGAGCTCTTCATAATATTGGACATTATCGTATATTGTTCTCACAACGACTTTTCTTGCATTTTTACAATCCCTCTTCATCGCTATAATTGCATAGAACGAGACTAAAATGCAAAAAGTGAAGAACTCTGCTGGATCAAAATCATCCCTTCTAAAATCCTCTTTTAATTTCTGCATCAAGTCGCTGAAACTTTTATCATTCAGTTCCTGGCAATGAATCGATATTTCCTCAGCTAGAACAAAATACATTTCCATTTTCCACTTTGCTAAGATACGAGGGATCAAATCAATCCATAAATGGTAATTATAACATTCCTCAAGATTTGTTTTCTTCTTTTCTTCTTCAATAACTTCCGGATATATATTTTGCGCAACAAGTACAGTAAGCGTTTTTGCAAAATTAAATCCCATCTTATTCGTTTTTCTATTCATTGTTTAAAAAGCCTCCTCTGAGTGTACTACAGGTATAATACATGTGTAAATCCACGACGTGGTTTATTAAAAACTATGCATTTCCAAAGTTGATTGATTGCTTATTACGTCACGTTTCAAAACAATATCAACGCTTTTAGCGATACTACTGTTAGTTTTAATCTCCAATTAAGTGACATGTGTGACATTTGAGGTGGTTCTTCACTTTTTAAATTTCAAAACCACGCTAATGTGCGCATTTTGAGTTTCAGCATATTTAACCATGCTTCATTTTTCTATGCGCCAATGGGGCCCAAGTAGCCTGGTGGTCAAGGTAATGTACTCATGGCTGAAGTGTCATGAGTGAGCCGTGTACCTCTAAATACCCGGGAGTCGATACACTTAAATATGTCGAGGTTCAAACGTCCTCCCGTTGGTGTGGTATGGAGAGTGCCAGCTCAGGTGTCATCCTAGTCACTTGACCGTGGTTCAAAATTTCGAAAGTTAGTCAGCAAAAGACCTCATGTAGCTGGATAGTGAGACGTTAATATTCATTCATTCGTCTATTCACTCACTCTGCATGTCACTTGCATTGCACCAGGTTGAACCCATGATTCAATAGAAACAATGAATTCCATGATTTTACGACTTTAATTGCACCACTACTGTGGTTACATGAACATCTAAGGACCAAATGACACAGCTTTATCATGCAAATTATTTAAGTTCCAAGGCTTTAAAACTTAAAATTACATATTCAAAACAGTCAATATCTTAGTTAAATAAATGTTTCATTTCGTTCAATTTACTCTAGAGATTAATTTAAAGGCATTATTTGATAACTGATTAAACGAAAAACCAAAACTCCTTCAACCTGCTTGAAACCGTCCGTGGCTATCTAGTTCAGGTATCTTCATCGTGAACTGGCCATAGATCAAAAGTATGAGATCCAATGAATTAATAACCAATATCTCTAGTGTTGCATTAAAATTCAATATGTATCAACAATTAATCACTCTATCAGTGACTAAGACTCAATGATTGAGACTGGTACATATATGACACACCCATCCTGAATGGGTTAAGGTCTCTTTACAAAGTAACACGAGACTGATTTGCAACCATGGTTAAGTAAAGAACAAGACAAATGAGGGGTGATGCCTTTCCAAAGTTTCCGATACGTCGGAATAATACCATCCGTTGCTCCACTTCTCGTAAAATGATCATTTAATAAATCGGCCAATTCAATATCAATTATACAGTGTGTATTTATCTGAAAATCTATGCTTACATTTTTTTTGTATTTCGAATATTTTGTACTTGATTAATAATACTAATTTATTTAAAGTGAAGAGATAACAAAGAATTAAAGGGATAAGAACCTTGAACGTTACTTTGAATAAATTAACGACTACCTTTAGTTGTTTTACATGCATTAGACTATATCAGTTTCATTGCAACATAGTCTTGAATACGCAATTGGACTGATCCATAGCATCAGTAGAATTTGTGACTATACCTGTATTGCTTTCACCCTATGAACCTCAACAACCCGCCGTTTCGAGGAGGCTGACGTATCTTAAATCTGTAGAGGCTCAATCTCCTCCCGGTGGTGTGTTGCGGTAGTTAGGAGAGGGGCTGCAAGCTCAGGCATCATGCTCCTCAATTGAATATGGATTAAAATTATATCTGTCTCCAGCAGCTCTCGCGTTGTTTTGCAATAAGACTTAAACAAATATTTACTCTCTCACTAATCATCATTTAAAGAAAAATTCACATTTTTATGAGGGCTTTAAAAATTAATTTAAGAAGTAGACAATTATTTCGCTATGAGTTAATACCAATTTGCAAGGAATTATGCTGCTCAGATGTGAATAAAAGGTAAAACTGGATTTGCATTCTATAATTTATGTAAGTATAATAAGAATTACAAAGACTCGGTGTCGTTGTTTATATATATAGTTGAAAATGAACGAATCAAAATAATATTAATGCATTTAAATAGTCCAAAGTATCATGTTTTTTTATTGCAGATAACAATTTTTTTAATCAGGAGTAAGAAAACAGCTTGCTTTCGGAATTACAACATGCGTGAATGAGGCAGCCAACTTCTGAGGTAATATCAAGATTAGGGAGATGAATGTTCTTTTGTCAACTTGTGTTATGAACCTTTTGAAGATGAAGGACGGGAATTACCGTTATTTTTACAACATTATCTTGAATTTTATATTATTTGATCCTTTTAATTATTCATTTAAATTATATAATGCTTTATCGATACATTTTCGTTTTATGTAATAAACTTTAAGGGATTTGGATTATATACTACTGCCCCCTAGATACTGCCTCTGATTATGATAACACAGAAAATGATTTAGAATTACTAGAAAATAAAAATTGCTATAAAAAGTTCATAGAAATTTACAATCACATATTGAAGTCTAATTCTAAAGACAGATGCATTCAAAGGTGTAGATAAAATATTTTTGTAATTCATATTTAAAAAAAACTTGTAGTATTTTACAATTGAAAATTTTATCTCTGGTATTTTGAGCTTGTTTTAGATGAATCTGTCGTAAACTTTTCCTATAGAACAAAATTCACTGATGTATCTTAAATGATTTATGAATAATTCTCAAAAATCTGAGTGTCTTTAAAGAAATTAATTTATGGCTGCATATACACATATATGACCACACTAATCAAGTGATCGTGGGTGTGAATTTTTGGCTGAAGTTCTTTTTTCTGCTATAGCGGTTGGATACTTGGGGATATAATTAATCCCCTGCACAAGGAAAATATTAAATCAATTCGTGTTCACTTAAAAGTGAACCAGTGATGCAGAAGTTTAAAGAGGGATATATAAGTCAGATTTTTTTCTGGATAATTTGACCGTAGTTAAAAAATAAAAGGAATGTCGCTACACTAAGCCTAGTGTTGCTTCAGCGCGCAATGTTAAAGAACAACTAATCAACTCACGTTTTTTACGTCCCAGGGATATGGATCTATAAAAGATCCTCCATCCCTTATCTAAAATTGCCAATCAGCTGGATCACGAATTTCGCCTCTCAGTGTTTGCAATTGAAATAAGAAATTTTCAGTTGTGATTTAACTCTCTTATATAGAGTGGCAAGCTTAGGTCGCCGACCTTTACTTTTTGCAAATTACGAATTACGGACTTTTGACTTGGAATATGGAAACAGACCACCACCTGGATAATGGACCTGTTATGGAACACTCTCCGCCCTCATCAATAGATTCTTCAAGACAATCATCTAGACCCGGAACTCCCCTGGTTTCTTACTGCCAAAGGCGTTTGGAACTGACCTCCATCATGAACCAATATTTCGTTGGCATCGAGTACGTCACATCTGCGATCAATGGATTCCAGATCAACATCCTAGAAGGCTGCCCCCTGGATGTACATCAACACCAACTTCTGGCTGAACAAGAAAATATCTACAAATGGCGGTAAGTGAATTTTCCTCTCTACCCCCTTGTGATACCCCTGACTATACATAGCATGATACCCCCGTGCTCTCCCACTAAGATTAACGATCAGGATTTCCCCCTACTCTACCAAAATCCACCTCTACCAAAAGAAAGAAAAATGAAGACTGCTTCATCTCCCCCTCCTCGCGTAAGCTCTCTAAAAACCAACGTACAATTTCAAACCCAGTACTTAATATAAAATTTAATCTAGAAAACAAATTTAATGGACTAGAAAATGTAGAACTCGGATCTGAACCCATTGTGGGAACTTCTTCCGATACCACTGCAACTAATGTAACACAAGTTAAATACACCACTAAGAACAACACTGCAAACACCAACTCCACTAATTTTGATACCAAGATTAATAACCTCCCTCCGCCCGTAATGCTCAGAATCACTTTAACATTAAGAGACCAAATGAAAACACTTAAAGATCTGATGCCTAAAATCCGAAGCAAAAAGACAGGAGAATACATAAAATTATATACTGACACTTTTGAAGAATATCACGAATTATATAAACAACTTACTTGGAAAAATTAAACTACGAATTATATTCCATCACTCACAACGCTCGATCAAAGTTCTAATTAAGGGTCTACCAAAAGACACAAAAACAGCAGACATCCATTCCGACCTCATCGATTTGGGATTCACCGTCAATCCAGTCACTCAACTTATAAACAAAATTACAAACCAATTCCTCCCTGTTTTTCTAGTTTCCTTACCACGTAACTTAAATAATGGTAAAATCTTTAACGTAAACACACACACACACACACACACAAATTATCTTATTTACCAGTAAGGATAAACGGATATGAAAGCAGAGGGGCCACCCAATGCTTTCAATGTAATGAATTTAATCTCACGGCAGAAAATTGCCCTTTTAAGCCCAGATGCCTAAAATGTGGAGAGGCCCATCAGACGGCGAATTGCCAAATAAAACGTGTCGAAACGATGTTCTGCATAAACTGTCAAGTATTCGGGCATATGGCTAATTACTGAAAGTGCCCCTTATTCCCCAAGCCTAAAAATGGAACAAACAAATCCAATTACACAAATACAATAAATAGTTTAGTTAGACCCAACATCTCCTATGCAAATGCTACATACAAAACACAAACACCTTCTACTTCCACCACACCCCAACAGATTGCACCACGTATCGGACACAAGTTCCCGCAATAAATCACCCGCAAGCTCAGGCCGTCAAATCCCAGTTATCCCCCGAACCTCAAACAACAAGTAGCAAAAGTGAATGTATGAATTTAATATCTGAAACCCTTAATCAAACCATACAGGCACTCTCAGTGCTTGCACATCAAATAAATAATATGAATTTTGTTGAACCCGCCCCCGCTAAGAAAAGTAAAAATAAATAAAAATAAAAAACATAAAAAGATATACGCCTTAATAGAGGCTTACCTCGACGAAAATGATGATGAGTAGAAAACCGATGTAAGGCCCGAGTTTTTCTTGGAACGCAAACGGCATCCTTAACAAAATCGCTGAATTTAAATTATTTGCAGATAAATATTATCCCGATATCTTACTTATTCAGGAAACACATGAGACCCTAACACAAAATAAACATCAATAATTAAAAATGTTACAGAAACGACCGCATCACGAAGGGCCCCAACACTCTCCTCCACGTCGAATCTACCACCATTACTATCATTCATCTGAATACTAAACCCATTACCGTAACTTGTATTTATGTCCCCCCCCCTCTGATACTTCACTTTTTACTTTAGACTTAGAAACTATCCTTCATATCAACACTAATTGTGTGTTCTTTGGTGATTTTAACACCACACATAGTGCGTGGAGTTCCTCCCGCAACTCTACTAGATGCATCCAACTTAAAAAAATTTCTGACATTGTCAATCTAGAAATTTTCTTCCCCAAATCCTCCACCTGATATGGATATAACTCTCCCAACACCCTCGACTTTACCCTTATCAGTAATTTAAACTTCCCATACAATATTGAATCCATATCCGAGCTATCTTCCGATCATAACTCTGTAATACTCAATTTCTCCTTATCTTACTCTATCCATAAAGATAACTCTAGAGCAATTACCACCTGTTGGTCTGCCTTCAAGAAAAATATTAAAAACAACATGCATCTATCTGATTTCACTAAAATTAATAACCCACTCTAGCGTAAAGAAAAAAATAGGAAAGTTCACCGATGCGGTTCGCTCCGCCCACCAGCTCTCCTCTAAGTCAATCGCAAACAAGACACACAGCTACACTGCGCAGCATATCAAAGAACTTTTAACTCGTAAAACAGGGTCAGAAAATTATTTCAACGAACACCCAATCCAATTCACAGAACTGAAGCCAACAGACTTCATGCTCTTGTCAAAAGAGAGCTTAAAAAATACATTCACAAAATACTTGAACGCTAAACTTAATGCACTTGAAACTCAGGATAATAGCCTCTGGCATACACAAAAACACTTCCGTAAAAAACGCTCAAACATTCCAAATTTAAACTGCTCTTCTAGCATCGTTAGCAACGATGAATAGAAAGCAAACTTAATAGCTAACACTTTCAAAGACAATTACAATGAACATAAAAGACCAGAGAATTTCAAAACAAACAGACTCTGACGTTAATAACACACTAAGAAACTTCTTCACCACTCCTCACACTCTCATCCCCCCTACTCATCCGGATGAAATCTATTGTTATATTAAAAGGCTGGAAAATGCCAAGGCTCCTGGTTTTGATACAATTACAAACAAGGCAATTAAAATTTTTCCAATCAGAGTCATTTTACTATTAACTTTATCAACAAAATATTACTATTACGCCCTTTTCCTAAAAATTAGAAAATAACCATATTTCTCCAATTCATAAACCTGGGAAAAATAATCTTCCAGATTCTTATAGGCCAATATCCCTACTTTCTGCGTTCAGCAAAATTTTTGAGCATATTATAATTAAGAGAATTCTCTCACATTAATAACACTAATTTACTAGACCCGAATCACAGTTTAGTTTCCCCAAACAGCTTTCTATTTACGACCAGCTGCTCAGACTAGCGGAAAAAATTTCCGCGGGTTTCCAGAGAGGCAGGACCACTCGTGCTGTCTTCCTGGATATCCAAAAGGCTTTTGACCGTGTCTGGATAAGTGGATTAATTTACAAATTTATTACTAATCAATTCTCTCCTGCAATAATTCACATCCATCATTCTTATTTCACTAACAGGTCTTACAGAGTCAGTCAACAACACTCTATCAGATTCACACCATATAAATATTGAAGTAACTCAGGGATATGGATCTTTATTGGGGCCTGTGCTTTTCAATATTTATCTTAATGACATCTCATCAAACCCCGCACCATGATAAACCTCTATCCCGATGATACCACAATTTCAGCCACGTATAAAACACCAAATCGGTCACGACAGCACTTAACAAACACTTGGCTCTACTAGAAAAATATTTCAACACTTGGAAAATTAAGATCGACGTGGATAAAACCGTTGCGGTTTTATTCACAAAAAGCCGTAAACCTGTCACACCACACACGCTCTATTCCACACCACTACGCTGGTCTCGGAGCACTAAATACCTAAGATAAACACCTAGTTATTTTCGATAAGACCCTCACTTGGAAACATCACATTCTACACGCACGTGATAAATTACGGAACGCAATAAAGTCAATCTACTTCTTAATTTGTCAGAATTCTAATATGTATTTATACAATAAGGTACTTCTCTACACAGCTGTATTGCGTCCAATTTTGAGTTTTGCTGGCCCGGTGTGGGGCTACGCTGCAAAGTCAAATATAAAAATTCTAGAAATTGCACAAAACTCTATTATCAGGGCAATTGTTAAAGCCAGAACGTACAATAAAAATGCAAACATATATAAAGCAAATAAAGTTCCCCCCTTCAAAACCTACATGTAAGATCTCGCCAAAAAATTTTATGAAAATCTCCCAAATATTAATAGCAATATTTCTAGCCTAGAAAACTACACCCCTCATGATAATCACAAGAGACCTAGGAGAATTTTCCTAGACTCGTACGACCCACCTTAATCTTTTTTTCCTGTCAATCCCCAAGTGGTGATTGACCCACTCCCATGTTAAAGTTTTATATATATAACTTCATTATATTTATTTTACTCATTATAAACTTAAATTCTCTTCGCATCTCCACACCGGACAGGTTCCCTAAATATTCATCGTTCGTATCTACCCAATCCCTGTATAGCCAATAGAGAGGACTCTCACTCCGCTTTACCATCCAATGCCAGTGTTCCCTCTCTTCCTACAGAACTGAGATCCTTGCAAGCCGGAGACTCCCATCTTCCCTACTGACCACCATTAATCTTCATGAACGACAGCTCCTGCTAACAGACGATTACGCGCGTCAGCGCTTCAACACCAAGAGTACGACTACTATCAAACGTGCGTCTGCCACATTCTCATCAACCAACCTGATGGATTATACTGTTAGGCGATGCACGGCTCATTGTCAACCGCTATCAACAGACAAGGTTCATAATCAATCACCAGTGACAGGAAATTCAACAGGATACATCAAAGAGACGTTTACGTCGCCGGATTTTATCTTTTCTACAAATCATGTACTAATTCTTAAAATTTAAGTGAACTGTAACAATAGACTTCAACGTTAAGGACTCTGACACATCAGATAAGGGATGGAGCCCAGTTTTCCTGAGACCTTCCAGCGTTCCTATTTAAAATTGTATTTTTGCGCTAACAAGTGTGAGTCCTGGATGGGAAAACGAAGTTTATTGAGTTTGTAGTGACGGAGATCTTATTTGATGTTAGGGTAAGGCAAGTGAATAACCAATGAACTTGCTTCTGGTTTCGCTTTAAATTGTAGGATATAAGATTCACTGACCAGATGTAGCTTCAGAAGCTGAGTAGTCATGACCTACATGTCCCGAGTCCTATTTTCTATAAATATATTCCGTATAGAAGGGGTCAAAATAATCCTATAGGTGTGGCTTGGAAATTTGGAGAAGGAGTGCCGACTTAGGTGTCTTCCTTGTAACTAGGTCGAGGCTAAAATTAACGAAGTATGTATCTAATAGCCCTCATGTTATCTCAATGCATGCGTACTTATTAGCCCCTTAACTGCCAAATAAAAGTTACGTGGTTCGTTCTGCAGTACTAAACTTTTTCACATAAGCTTGCGTGTATGGTGCATTGGGGGGGGAGGGGAAGAAAATGCACAAAAAAGCGATTTGTCCTCTGAAATACGTACATCCTTTGCAAACACTGTCCAGGTTACTGCATTGCATTCCGAAGATTTCGGGATAGTTTTCGAGATTCGTCGTCAAAACCCCTTTAGTAGAACTGAATAGTGTGACATTACATTCACTTGGATAGTTTTAATGATAGCCGCACCAAGAAAAGAATCGTATTTACGAGGACAGATATATACGCCTGAGACACAAAACACACTAGTTGAGTGTGAGTCAATTCTAAACTCCGCGGCACTCAGTTTTAAGGTATCCGACTACGTTCGGAACCATGACTTTAAAAAAAACGCATAAATGGATAATTTTCATGATATTTAGTGTCACTCAGATTTGAATACACGCATAAAATTGTTTTAAGGACATTTTGACAAAACAATTTATTTAAACATAATATTTTGGCAAAAAAATAACTTAGAATTTTGTTTTACAAATGTTCTGCTTTTGTGAAAAATGGTTCTATTATAATAATATTTTGCCTGTATATAGATCAGAACTCTCTACAGAGACTCAACTACAAGTTTTGAAAATTCACATTTTCAGAGTTACCACCAATTGAAATAATTATTGGTGTTTTTTTCTTAAAATTGTTCCCCTCCGTTGTCGTAAAATATGAATAAACACAGTTATATATTTCAAAAATTCTAGTTGAACCTCTGTAGAGAGGTCTGAGCTATATACAGACAAAATATTATTATAATAGAACCATTTTTCACAAAAGGAGAACATTTGGGAAAAAAAAGATTATTCTAAGTTCAAAATTTTGTATTTAAATAAACTGTTTTTGTCAAAATGAACTTAAAACAATTTTATCCATATATTCTAATCTGAGTGGCCCTAAATATCATGAAAATTACCTATTTATGCGCTTTTGCAAGTCACGGTTCCGAACGTAGTTGGATACCTTAACATCACAAATTATAGTTATACGAGAGTTACAGGTAAACGGATCTCGTAATTTTAAACCATAGTCAAGTGACGAGACAACCCATGAGCTGGCTTCGTACTGTTCTGGATTCCATGCCACATCAACATGACAATATTGAGAGACTAGAATTTTAACGTATATCATTCCCTCTACACCTTGACTAGAGTGCGAAAACATAACACTCTTGTGACTTTGACCACTAACTTATCATCACTATTACGTTGCGTTTAGAGTAATTATTTAGGATACTAGGCATGGGTACCGTTTTCAAACTTCTTGATATATTTATTTATGAATTATCCACCATTTACGGGCCCTTTTACTTATAGTTTAAATAGCAGTTGAACAAGCTGCATTCATACTGGTAAACATATTTAGGGATAATAGCTTTTATTGCTCCAAATCCCACAAAAAATATTAACTGAAACTGTAACATAATTATCTTCGACACGTTTGGAAATTTCAGCGATCGATGCCATCCTATAAAGTGTGATATCTTTAATACTAAATGCCAAAGTAGGGTTAGGAATTCAATATTAAATTTGTTGCATATATAGTAACATGATAGGTATCTTAAAAAATAGCGAACAAAATCTCCTGCATGGTTTTTAACAACCTCGTTGGCATACTATCACTCTCCCTCTGACATAAAAATTACCCTTTACATTTATGTATATCAGGATGGCTTCACAGACTTCATGTTTGCAGAGATAACGAGACTGCACTCCGTGAAACCTATAATTATAACATAACATGCATTCCCAAAGCAGAGCTGATATCAAATTTATTGCTTTTTGTAATGGATTTACTGGTTTTATGTATAGGTCTCTATTGTTTGTTGAGAGAGAATTTCCCTAACACAAAGTATCGAATATTCTCAAATATTTACTGTGTTTCAATATCAGCCTTTGAGATTTTTTCATTGATGAGCTTTAGATTTACCTAATTTGAGGGAGGGGGACCCACACCAAAATTTGCTTCTTTCCCTCTTTTTTTAAACTGTTTTTTTATCATTTTTCAAATTTTATCCATCACCATTTTCACTGTTTTTCGTCAGTATTTTAAATTGTTAAAAATTACTTCTATATTTCTTAAACAAAAGCTTTTGACGAAGCTTAGTTATAATATGACACTCTCCTGCACTGTATACTCTACCGCACTTTCTTAGTTAGCTTATGGGATTTGATTTACAGAGAGATGTTTCTGTTAATTTACTGTTTAAGCCATTCAATAGTTCTAATTAATTTTAAAAGTCAAAGAAAAAAAGAATGAACTGTAAGGTTCTTTTTATCTTTTTATTCAGAGCTAAAACCGAGCTTCATAAACAATCGTTTAAATCTCAGAATAAACACTGACTCTCGTTGATCACTTGACATCGCTCTTTTAACGTTGTAGCGAATCATTCAACATTTACTTTTCCTGATTGGTTTGAGAAAACGTTATTTTACTTTTGAATCGATTATGCGTGAGTTTTGTTTATAATTACTATTTAAGTAGGTTCTTGGGCGTATAGAAAAAATGTTTTAGATCTTTTTGACAAGCTGTATTCCTACTAGTAGTTTGGAGCAATATTCCCTGTACAAACTGTTTTTATGTATGTGGATATATATATATAATCGTTTTGTATAACGATTATATATATATATATATATATATATATATATATATATATATATATATATATATATATATATATATATATATATATATATATATATATATATATATATATATATATATATATATATATAATCGTTTTGTATAACGAATCAATGATCCATTTTTAAGACTTGGTTACTTTTTCAAGTCCATAAATTTATATAATAGAAAAGAAAGTGAGGATAATATTTTTTAAATAAAATAGTTGTGACTCAAAGAATTTCTAAACGTCTTTCTTTTCATGTAAATTTGATAAACATTACATTCCAGAAGATGCTACAATCCTTATATTTATTTCCTTGTCGTTTTTTGTTTGTATTTCTTAATTTTGTAAGGTTCGTTATCCATAAATAGAAAGTGTAAAGACTGGACAAATCCTTGGGTATCAATCTACTGCTTGAAAAACTTTATGAGCCTCCCATCCAGGGAATTTTTCATATGATCAACTAATACTTAAATTCGACGTTATAAACTCATCTACGTATATAAAAGTAAAAAGTAAGATGATAAAAATATAAAAAGACACAAAAATAACTTTCCTTTATTTCGTTTTTCTAAATTTTATAGGGCTACTATTAAATTGAAAACTTTTAATTTTCCAAAACATATATTGAATTTTAACCTTATTCCTATGTCTTAGGTAATTAGCCGACTGGAAGTTCCGTGGTTGATTTGTTGCTGGCCTTCTGTACCTAAGGTTACAAGTTCGACCCCGGACTAAGATGATGGATTTTCATGATATAGAAAATCAACAGAGGACATGCCGTATGATTAAATGACATGTAAAAGATCGCTACGTGGGTTCTCCAGGCAAATTTAAATCCTAGTACAGATTTCCATCGTTAGAGCTTAGATGCTTCCCCCTAGGGCCTCGTTTACATGGGCGAAAATTGCCGGCAATATGCCGGATCGCATCCGCTTTGTACCCGTTTACACGACGACCCGGCATTTTGCCGGTTCGAAATGCATGTCTAGATTTTGTACCCTCTTTCAACTAGGTACTTTTATGGTAAATTGAGGAGTTCCATGAGACATTGCGCCAGAGATTCAAGATGGTTGCTGTTGTCGAGTCATGTCGTTGGTCAACAGATGATACTAATAATTTGCACACACTAATACTAATAATTTCTAAGATGATACTAATAATTAATTAGTGCAACATATAGCACTAACAATTTGATGAAACTGTCCGAGATTCAAAGGTTTACAAGTGCCCATTTCCGACGAAAATAATATTCTATAAAGGTACAGGGAAGGATGTAAATAAATTTATATTTAGTATGCTCTGCATGTATGCTTCAAATTTTTTATAATGTGATACATATGTTTTAAGACAAATTTTTGAGATTGATTTGAAATTATAACAATATAATTTTTATGGAAGTACACAATAAAATTGAAATTTTTTAATTTTTCCTGATGTATCTTATTGAGTTGTTTCCAAAAAGGGAGTAAACAAGTTAGTAATATCTTGTAATTAAATAACTCCATAAAAGGTGTATTGATTTTTTTTTACTGTGAAAGTTGATATAACTAATAGAATGAACTGTTTTATATTAACATTCCCCTAAATACATGAGAATAAGAACTTAAAAAACATTTCATTTTCTAAAATCTTCAATTTTGATTCACTTTTACTTAACCATTTAATTTTTGTTATCAAAGCAAACCATGATTTACTGTACCAAAAGATATCCCTTTATACACACTTACCTACAAAATTATTTTATAAAAGAAGGCTAAATACTACTTTTTTCTCCTCGAAGGATTAAATAATTCCACGCTTATATATAACATACTATGAACAAGTTCTTATGAAAACATTGCACATGGAAGAAAATACACACTTTTTTACAAACAAAAATTAATAAAGCTTTTTAATTAAAGTTGGTTAATATGAAAGTTATTGTTTAATAATTAGGAATTCTGAGATGGAAATAAAATAGTTTTTAACATCATTTAAAGGTTTTGGGTATCTGAAATCTTATAAAGACAAATATTTGGTATGTTTCATACACTGACTTCCTTTGTAATTATAAGCCTTCAAAATGTTTGAATTTTCTTAAAAATGCCTGTCTCCAACGTTCAGAAATAAATTAAATGGGCACTTTTTGAATAAATTAAGGAACCATGTTTAAAGAAATAGGCTTTTTTTAATAAAATTATTTTATTGTAGAACAAATTAAATTGTTTAGTGAAAATTTCTCGTATACAGTTTTATTTAATAATCATATTCTATTTAATATATATCATTTATTGACACTTAATTTTAACATTACATGAATGCATTATAAGTAAATAAAGCATTTCCTGATCTGCTACAAAAATCACACTCTCTGAAAATAACTTTACACTATAAGGACAAATCGAGGATCTATCTGCCAGTATTCAACATACATAATATCATGTACAATTATTATATCTCAATTTTTATCTTATTGATAGTATCTAATAAAATTCTCTGAAAATCTTATGAATGACTTTTTGCAATTTATTTACAACAAAAAAGTTTTAATACTCTTCTGTAAATATTTTAAAAATTTAAATCTTATTAACCCAAACAAATCAAATGAAACAGTAAAGAAATAAAGAAAATCATCTCCTATATAAATCAAACATTTCATAGATAAAAAAGTTCAAACTATGCAGAATTTCTAAAATGTTCACTTTAGGTTTTTATAACATAAAAACTTAAATTTTTAAACACCTTGTAATTAGGCAATTAAAAGTAAACAAAATATTATAAAAACATTTTTTCTTCAAAGTTTCTGCGAATTTTATTGACTCTAATTTCATTACTTTCAAAATTAATTTAATCAAATTGATGTTTTTTTTTTCTTTTTTGGATACAATACATTTACAAAAGTAAGATTTAAAGTGGTCTTCCCTTCTTTTTAAAGAAATTATAGGCAAAAACTTGTCTTTTAGTCAGCCAACTTTGTGAAATATACCAGAAACTAGAAAGCAAAAACCTATAACATTTGTATAAAGGTTAGCTACAAATCTTTTCATAGTATTTTTGAGAAATTGCATATAATATGGGTCTAGATTAAATGAAATATCACACACACACACACACAATAATTTTGAAATTTCATATTTTACAAACAGGCGGAATTATAAAATCCACTTCTATACAGCAGTGTTTCTCAAATGTGGGGCGTGCCCCCCTGGGGGGCGCGATAACCTTACAAGGGGGTGGGGTGCAAGTATATCGAAAATAAAAGATTTAAAAAATAATTAATTTTACTGGAATGAATTAAAAACAAAATACTTTCAGACATAATAAAAATGCACTTTTACTCTGTTATAATTTATAGGCGCGGGCGCGCGATATTAACCCTCTAAGTGGATACCTTCCTCCTGAAAAGTTATTCCGAAAGCGTTAACTCTTATTTTGAAGTTCGCTTTAAAAATGCAACAGACTTCTTTCCTTTCCCCCTTTTTGAACTTGGGAGGGCGAACGGGGACAATTTTATGACCTAGTTCGGTTCCTTTGTCAAGTAAGAACCTAGAGATCAATCGTTTACAGCTAGCTGTTAAGTTGCCTTGGGCAATCTTGTATGAAAGCTGTAGTGGAATTCGGTGTTTCTTTCTCCTATATGTTCAGTCACAGTAGAATTAAAACAAAATGAAGGGTAAAAAAAAGGAAAAAAATAGAAACGAATAGTATATTAGAAGTTGAAAAATAATTATATTTTCTTCAAACAAAATTTATTTTTCTGTCATTTTTTAAAAATTAAAATATATATATATATATATATATATATATATATATATATATATATATATATATATATATATATATATTTGGTTTTGCGATTTGAACCAGAAAAAAGCATCCTGTATTCATTTTTGAATATGAGAGTAAGAAAACGCGCTCACTTTCCTGTTTTTTTAAAAAAAGTAATAAGGTAAAAAGAGCAAAGGCCCTATCTTATTTAAACAATAACATAATAAATGGTGCATACGGTGATATACATACAATGATTATATTTATGAAATAAAACCGATCTTTCTCTATTCAGTTATATTTTTAATTTAAAATAGCATAAAAAATGATTTCAATACTTTTAATTTATTTTAATTAAAATCATATAAAAAATATTTTTATGTTAACTGAATATTTTTCGGAAAAAATTTAAATTTTCCTTCCTAGTGTTCTCCTTTTCGAACTTCTTGTATTAAATAAAAATTCCTTTTCTACATCGGCATTTGTGATGGACATAACACACATTCAGTCAATAATTTTTAATTTTAATGGGGGATATACTTCTTCAAATGCGCATGACAGTACTTCTAACCATTTTCTACTCAAGTTAAATTTTTTATCTTTCTGTTTCTTTTATTACAAGGAAAAATGTCACACATCGATAACTGCATTTTCACATAATTCAGTGATTACAAATTCTATTGTGAGAAAAGTTCTCCCTAATTAATTTTGTCTCTCAAAACAGTACACTTAAAACAATTTTGTTCAGTGAAGTTAACCGACAGTTTCACAATGTATTCATACCAAATTTTAAAAACAAATTTAACACTTGGAAATGTATCCTGTATTAAATTTTTCAGTATACACAAATATTTCCTGCTGTAGGGAAGATATAGTATGAGATGTGTGGTGTGTGGTTGTGAAATAATGTTTTCATACGTGTAGACTATTTTTAAAAATTTAAATATCACTGAAGCTGATCATATAATTGCAAATGAGCCTTATTTTAAAGTGTGCTGGTATCAAAGTAAAACACTTTACAATATTAAACAGCCTATGGGTTTATACTCAATATCAAACTATTCGCAAAATGGCTTACAACTTCTATTCAAATTGTAAAGAAACTGAAATATATAAATATTTCTTAATGCAGTCAAAAATATTCATAATATGTAAATACTATTCCTCCACTTATTTCAGTACATTTTAAAAACTATAGCTGAATGCAATTTTTTATATTTATAAACGAGGCATAAAAGCTCACACAGTCGTAAAAATGTCTTTATCATTTTTAAATATACTACTATAAAACGTATATGGATTGTAAGATCCTAAAAGCTTTTAGAGGAGCAAAAAACATGTAATTTTGGAAAGATCAAATTTTTAATATAATACACAAATATACATGTTATTAAGCAAATACATTTGAAAAATAAAACTCCCTTCTGAAATAAACGTAATTGAAAGAAAAATGTTTAATTGCAAATGAGTGGAAATACATGATTATCTAAGGGGTATCCCCAAAGTGAGGTAATCCTCAAACATAAGACTCAAACTCAGAAGCACAACAATCCATGAGGGCCAAGAACTACTGTGTCCATTCAAATACACGTGACCATTGGACGCTGAGGTGCATGAACAGATGTCCCGATTTGGTGGTCTGTCTGAAGAGAGACCTTTAGTGTTTAAGACCCGAAGCAAGCTTGGTACTCATTTATCGACCCAATGTAGCGGGAATGAAAGGCAGAGTGGACCTTGCGCAGCCCGTTAATAGAACCCCAGTCCTGTGGTGTGGAAGTACAATACACTACCACTCGATAATATTCGGTGAAAAATAAAATTTAATTTTAGAATCTTACAGAAATCCCTAATGAATAAGGGAGTTCAAACTTTTTTTTCATGTAAACTGTTTAGTCGGAAATGGTTAATTATGAACATTTCACAAGTTGCATAAATTAAAATTAACCGTTATAGTTTACATAAATTTTTAAGGGTGCAAAAGGTGTATTTCGGCTGCACGAATTAATTTTAAAAGGAATACGGTTACGAAAAAGTAGTGCAAATCTATCTAAAGTAGAGTTGGTTACCTTACATATTGTCAAACACAACAATGTATTAGAAACCAATTCCACAATTAGTTGTTATAAAAATGTATGGAAAATTACAAGATTTATTTTTGCATTTGTAATTTATATATATATAATTTTTCTTGGGAACTTTAAAAGCTAGAGCGGCATCCATCAAAACCGCGGTTCTCTCTCTGTTTTTCCAGATCGCCCCTGACTAAGCCGGCTCTGCCATAGTAAGTGAAAATGCCGGATTGTGTTTGCCAAGATCATTTTATAGCAGACTGCATTTTTCATGTATTTTAGATGGTCGTTTTATATTTTCTACATCAATATCTTAATGTCTGAATTTAAAATTACATAAAACTCTGGACATTCGCATCAATGACCATGATAATTTTTATTAGTATATGAATGTGTCATCAAACGATTACATGACTAATATTAACATATTATTTTAACCATTTAATTAATATTAAGTATAACATATATAACGCGCACAAATTTTCTGAACTTTAAAATAAATATTTCGAAAACTACTTCAGATATACTCAAAATTTTTCATTTCTACGCTTTAACTTCTCAGTTTTGCTTCTATGTAAGAATTTATTGTAATTGTATATTCATCAATTTTTTTAGTATATTTTTTGCTCTTAGCATGCAGTTTTCAACTGAATTGTATGAAATCTTCGAAATATATTAAAAGATATCAAAGAAGCTATATAATAAAATTTGAAATTTTCATTATACTCAAACAATTGCTAAAACTTATGGTAAATAATTTTTAACTGCGCGATGCATTTTTTTTTTCGAAATTTCAAATGGAATTTCTAACATAAAATTTCTAGCTTTATACGGTCGAGATTTCAAAAAAATATCCAGATTTTAATTACTTATTCAGTTAGCCTTTAAAAAAGATAAATGTTGAGGTATTTTGTATAAATAGATATTTTTGAAGATTAATTCGAATGTTTTTGAATAGCTCGAATTTAAAATTGATTTTTTTGTTTATTTCTATGCATATAAATGTCTACTGTAAATGTTTCCGTATATTTTTGATTACCATTTATTCAAACATTCAAGTTATAAAAAAAATGTGTGAAAATCTTCATTCATGTTGTCTTTGATGTAAACTGAAGTTGAAGCACTTAAAATTCAAATATAATTCGGTGTATTTTAACAATATATAACTAGGCACACTGTACGTAAACTTCGTTATTATTTTTATCAAAGTGTAAGAAAATGTTTCAAATGATTTGATGAAGTTTAAATTTATTCATTTTTAGTGGTTGAAAAATTGAAAAGGTTTCAAATTTTAAAGAGTTTGGTGTTTTATTAATTTTTTCGGTATCTTATAATAAAATAATCATGTTTCAAAAACTGAAAGCTTTGATTAAAATAAGAAAAATGAAGCGAAAGAAAATACTTAAAAAAAGATATAATTTGTCTAACTATATAAAATAGCAGATTGCACTGACACGCCCCAACTTGTTACAGTTTCAAATTAATATGAAACCAAAAGGGAATTGTAACATATTTTACTTAACCTTTAAAAGGGGGAAACCTTTAAAAGGAGGAAAGGATTTTAGAAAAGTACAGCTAATCCGCTTTTGAAAACGTTACTTGAAGGCAGAAAAATCCGTGCAGTGCATTTTCGAAGCATCTTTACACTGAGGGAATTTTCCGTGCTATCCGCTTAGAGGGTTAAATCATCGAAAATAAAATATTCTTCAATACCTAATTAGTTCTCTTTGATCCTATAACCAAATAAAAAAAAAACTTTTATTTGATTTGCTGTAATTCCATGATGAGAGATTTTTTTTATCACGCTTTCTTTTTTAACCTAATATACTACTCTTTCAGAGAAAAAACAGATCCCAGACCGAGAATCGAAGAAATTTAGGAACATTAAAAAAATTCATCACTGTCATTATTTTTGAAATACTGCACATTATAGCTGTAATCTGTTTGGCTTCTAAGTTATTGGTACCTTTAGTTATGACCCCTCTCTTGTGTGTTTGTTTCTCATTTAGGGAAGTTGTAAGTAATGTGTTTCTCTGTTGCGCTTTTTTCCATGCAAAAGAGTTTTATGATATTTGGAAAACCACGGAGAGCACACACACACTTTGAAGGATTACTTGACCAAGACATATTTTTATGAGTAATCTCAAACAAGGAAGCATAACGAAAAACGTGTTACACAATTTTTTAGCAGTAACATACATATTATCGTAATGAATATACTTTTTACCCGGAAGTGGTCACGCGGGGCACACAGATGACGAAATCGTTCATTCTGGTTAAACTTTATTTGTTACCAAAGAAAAATTGAAAAGTCCTTGAAAGTATGTAAGTAAACTTTCTCTTAATTAAATTATTCACTGGAATCACGATTTGTATCGTGTACAATAAAATAATTACAAAAATAAAAGATTGGGGTGACTCAATAACCCACACATCCGTATCGAGTACGTTCCTGCTCCCGGATTAAAACATGTTGAAGCATTTTCACTTTAAATATTAAAATAATACAATTATTCTTCATCGGAATTTTATATTATTGTTCATTATTTAACATCAGTGGCGCACTCAAGGGGGGTCTTAGGGGTCCAGACCCCCCTCCCCCAAAGTCCTTGAATTTTTTTCAATTGATTATAATTCTAAGTATAGTACTTCAATTTTAATTAAGTATTTGTTATTAATGATTAATTAATGCTAATTATTTATTCAGTAATTATTTTTTACTGTCTTTTGTTCCCGAAAATCGACAAAATCAAAAGGAACTTCATACAAGATTGGTGAACTTTCGACCCTGGAAGCCTTCCCCCCTAAAAATTCCTGAGTGTGCTACTGGTTAATATCAATTATAAATGCGAATTCTGTGAGGCTTAAAATTACAATTCATTTAAAACTAATTATAATTTGAGCAACCATTTAAAAAAATCATTTTACAATTTTGTAAACATTGTCGAGCAATTGGCTTTGCTTGCCTTACAATTCAGCGGTTATATCAATATTTTATTTTTTTATAAATGAACTCGTGCAAAGAGCGGGCATTTCAGCCGGTATACTTTTAATATATCAGTGCTGCGCAGAGTATTTTATAACTAATTAATTAATACTAATTAAGAACATGTTTAATAAGTATTAAATATTTCAAAGGACTTATCTTGCAATGCAAAGTTTTTATAATTAATGCTTATGATTAGAAATTGATCTTCTGAGTTATATTTCTATATTTAGCAGATATCTATATTTTGTGTTCTAAGCAGCCACCGCATGTTGCAATATTTTCAATTTAAAAATTAGAGAAAGGAAAAATAACATAATTACCCTATTATTTTATTTATATTTTGCTTAAAAGTAGTATACAAAATTTTTAATACTTATATTACTAATTTGTATGGTTTATAATTAAGATCGCCTATTGTAGCTTTAGCGTCAAAGTGCATTATTATTGCATTCAGTACATTATTAATGTATAAGGGGGGCACGATAAAAATTGTGATCCAAAAGGGGGGCGCCAGTATTGAAAGTTTGAAAAGCACTGCTATACAGTAAACTTTCAGAATTTACATAGAACAAATTAGAATACTGAAGTAATGCAACTTATAGGAAGAAGTTGAATAAAAGAAACAGATACACGTATATATAACAATAATATATATACGTATTTTTTTGTAAAATATCTCGATAAACATTTTTTCATGTCCTAAAAATACAATGAACCTTTGTTCATCATAACTGTAAAATTACGTATTAAATACTAAATGTTATATTTTTTAAACCACCCAATTTTTCCTTACATTTATTTTAAAAAAATATATCTACACATTGCATATACTTAAAACTACATCAAAGTAAAAGGGGGGGGGAATGGATACATACACAATAAAATTGACAAAAGGGTTTTTTTTATTTTTTTAAATATGCTTCAGTTCATCCAAACTTAAACTTATTTGGAGAAATGCATTGGCATGTTATTTCGTTATCACTGATATGCAACTGAAGTATCATTTTATATATTACATTAATACTTTAAAAAATGGAAGATGAAACGACATCTCAGAAAAAAAAAAGATTCAGAATTCTTTCTCTAAAGTTTATTGTTTGCAAATATAATAAAGTTAAGACTAAATTAATTAAAATCATTGATTCTCTCGATAAGTTACCAAAGTTTATCATTAATAAATTAATAACAATGTGTACTAATTGTAAGCAAGATTCTTTTACCAGGCATTCCTAAACTTCATGAAACTTCTCATTTTCCCAAATTACACATGAGCAAAATATTAAGTCACTTCAAAGTTTCTCTTAGAAATGCTAAATCTGTACTCGTACCATTCCACAAATTTTGGAACATGCATTAATCTGCAGACTAATTTCGCCAAGCAAAAAGACATAACAAATTAAAAAAACAATTACACCACTATTATTGTATTATTGTTACTGTGTTCAAACGTGATCAGGGACAGTTTCTACTATTGGCTGTATATCGCAGCATTTGGCGGTTTTTTTATTTTAAGAAATTGGTCAATATTATATAATACAAGCACCCCAAATTTGTCCCTTAAGCATAGGTTACACAAAAATATGAGTGATTTTGGATGATAAAAAACTTATTTTTCAAAAAAATTCTTTGAAATTACCTTTTTTTACTGAATTCTTCATGAATATAGATTATTGTCAACAATAATATCAAGTTATTCATTTAACGGAAACTAGATAGTTGAAAAAGTTTATATTTAAAATTCTGAATATTTCCATTGCTTTTAGAAAGTAAACATCCTACAGAAATTGTCTATATGTAAAATCTTATTTGGTATCAAGATCTTAATTACCCACATAAATATCATAGAACTGATTTAAGTATACTTGGGTCAATATTTTTAACTAACTTAATGCGACAAATTTATTTAGGTCTTAAATTTATTAGCAGGATAATATCAATATACATGAGCATTTAGACTTTAATACTTATGTAAAAAAATCCAGAGTATTCCTACGCTTAATACATTTCAGCTGGGGTTGCACAGATTTCTTTAAAACACAGTGTTGATATTTCAATAATAAAAGTAAAGTCTTTATATGAAATTTATCAAAATTATTTAAGTTTACATTTTAATTGTGCAAATATCAATAAATGCATATTTGTTATCCATAGTAAAAAAAAGGTACATCTGTGTGAGAAAAATATATATAACAGTCAAATTCTGGAAAATAGAGATGTGTTAAGAAATCCTCACATAATAAATACCACACAAATATTCATAACTTTTTTTTTGTAAAAGAATAACGGATTTAAAAATGACTTTATTTTGATCATGTACAAGAGAACAGGGATTTAATATTCAATATATGCAAACAATTTTATATTCTCTAATACACACATTTTACTGCCTTACTTTTTACCAAACTCAGAATGTAATTCTAGACAAATTATATCTTTTTACTAAAATAGTACTGCGAATACAGGCTTTCAAAATGTTGCATGATTTTTTATATATAATTTTACAAATGATGTTTCTTTCTAATGTTTGAAAGTGGTATAAATTACACACACACATATATATATATATATATATATATATATATATATATATATATATATATATATATATATATATATCTTACTTTTCTATTTATCAATGTTTTTTAACTATTTGATTTCATATTCAAGACTTGTTTTACTTCTTTTTATATGTCTATTTTTATATTTTTGTTTATGTATTTATGTATATGTATAAATATGTATAAATTTATTTATATGTGTATGTATATGTATATGATTATATTTTGAAAAAATTCTTTTATATTGAATTATATTTACTTTTATATTCTTGGCTGCATTGCGCCTATATATAGAAGAAATTTATGAATTACTGCTGTTTTTTCATATTGTAAGCAATTACGCTTATAGCCTAATTATGATTTCTTAACAGATTCTAATTTTGGTTATTGTATATACTCTCTTACTTTTCTATTTATCAATGTTTTTTAACTCTTTGATTTCATATTCAAGACTTGTTTTACTTCTTTTTATACGTCTATTTTTATATCTTTGTTTATGTATTTATGTATATGTATAAATATGTATAAATGTATTTATATGTGTATGTATATGTATATGATTATATTTTGAAAAAATTCTTTTATATTGGATTATATATATATACATATATATATACATATATATATATATATATATATATATATATATATATATATATATATTAATATGACATGTATGATTACATATCAGATTTTTGTTTTCTCATTTTAGATAATTAAATACAGAAATATCTGCTTTAAGTACTCTGAAGATGTGTAAAAAAATAAATTTAAGCTAACTAAATATAATTTATCTTTTTATGTATGTTCTCTATATAATTTATTTTAAAATAAACAAAAATTTCCATTCCTGTGGACATCTATCCAAAGACTTATTGAAGTATTCGGCCACTTATCCCGCCAATTTTTTTCTTGCCAAATCGACAGACAGAGTGGACAAAATGCAACTGGTTCGACGTCTGCTATCCACTGCCTTGAAAGGGGTTGCCCTCAAGGATCAGTGTCTGGACCTATTTTTTGGAATATCATTATCAATGATCTCCTATCTAAACTTAATAATCTTGCCTGCTGTGAAATCATAGCTTTTGCTGATGACATTTTAGTTTGTTCCCAAGGTAGGGATCTTTCTGAGACTTTCCTACATGCACAGGAAGCTTTGAACTTCGCTTCTGATTGGTCAAAAAGTTTTAAATTGGAATTTAATGCTGATAAAACCAGATTCATGGCTATTGAAAAACGAAACGTTTGCTATGATGCATTTCAGCTATATCTCGATGGAACTCCCTTGACTATGGTAAAGCAAATGAAGTATCTTGGGGTTCTTCTTGATACTAAATTTTCTTCGAAGCAACACTTAAGTTACATATCCGAGAAATGTGACAAATTACAGCGTGGATTAAATCGGATTGCTCGCAATACGTTCGGAATAAATTTCAATGTACATTCTCTCATTTATAAGCAAGGAATCGAGCCTTTCATTTTGTATGGCTCTAGAGTTTGGGGCGAGGCACTTAAAATAAAGATGAATTCTAAGTATCTGCGACGCATACAAAGAAGCATACTTTTACGGGTCATATGTGGTTATCGCACAATAAGTTACGACTCAGTTTAGGCTATTTCTGGCTTCCCTCCAATCGACATTACTATTCTTCATGATATTGCTTTTAGGGAAAATCTCTCTGCTTCTTCCCTCTCTAATTATGATTGTATTCTATCTCCATTTTTTATCCCTCATCCTTCAGAGAGGAATGTCATCAATATTGTTCAATTTAGTGACAAGAGCACAGAAGATTTCCCTGTTATTTGCTATACTGATCTCTTAAAAATGTATTTCTTCATCTAACAATATAATCGTCGAGATCCAGAAGCAACTTAAAAGCCTAAGAGATAAAAACATCTCAATAGATTTTTCATTTGTTCGCGGAAACACGGGCGTTCTTGGAAATGAGCGAGCCGATTGGCTTACAAAAGCTGCAACCAAGCGCAAAATTGACATTGACGTTAATATTCCTAAATCGTTTTACAAGAAGATCACGAATGAAAGAATGATGAAGTCTTGGAACCAAGAATATCTTATTTCTAATAAGGGGAGCATAACAAAGAAATTTTTTCCCACCATTAATAAGAGACTATCATGTCATCATTTTTACACTAACTACAAATTAACCCAATTTCTCACTGGTCATGGTAATTTCAAAAGCTACCTGAACAAATTTAATTTAGCTCCTTCATCTTTCTGTGACTGTAATATTGGTGGCGAGGAAAATGTAGAACATGTGATCCTTCTGTGTTCCAAGTATGTCAGAGAGAGAAAGATCATAAGACTGGCGTTCAAGAGACGCAACATTAATTGGCCACCGAATTTTCACCAATTTCTTTCCACCAGAAGTGCTTTCAATAATTTCTGTAAATTTGTTGTAACTGTTTGTAATCCTTCTTAACTTCATTTTTTTAATTGTTTATTTCCCTTGAATGTGTGTTTAATACTTACTTCTGGAAGCCCCGTGTGATACTTTGTGGTGCACGGGGATTTTATAATTGTTTTCAATAAAAAAAAATTAAAAAAAATCGTAGGGTTTCTACTCCAAAACACAACACACAAAATCGCGCCAAACTGGCGTTTTTTTTCAAAATATATTGGACCAGTGGCTGATTCGATTTGTTTAGAAGTTCTTATGTGAACACAGAAATAGTATAAAAAGGGAGTTCAATTTTAGGGGCGACGGTTTCTAAATGGTTGGTATTGAAAACAAATGTCATTCTCATCCATGTTTACAAAACACTCGAACTTTTACCGGGATATTAAAAAGATTTTTTTTCCGACATTCGACATCTTTAACTATAATCGAGCAACCACGTATAGTCATATACGAAAATTCAGTGGGTATAATGTAAATGTGCATGAGCATAAATAATTGTAAATAAAGAAATGTTTGGCGGAAAAAAAAACGAAAACAAAATCACATGTCCTCTTCATGATAATCGCGCTAAAAATTCTAGTTCTCAACATCTCAACATCTTTTGGGGAACTGGAATCTAGTCAGATTCCTCCATCCCATACCTGGAATTGAAGGTGCTTGGTGATGTGTACTTGGTTTGGGTGAATGAGGTGGGGCCACTATGTGAAGAGACCAATGGCGAGTAGGAGTACTTCTAAAGAGATTGAATCCTATTGGCTTGTGAGCTTTTGGACTTGGGTACGAAATTATCTGATCGAAAAAGAAGAAAATTTTAATCTTAGAAATAAGTCAATTAAGTTAAAAGAATTGATATAGAAAAAGTAAAAATTTGATCTATAATCGATTCCATTAGCATAAGAGCTTGTTGTTTAAAATCTTTTGTTTTCTTAAGGTCTGGGAGAATTTGCTTAAGTTTTGGGAACTGTCTAAAAATATTAGAGACTATTTTAAAAAGGGCATTTGTGTGTGTGTGCGTATCTTGGAAATCAGAGGAATTATTTTCGATTGATGGGGTAACTTGGGGAGAACTTTGTCTTTCCGAATTATTATTGCGATTATTGAGGGGTTGGGGATTTTTGTTTTCAGGGATTCCAGAAACAATATTGTGGTAGGAAATTGCCTCGACAACATTGTTAATGGTGAATTTCTTGTTATTTCTATTTGAGAGGGGGGCTATTTCGGGGCTTGGGGAAATTAGGGCATTTTGTACAGCAGGCAGTATGCCCGTACACATTAGTTTATACACAGTAGGGGTTTTCCTGTCTTTCCTTGATTTCACAATCCTTCGCTGGATGATCCTAACCACACTTAAGACATCTTGTTAGCATATGACTGTTAGCTGTCATGTGGAAGAAATTGTTGCAATTAAAACATTCGTACTACCATGGACGAAGTATTCTTCAATTCGAAGTATTCTTCGTGTGAGAGGTCAGAAACTGTTAAATTTTGGGTGCTTCTGGGTATTGTGACTAGTAGAAGAGAAGTGTTAATTTTGTCTTTTTGGAGATTAGTTGGTTACAGCTGGTTACAGAGTGTAACCTTGATCTTCTAAATCGCTATTTATTTCATGCGAATGGGTGCATCCTGGTAAACTTTTTATGATGACCTTATAGGTTTATTTTCTTTTGGCATTACAATATAAAATTCAATATCTATCTTCGTCCATAAAGTTGATTAGATTTCTGCGATCGTCATGGGAATCAATGTTTAGTTTAATGTAGTTTCCTGGTGATTTAGATTTTAAATTTGGGAAACTTTTCTCTTATTTATTTATTTATTTGTTCTCTATAATTCTTTAGAATTTTTAGAAAAAAGGGTGTCGGGGGCTTGGGGGTGGGTATTTCTGATGTTTTATCAATAACAATTTCGGGGTCTTGGTCTAAATAGGTGAAGTAATTTTGAACCTCAATTTGTTCAAGTACTGGCGTTTGGGTGGTAGGTCGAGCGGTTTTACTAGGAAAGACAAAGTCATCCGAGATAATTTTGGTATTTTTCCTTTCCTGGGAGGTTTTTTTTTATCATTATCATTAATCTTGTTTTTATCAGTTTCGATAGTTAGATCTTTAATTTTAGACTCTAGAGTAGACTCTGAGCAGGTCAATTTTTCTCAAGACATGGGGGCATAGTCCTAGGCTCACGTACCAGACTGTCTCTTGCTCCTATGGTTTCACGGAGGTTCTGTTCTAATTCACGGGGTAGACTCAATGTTCATCTTTTCCATTCTTCCAATCTGTCAGAAATTTCTTATGTGCATCGATCCTTGTCTCTTGCGTTTTTACTCTCTCCATGGCAAACCTGAGTCTTTCGCAGGCAGTAGGAGGTTCATTTGGTTTAGGTGTTACATATCTGATGGATGTATTGGATATGGATCTATAAGTGCTGGCGTTAGTGGCGTTAAGGCGACTTGGTACCCTAAAAATCACAAACTTATCGTTTTTTTTATTTTCATTTAATCTTATTCTTTGCATTATTATCTTTCGATTGATATATCACTTGTGCATGTCGGAAAGTTAGAAGTTGACTAAAACTTCATTTGAAAACAAATCAGGTAATTAAGCCACACCCCCTTTTTAGAAAAAAAAAAAAGCTAAAAATGCGTTATGATAAAAAAAAATCTATTTTATAAATAGAAATAATAACTATAAAAAAAAAGAATGTGTAGTATTAAAAGCAGAATATTTCCGAGGCAATACAATAATGTAATTTTTCTTCCTTGTGAAATGTGTGCATGTAAAATTTTTAAATTAAGGCATTTTATATTAATAATTTTATAATTATCTCTCAGTTCTTATTCCTGATATATTTTTCATACAAATGTAATATTTTAAAATTATAAGAAAAAAAAAACAGCTAAAATTTCTGTCGTGACAGAAAAAAAAACATTTTTTCAAGTTTTTCTTGAGTTTTCTTGTGCAATTAGTACTCTCTAAAAGTTGACCATTTATCAAAATTTGTGGGTTGAAAACATATGAAAATGCAATTATTTTAAAGAAAAATGTATAAGTAATATCTTAAAGTGGTATTTTAAGTTTAATTAAGCTTATAATAATTATTTTTTCAGAATTATAAACTTTAAAGTGGTTTTTCTCAGTTTGTGTTTTTCGAAACCTTAGTGCATTCAAAATGCTACTCCTTCGACAATTATTTACCAATCACTTCAATTTTTTTCCTGCGTGTTAAACATAAAGCATGTAATAAAATTAGGAAACCGTTTTGCTATAAACTGAATACTTTTTTTTAAAAAAATAAAATGTAAGACATGTTGGTTTTTTCGTTGATTTTTAGCCTGTATATCAACATTTTATTTTTTTTTCTCGAAAACGAATGAAGTTATTCTAAAATAAATCCCTAAAGTTGTTAAAAACATCCATAAGAATAATATAATAAAATTTCAGGGCAAAAAATTAATTTTTACAAAAGGAGTAGGATTTTACAATTTTCCCAATTTTCTTTAAAAAATTTAAATTTTTAAAATTGTGTGAATAATATATGAAAATTTTCATCTGGTATCATTTTCTTGAATAGAAACATTGTATAAAATGTTAAAATATAATTTTTAAATACGTAAATAAAGAAGTTTGCTCAAAGGGTGCCAAGTCCCCTTAAATCCATCTCGGAATAGCTCATCATTACAATTAAAAAGAGTCTACCCTCTTGATATCAGAAGACCTGAAAAGGGCTACAGGGGAATTTACGAGATCTCTCTGGCTAAACACGAAAATCGTATGCGGGCGTGCTAAATACGACAGTCCGCTAACGTGTTTCTTGGCAATCTCTGATCATCTGATCTCAAAAAAATTCTAGTTGTTTCCACGATTACATTTTATAATCACGTGATTCTATCAACCAATCACCAGATTCTTATGTAAACACACCCGATTCTCATGTAAACGGGTTGAAAAAATATCAAGTTATAATCCCGGCTTTCATCCGCATTTCGAAATTGCCGGTATTTTGCGGGTTTCCATGTAAACGGAGCTTAGGGAGGAGTGAGTGAATATTTATGCCCCACTGTTCAGCTACACGAGGGCTTTTGGCGACGTAATTCAAACCATGGTCAAGTGACGTGGGCGACACCTGAGTTAGAAGCCCCTCTCCTAACTACCACACCACACCAAAGGGAGGACGTTTCAGCTCTCGACAGATATAACGTGCATCGCTGCCCTACACGGCGGGTCTTTATTGGTACTGGGCTCGAATTTATGACATGCCTGCCACGATCCGATACCTTGACCACTGGGCTACCGCAGCCCCATCCCCTCCAGGGATGAAATTGGACGTAAAAGTTATCTGAGGTGATTGGTATCCACCAATATGGCGCCGAACTAAAGAAAGAGTTTCCAGACATCGGTGCAGCACTAGGTAGATTGATGAACTCTGTAATAATTGTTTATAATATGTCATTAGAACGAAAAAAATTACTTAGCCAATATTAACCGTATTAGATATTTTCGTAAAGCAACTTTCGCAAAAAAATCACTTTGGGGACGCTTCTGTTAAGCATTGATCCACAGTGCATGGCCAGTGCACTCATCTGTAAAGAAAGGCAGCTCAAAAGCACATAAGCCGTTTCTTTCACGAATTTTGCAATCAAATGGAAGGTGTGTGTAAAAAATAGATATTAATGAATGAACCCAGGTGGCTCTTTACTTCGGCGGCCCATTAGCGATGCATGCCCCTCACACCTGCCAGGATCGACAGATCTACAGACCTAGTTAATCTCTTCGGATTAACTAGGGACGTGGTAGCCAAGGGGTATAGGTATCGGATCGTGGATGTCTTTGTCGCAAGTTCGAGCCCATTCTCATTAAAGAACAGCCGTGTAGGGTAGCTATGCAAGCTAAATCTGTCGAGAGCTAAAACGTCATCCCGTTGGTGTGGTAGTTAGGAGAGAGTGGTGCCAGCTCAGGTGTCATCTACGTCACTTGACCAGGGTTCAAAATTACGTGGACCGTCGCCAAATGCCCCCATGTAGCTGAACAGTACGGCGCTAATATTCACTCACTCACTTGGCGATATATAGCCAAAAATAACACGTAAGCCTACAAATACAACCATCCCTGAAGAAAAGAAAGTTTGTATGTAAAGTAGACACACAAATTTAAACGTGGGGCGCCCCTCCCACTTTCCCAATTCTCAGCACCCAGGACAGCCAATAGGAGTCTATGATCACGTTATCATTGACAAACCAGAGAGCAGTTTCTAAGCTCTCTTGCATGCAGATAAAATTTCGCATTCCATCCCGAAGAGGAGCCTTAGCCACGACTTTTGGATCTCCTAGTCTCAACCAATGACCGTTATGCATCTACGCAGAATGAAAAGCTTCACTTTCGCCAACTCCAACATTTTAGAATGCCAGATACGGTTTTGAGGACTGTATTACAGTCCGAATGCCCAAAGAAGGAACGCCTATTTAACCAGTGAAATGTAGCAATCTAAAGCACATTCCCCCCCTCCTAGATCATATTCGGCTGCTCTAACACATGGCAAATACAAGTCCAGAATTCAAGTTTGCTAGAGATGTTATTCGCTACGTTTTGACCGAATATTGGCCCGGAACCCATTGGAATCCCAGTGGTATCTTTGTTGAATATGACCTTGATTTTCCTTGTACTCCTGTTGTAAAAGGCATGATCAAGAAATTTTTAGATAACAAGGGTGTTCAATTACACGCCTGTTACGATGGATATTTTCGTAACAAACATATTTCTCCACAGCGGCATTATAAGTTTTGTCAAAAAATAACATCTAGGTTGATTTTGATGAATAACTCCGCAAATGCGAAATATACCTTTTTAACTTTATGTGCATCTTTATCATTGTTTACTGCTCTTTCAGTTGTGTATGGTATAAATGCGGCTCCTGTTATAACGCATGGACTGATTCTTAGTTACTTTAGATCATTACAAAATCTTCATTTTATTACCAATACGTTTTGGATAGAATTACACACCTTTTGCGAACATTACTAGTTAGAATAATGTAACAGTTTCGAAATGATGTATTGTTGACTCTATTCAAATTAACTTTTGGCATTTCTTAATGTGGTAAAATATATTTTTATACTTCCAATATTTTATTTTTAGACTTGTCTTTTTGTGTTTTATTGCTTTGTCCTTATTTTGGGATTTACCTTACAGTTACAAAAGCTAAACACACTTGCGTATTGATGAATTTTATTGAAATGTATGCAGTTCAAAAAGTAAAATGTATAAAATAGTTTTTTTTATTGCCTCGTTATATATTATTGATCATCAAGCGTTTCAGTGATTAACTTTGAATCTAAGTTATTTGAAGTATATCAATGTACTTAACACTTCAAATATTGAAAAACATGCATAGAAAAATCTTTGAAATAGTTTCACATTTTGAATTTTTCAGCGAAATTTGTAGTATGCCATAATATTGAATTCTATTATTAGATAAAAATTAATTGCGTTTGAATTTTAATGGAAATCCTGTTAAGTGTGAACATTTTTTTTAGCTTTCAAAGCCGGCTTTAATAATCAAATCCATTTATAAAAATTATACACCTGAATGCCCTTTTGTAGCAATAAATTGCAACGTATAATTTTTCTTGCATCTTAATCTTTTCTTCGATCAACATGTGATTTGTTCCATGAAATTATTTCCATGAAATAATGACTTGTTAATGCGAATTAATTTACTAATGAAAGTGACAATAGGTAATTATTGTAGCGTGAAAGTAACATTCAGAACAATTTAGGAAATAAACTTTTTCTAATGATTATGATTAAATCCTTGCAAAGGATATTTCTTGGAAATAATGAAAAATGAAATAAATTATTTGAAGTTATTTGTGTTTTTTAAATCTGAAAATGACTATATATATACAGTGGGTAAAAAAGTATTGACAATTGTCTATAATTGATCATATTAGCTAACAAAGGAATTAATTGACAATTTTAACTGGACATAACGAACACAGGAGGTAATAAACACACAAATCTAATAAAACTTTCATTATAATATGCCTTTACACAAAATATACAACAAAAACGTAAATTTGCTTGTCAAAAAAGTGTTGGCAAAGTTCTAACTGTAATGCAAATTTTGTCATTTTGAGGTCACGTGTTTAGTCTGATAAGAAAGCCTGTTAGTTTAAAGTCTGCAGTGTTATTTCAAAATTTTTAAAACGTTATTTTGTTAATGCTGTGATAAAATGGCTTTGAAATCGAAGGAGTTGGATGTTAGTGTTAAAAACATGATTATCCAGGTCAGAAAAGAGGATTTAACTTATCGTGCTATAGGAATACAACTGAATTTAAGTTTATTTATTGTCAGAAGTGTTGTAAAATAGTTCAATGAGACAGGATCCACAGAAAATAAGGTTAGAAGTGGAGGGACAACCATCTCAAACTTACCTAAAGTTGCCAAATCCATAACTGTTAATAGTTCCTCACAAACAGATGAAACGATTACAAAAATAGTGTTTTTTTGCCCACCTTTAAAATTACTACAACCATTAATAACCATTTCGAAACGAAATATGTCTTTCTCAGTCCCTGCAGTTACTAAATCTTCTACATCAACTCAAGCACAACTTTTACCATCCACATCTTCTGTTACGGTAACATCGCCATCAATATATCAACCTCCTAATTCTGTAATAAATACGTTTTCCACCGCTTCTGATAATTTATCTATCTCTACCGCATCTTCCTCATCCACAGCATGCTCTGTTCTTGAAACGACCACCACTACATCCAACACCATACCCACTTTATCCCAGGATACAACTCAAAACCTCAAAAAACGGCCTCTTAAAAACCAATCTAACACTATAAAACCAAAAATAGAATTTAAGACGGCTCCTCATAGACCTCGAAAAGCAGCACCTACCGAGCACTCAACGGATGAGGAAGATATGATAGTATATGATGTGTGGAAGATGAACCTGAGCTAAATCCAAAGTATGTTAATAGTTACAAAGGAGAGTTAGTAAAAGGACGTAATTGTGCATCTATACGGTATGACTTTGAAAACCCGATCGAAGAACCGTGTTAACAACAGCAAAAAATAACATTTTACTTTTAAAAAATTTTTATACAAACTAAATATTTTTCTGATTTGGTGGGGAAAACCCCACCAAAATTTATTAAATTTAGCTTTTAAATTTTTTTAATCTGAGACCTTACTTTTTAACTATACAATTTATTACTGATTTTATACTTTTAATACTTAAAGAGTTGTTTGGCGCAGTTTAGCCAAAATAGGCTCTTGCGCCATTAAACCCCACACTCACTCACTCACCCCATTGAAAAAAAACACACACATTGTTATAATGTAAGAGGAACTTATCGGAATAGGCAGTGTGTAACTGATATCTTAGAGTAAATTTTAAAAACGGATGTCAGCAATTTTGGCTTTAAAGACGTACCTGTCATTTATCTCACATTTCGGAGTATTATGAGAACATTTTTTATTGCTTTTCGTTGCTTTGGTAGGAGGTTCATCATGGTTGCTAATCTCAAAAAAAAAAAGAAAAAAGAATGGTTCCTACTAACCGTGGAGATTTAGGGACATGACAAGATTGAGGCGAAATATTGAAAATTTGTTACTGAAGCACCAGATTCAACCCTAGCATTACAAACATTTGCTTTTTGACCAGTTATTTTATGTATGAATCAAATATTTATTTAATTATCACGTGTTTCTAAAACTATAAGCACTATACTTCACAACAGTCAGAAAATTACTTTTTTGAATGTATTTCTATACAGCTGTTAAAAAGACATTTGGGTTAATATATCTGCAAAAATTCAAGGATAAGTAACAGGATCAACCACAAACCGAAAAACATGGTAAGGGGTCTATGGGACAGAATATTAAGGAACATATGGTGTAAATAAATATATGTAAATATAATAGAAATGCAAATAACTAAATTTATTTCACACTGGAATTAAAATTATTCCCGTTAGAAATACTGTTCCTTCTCTTACTAATTTTTTTTAAAAAATAACTTGGAAGTTTTCGGTATATAAACCTTCATATATTTGTTCACTCACTCAAATGATTACAATTAATATGTAGTGGATTTAAACTTTAATTCAAGAAGTTTGTCTAGTGGATGCACATGTAGCTCATGTAAGATGTCTCTACTGCGCAATTTATGAATATATTCGAACCTCTGGTACTAATAACACTACAGAAGATTAAAAATGCATAGTAATTGTATTTTTAGCAATAGAGATATGCTACTTTGTTGTTATGCTTTTGATTGATAAGACAGTTGAAAAATGGTTGCATCACTTGACTAGAATTTCTCTGCCCGCGGAAAGACGTGGCCGTGGTAGCCTAGTGGTCAAGGTAACTGACTCGTGGCTGGCGTGTCATGAGTTCGAGCCTAGTACCGCTGATGACCCGCCGTGTATGGGTGGGATGCACGTTAAATCTGTCGAGAACTGAAACGTCCTTTCGTTGGTATGGTGTGGAGGTTAGTAGATGGGGTGCCAGCTCTGATGTCGTCTTCGTCACTTGACTATGGTTAAAAATTACAAGGTCCGTCGCAAAAAGCCCTCGCGTAGCTTAGAAGTGCAACGTTAAGGTTGTTTTCGGTTGATGTTAAAGAATAGGTCCCAAATTCGGATAATCTTTTCAGATATAAAAGAAATGAAACATTAATAGGATACTCCGACTCCACACTATCCCTTTGAGAACAACAGTTTTATCATGTATCCCATTTTTCACAGAGTTGATTCATTTTTTTCTGGTATAGAATGAGTTTCGCGATTTTTCTCCTTTACCGTAATTTTAAATGGGCTATGCCTTTACGTTTTAAAACGAAAAAGAAAGTATTCATGAAACATTTTGATATTTTTAAAAATACTATATTGTTAAAAGAGTACTATATTATACTATATTGTTAATGTTGTAAATTTTCATGGAAAAATTGAGGCCATTTGTCTGTCTGAAAATGTGTTTCGTGTTTAGTTCAAGCTCTCCTACTTTTACCGAAAACATCCTTAAGGCTATCTTCGGCTAATATTAAAGAATAGGGGCCGAATTCGGTTTTTTTTCAGACATAAAAGTACTCAAATATTATATATATATATATATATATATATATATATATATATATATATATATATATATATATATATATATACTCTGGCTACACTATCCTGTAGAGAATCACTTATTTAATCATACTACTCATTTTTTTCGAGTTGACACATTTTTTCTTTTATAAAATGTGTTTCGCATTTTTTCCCCTGTACCGTAATGCTAAATAAGCTATCCCTTCACATGTTAAAAGAAAAAAAAACTAATTAATTCTCAAATATTTTGAAATTTTAAAGACATTAAAATAAAAACAACTGCATGAGTTACAATGTCACAAATGTTTATAAAAATTGAGGCATTTTTTTCTGTCTGAAAATGTGAATTGAGTCAAGTTCACGTTATCGTACATATGGAGAAAACAACCTTCATTTACTCACTGACTGGGGAAAGACAGTCAGATCAATAAGTCTTACACTGCAGTATTACGAAACAAATCGAGCTGGTAATTTACACCATGGCTACAATTAACTACATATGTACAGACTAAAAATGAAATGAAATATTTATTTATTATTATTATTAATGATTTTCATTGCTACTCGTGTCAAGAAAATTATTAGTTCCTCTTGGAGACAGACTCCATAGATAAGTGGTATGAAGGAAACCGTCCTGCAGCTTCTTGAATGATGAAATGATTCTTTCTATGCTTCGCAATGCAAAGTATGGAGAGGGATATCCCAGGTGTCGTCCTCATAAATTCACCAACGTTCAGAATCAGAAACCCATTAAGTTTTCTTAATGAGATTCACTTATGCATTGAACCCCTGCCCAAGTAGGTGGATTTTCGTGATGCAAAAAATCAACAGCAGACATGCCGTATGATTATATGGCATGTAAAATATCCCTAGAGTGTATGTTTGGCTTAGACACTATTGGCAAAATTAAATCCGAGTACAGGTTCACATCGTCAGAGCTCTGGTGCCTTCAATCTGGGGGAGGAAACTAAGCGTCAAAATTACTTGCAGTAATTGGTATCGCCTATATGGTTCCGCACTAAAGAAGGATACCAGCTCTTGAGGATGTACTGGGTATGTAATGGTAAAAATACCAAATATGCAGCCACACTGAATAAAAAAAGATTAGCTTATACGTAATTAAGAAATCTTAATTTTAAACTGAAAGAGGTACGAAAGTAGGGGGGGAAATATTTTAAAAAGTAAACTAGAAATAATTACCTAACGAAGTACTTTAAAAACTTTATCATTTGTTAAAAATAAGATTATTTCGAAGAGTCTTTCGTTTGGCAACTGATTAGAAAAATAATGTGAACTTAGATAATATTCAGGAAAACCACCGTATATTTTTTAATAATTCCAATGTAGTCAAACAGGAAAAATAGATTTCAAAAATAAGACAGCGGAACAAATTTAGAAAAAGAAAATGAAATATATCCTGTGTGGGAAGATAATGCTTTTCAAAATTTTATTATCAGAAGTAAATTCAATACGCTAGAACACTTTTGCTTAAAAATAATTCTATAACGCTCTTGTCTTGCCCACTCATTTTTTACTTTATTACCTAAACTAGGTTTAAAATTGTTAGATGATTATGATTTGGTTGTGTTAATTGAAGAATTAAATCTGGTTGAAAAAAGAGCACATTAATACATCTTAAATGCATATCTAAATTAACATTACAAAAGAAATTACTTCATTCTATTGATTTATCTGAGATTACTTATTTCTACATATTATAATTGATTTTTTTTTAAAAAAATATGTAGTCTTAAAACAACTTATTTTTAAATATAAAAAAAATTATGAAGACATTTCTTAAATTTATTGAAGAATGTAAAAAAAAAAAAAAAATCGTATTATTATTTTCCATCTATCTATTTTTTACCGTGATACTCCATAAATCTTTGTTATAAAAAGAGAGCAATTTTAAACAATAGCCTTTTGTCTATATCATCATGTTTAAAAACACATGAATTGGCTAAATTTTATCCTTGGAGATAATTTTGAGAAACTCATATTCACACATATAATACACAGTTCATAATTTTTCGAACTGTATTACAGGGATAGAGTTTTTTCCCCCATTTCACAAATTTTATGTCTGACTTTCCTTTTTAAGGGCCAATTCAATACGAATGAGACTATAGATTTCAAAATTGAACAGCACATATATTCCCAAACAATAGGAAGAGTTCTAAAATGTCTCTCTATTGGGAAGGAAGCTTACGATAATACCTTCTTACACAGATGTGCAAAACTTAAGTAACATGTGTTTTTTTTTATTTATTTATCTTTGCTATAATTCGCTCAGAAATCATTGAAAGACATGAGATTCAGAAGAGAGAAACATCATTTTGTACTTATATGATGACAAAAGTATTGTTGTGCAAAAATAAATACAATGTATATAGTACGGAATCAAACAAAAAAAAGTCTTTATTGAACTTATAATTTCGTGACACATAATTGTCTATCCAAGAGAAAGAACAACGAGCTGATGTTCTTTACTATGCGACATGCCGTCCCATTACTGCAATGATTGCTTCGCACCGTCTCTTTATGCACAATACCAGAATTTCCAATAGTTCTCGAGGTAAGAGTGCTCACATTCATCAATCAGCACCTGTTTCAGTTGTTGGGTGTCCCCGGGAGAATGTAATCGTGCGGCAAAAGGCACCTTCCCAAAACATCCCACACATGTTCTACGGAATTTAAATAAAGGGAGAACGCTGAACAATCCAATTGAGTGATATCGTCACTTTCCAATAGCTGTTGAACATCAGCAGTCGTGTTTGGCTGTGCATTGTCGTCCGTTTTGTTTCTGACATTTGCATACGCATCACCTTTCTACTGAATTGTGTACATTGTACTGATCTTACTAATCCGTTTTCTGAATTTTCTTGGCTATCTTCTGAAAATTTGCATAGTTGCTTTTGTTTGCTACCCATTGTATCTATAGAAATTAATTATCTGTTAGTAAGTACGCAATACAATTGAGTAATCAAATCGTAACTATTTGCAGCTTTACAGTTATTTTTTTCCTGTTTTGACGCATGTGTATGGATTTATATTAAATTTCAAATACTTTTTTGACCATGCTTCGAGTCAAAAGGAGGATTTTTTTTGTTAAAGGAGAACAATGCAGCATTTTGTATCAAAACTACAAATTTCAGGGCTCTTCATTAAATAATAATTTTGGAACTACTGAAAAATCCTCGTCATCCATGCATTGTTTAGTACTTTTAAACAAATCCGCAGGATAACAAAAATCAATGCCCGCAAAGGTGATGAAAAAATAAGATCAAAATAAGTTATTGAAATATACCCCTAAGTATGCCCTTACTGCATTCTTAAGCTATCTTCGTCTTATGTTAAAGAATAGGTGCCAAATTCGTAATATATTTTTAAATATAAAAGTACTCTCAAACATTAGTATTATATTTTAGATACACTATCCTGTAGAGAATCACTTATTTTTTTTATCATACTACTCATTTTTATCCGAGTTGGCACATTAGCTCTTTTAGAAAATGTTTTGCATTTTTTCCCTATACCGTAATGCTAAATGAGCTATCTCTTCACATGTTAAAAGGAAAAACTGATTATTTCTGAAATATTTTGAAATTTTAAAAACGCTGTTTATTAAACAAATGTATGAGTTACAATGTCACAACTTTTTATAAAAATTGAGGCATTTTTTTTCTGTCGGAAAATGTGCTTTGCGTCAAGTTCATGCTTTCGTACATATGGTGAAAGCAGCTTTAAACATACAGACTAAAATTTAACCTTGGAAATGAAGAGTAAAATTTAACCTGTGATTTAAGAAAATAAAACAGCCCACATAATGACACATTTTATTTCTTAAAACTCTACCAAAAATATAATACAGAAAATAGGGCATAATGTGTAATTTAATATAAACGAAATAGCATCATAAATTAGTGTTCAAACGCGTCAAAATTTTTCTACACTTCAATCATAAGTAGAATCTTGATTTTAATGTCAAAACGACTGTTAATCCTTCCATGGTATGACCCTATAATTTTGTGATCCTAACCACTAACTTATTAAGGTTTCTTTAATGCACAGATTACTCAGGGCCAATCTTAGGAAATGAACTTATGGCTAATGATCCCTTTCAAAGCAATTTCATTCTTTTTTTTCTTTCAAATGAGGCTGCGAATTGGCAATTACAGGTTGCAGACATATTACATTCCCCGGAAGCTGGTGGCTGCGGTAGCCGAGTGGTATAGGTATCAGACCGTGGCCTACCTTGTCATGAGTTTGAGCCCAGTCCCACTAAAGACCCGCCGTGTAGGGCAGCGATGCACGTTAAATCTGTCGAGAGCTGAAACGTCCTCCCGGTGGTGTGGTAGTTAGGAGAGGGTGGTGCCAGCTCAGGTTTCGTCCACGTCACTTGACCATGGTTCAAAATTACGTGGTCCGTCGCCAAAAGCTCTCGTGTAGCTTAACAGTGCGACGTCAATATTCAATTAATCAATCCCCGGAAGCTGTTATCACTTTTTAGTATTACTCCATATAGGTAGATACCAATTGCTGCAATTTTATTTTGATGCCCTATATCCTTCCGACAGGGAGGCACCTGAACTTTTATAGTGAGGATTTGTGCACAAAATTTAATTTTGACAAGGTCATCCAAGCTAAACAGGCACTGTAGTTCAACATGCCGCATAATCACACAATATGATTTCTATAGATGTTCTGCCTCATGAAAAACCACCATTTTTGGCCAGCCGAACCCAGATACTTGGGTGTACAAGACCAGTGCCGAACCAACTATGCCACTCAGTTGGCAAAAATAAATTTCATTCATAGAATGGATCGAATTATTCCACTAACATATCCAATCAACTAAAACTATTTGAACTGTGAATTGTGACTGATATTTACACTTAAACTGCTCAGGACTTTTCTAGGTAAAGAGGTGATGTCTCTAAGCTTTCATAATCATTTGAGAAAAATAAGAACCCATAATGCAAATGAAACTAAAAAGGAACTCTTTTTTACCATCCGATTTCTCAACATCTCAAAACGCACAAGAGTGGCTGAAAGAACAGAAGTTTTCAAGAGATATATTTCTCTCGTTATATTGTGAGTGAATATTTCCTTGGTTTGCATTGGAAACCTACTAGCAATTTCATTGCCAAGTATACTGATTCTCATTTTACATGTTACGTAAGGCAGATTGTTAATGATGTTTTTTGGATACACATGGTGTGTGCGAACATTCACGAACAATGTGATGAAGACTTTCCTGAAAAAGATAATATTACCAAAAACAATTTTCGAAAATGTTGCATAAATCTACTCCGCCCAGTCATATTTAACACGTTTGAAATCGAATGTTACATTATCTGTATATGCTGGTTTATCCTATTTATACGGGTTGGAGGACGCACCAAATATGTCTAGAATATACATTGCTGCATCCTTCGCAATTTCTCATGCTAATGATGACTCTTGGGAACAACTAATACATTATTACGAGCGTTATCCACTTATCTACCGATAGATCGTGATGTATTTTTTAATTGGATATTGAGACACACACATAAGCATTTCTGCTGTTGATCTAAAAATATTTAAGTGCATTTTATAAAGAGTTTTTTTTATTTACAACGGAAGTGTTATGCTATATTGCTAACACTTCCGTAGTAAGGTAGTAGTATAATGTAATAGTATGCCGTTATGCTATATTTGATCTATAGCACTTTTAACTAAATGTTAATTAGAATTTGGTTTTGTGTTTTATTTCAAATTTGACAATGCAATTAAACCTTTTAGATAATGCAAGTTAAAATTTTTTAGCAGTATTTTTAATGATAAAATCTGAATGACGTGTTGTAGTTTATACAATGATTTTTTCCAAGTGTGCTATATTTTCTCAGTAAATGTTTAATAATTGAAATATTTTTAGAATAAAGAAAACTGGCATGCCATATTACTTGTTCATTTAACTCTTTTTACATAACAGTGACTATTTTACATACTAGCTGTCAAAAAATTTATTTAACATTTCATAATCTTCAGGTTGTTTATTTATACTTTTAAAACATTGAATAATAATTTTATGCAGTTTCTTAACTTCTAAATATTCTTTGAAAATTGATTTTCCAGAATAGGGTATTTGCGTTAATAAAAATACTGGTTTTAAAAAGAATTTCTTTTTCAGAATTCAGCTTTTTTTATGGTTTTATATTACATAAATCATGATGAGATCACACAATTATGCAACACCAATTAAAATCCATTGATGCTTCACTTTCGTTATTTTCAGACATTAAAAATCAATACGTTCCAAACTTCTAAACGAATCATGTAAGTTAAAAAATTCGTTACTTTATTTGAAAGGAAATAAGGATATTTTAAAAATGTGCAACTTAATCTAAATAAAATTTATAAAAAAATGTCCAATTTTCCATATTTGACAGATTTAATCGATGAATCAACCAACTAAATTTAGTCTCATTTAAGTTATTAGGTATACTTTAAAATTTTGATTCATACCTTTATTAACCAATTTACGAACCATGGTAATGGAAAAAAAATTCTGTGGAATTTTGATTCAATTTCATTTGCTGCAGCATATACATACAGAGATGATTCCCCCAATTATTTTCTTAAAATCTTAATCAATAAGAGGAATGAATGCCGATTCATAACTGAACATTTGATTAGAAAATGTTTTTAGCCGTACAGAGAAAATTCTGTGATTAATTTAGAACCGTGTTTCTCAGACAGACTTTAAGTATTAGTGATCCCCAATTTTCAATTATAATTGCCATCGTGACCTCGTCTTTTCAATAACAATGTATTGAATGTAATAATAATGTTCTTTCACGAAAAGCTGCACTACGATTTTAATTAAAACCTTATAAATTATCAATATAAGTATTAGAATTTGCACATAACTTTGTGTATGACAAGCCCATGGGAATCACTAGTAATTATTAAACCTGTTAATTTCGTATTAATAAATTAATTACATAATAAAGAGTGTTTTTTTTTCAGGTATAGAAGTTTAAGTTGGCATTACTTTCCAAGATGGTGACTGATTTAACAGCTGTCAAGTGATTTATTCTGTTTGGTTTGGCAATTAATCAAAACCATCATCAAGCCAGACGTAGATTCGTTGAATGGGCCCAAAACGAGATTGCCGTTGTTCCCGATTTTCATAAGCGAATTTTGTTTAGCGATGAAGCGCACTTCTGGTTGAATAGCTGAGTCAACAAACAAAACTACCGCATTTGGAGTGAAGCTAATCCACAAGTGTATGTCGAAACACCGTTTCATCCAGAAAAACTGTTTGGTGCGCTTTATGGGCTGGTAGAATCATTGGTCCGTACTTCTTCAAAAACGATGAAGGCTACAACGTTCCAGTCAATGGTGATCGGTATAGAGCCATGATTACTAACTTTTTCATTTCTGAATTGAACAATCATGATATCCAGGAGCTGTGGTTCCAACAAAATGGCGCAACATGTCACACAGCTCGTGCCACAATCGATTTATTGAAAGACACGTTTGGTGACCACCTAATTTCACGTTTTGGACTTGTGAGTTGGCCTCCAAGATCTTGCGATTTAACACCGCTAGACTATTTTCTGTGGGGCTATGTAAAGTCATTGGTCTATGCGGATATGCCACAAACGCTTGACCATTTGGAAGACAACATTCGCCGTGTTATTGCCGATATACGGCCACAAATGTTGGAAAAAGTCATCGAAAATTGAACGTCCAGATTGGACTACATCCGAGCCAGCCGTGGCAGTCATATGCCAGAAATCATATTTAAAATGTAATACCACAAGATTATCTTTCGAATAAAAAAATCATGTCTATCGAATAATACATCGTTGTTTTATTGCAATTTAAAATTCTATACCTCTAAAAAAACACCCTGTACATTGTGCAGTATTGAAAAGTTTATATTACGTAAGTCTAAATGTGTATTTTATTTATTGTGTCACACAATGCATTTAACTTTCCTTCCTTTAAATACATTTGTAATTTTTTAATTCTTTTTTTTTCGACATTACGGTATGCTCGTGCCCCAACAAAGGGTTATGATGCCTCATTAGGGAGTGCACCCCGCAGTTTGATAAGCGCTGGGTTTGAGGGAAAATGTTCGGTTGAATCTGTATCTGCAGTAAGTCTGTCTACTAAGTTGTGTAGTATGATTAATCAAACATTAATATTAAAAAAATAGATTTATTTAATAAAAAATATGGTTACATATAGATAAATGTTTCTCAAAATTATATTTATTTAAATTTACATACAAGCATGCTTAATTTTTCAATTTTAAAGAAAAAGAATCAAATATTTTTTTAAAAATAATTATTATACGATTCATAACATTTGGTGATTATTTTATCTTAAGAGAAAAATTTGAAGCTTAGAATATAACTTTCGGAAAATATTTGAATATAAAAGAATTTATTTCTCTAAACACGTTATTAGTAATTAAAAGCAATGATAGTGGAAACTTAAAAATTATTAAAATAAATGGATTAAGTTCAATATTAAACATATTAAGAATATAAAATGTTGAAAAAATAACACTTCCTTGGACATACATAAACATATTCATACCATATTTATTCGAATACCATCCCAAATACACAATACGTTTTGGAGAAAAAAATGAAAAATATTGTAAAAATGTTAATCGAAAACTGATATTTACAAAATTTAATAAAATTAAATTAAAGGACAAATAATAAGAAGCAATTAATTTATTTTACTGGTTATCAAAACTTTTAGAAACGCACATGATCTTCCAATGGCTTGAACCATCAGTGTTACGCTCAATTTGCCTCATCCAAATAATTTTTACCCGTTCTATTATATGCCGCATCCGAGTTTCAATAGTGTTAAAACTAGAAAATGGTATGACTTAGATTCGCGAAAACTTTTGGTGTACATATATACACACAAATGTTTTATAAACACATGGCACGTATATCATGAGTCCATGACCTTGACCACTAGCCTACCACGATCCATTAAAGATTTGTCGCAGCCACTAAATTTGTAGAATACCAAAAGAGCCACGGTAGCCTAGTGGTCAGGGTCAAAGATTCATGGTTGGCATGTCAGGAGTTCGAGTTTAATACCGCTGAAGTTCTTCCGTGCAGAAGGTCCAATGTACGTTAAATCTACTCAAGTGAGTGAGTTTATTGATTTAATCAGCAACACGCTTTTGGTGACGGACCTCGTAATTGTGAAATCTGGTCAATTGGCGAGGACTACACTTGAACTGTGGACCCCCTCCTCTAACTTCCATATAACACCCATGGCAGGACGTTCGAACTTCGATATATTTAACGTGCATCAGACTCTACAGGTATTCAGCGGTACTAAGCTCGAACTCATGACACGCTGGCCACGAGTCCGTTACCTTGACCACTAGGCTACCACTACCACCTGTCATGGCTGAAACGTCCTCCCCTTAGCATGATGTGGAAGTAGTTGGAAATCGAAGGTGCCAGCTCAGGACTCGTCCTCGTCTCTTGACCCTGGTTCAAAATTAAGAGGTATGTCGCCTCGTGCAACAAGCAACATTATAGTGTGACTTAAATATAATTGTCTCTTTGTACAATAGTAACGCTAGGTTTTATTTTTACCTAAATAAAATAGTTACACCTTCTAGGTACCCATATATTTATTTTCATGGGTATTTGAAATATTTTTATCACCTAGAAGCTTTAGCTTTTCCCTTTTCTTTTCTATTCCTTAACATTTCTTTCATTTTGTTTATCGTAATCTTAATTATGTTAAATTTTTTGTATTAACTAGTTTATTGGTGATTTATCGCCAAATATAACATAAGCCAATATATCTGACGATATAATAATAAACGAATTTGATTACGGAGTATAAATTTAAATCAAAACTAAAATAAGCGATTAAAATGCTTCCTTGTGTTAGATGATATTCAACAGCATTAAGACATGGCGTTTCTATTACCAGAATACAAGTTTATTAGAGATGCTATTCGTTATGTTTTAAGTGAATATTGGCCGGGAACCCATTGGACTCCGAGCGGTATGTTTCTGGTTCGTGACTCTGATTCGCCTTTCACTCCTGCTGTACAGGAGATAATCAAAAGTGTTTTAGATGATAACGCTGTTGATTTACACAGATATTACGATAAATATTTTCTTGACAAAAATATTACTTCACAGCAGCATTATGAACTATGCAAAGCCAAATCTGAAAGGATGAAAGAAGGCAAATATGAAGACATAGCATATGTATTTACATTTGTGTGTGCATGTTTGTCATTGTTCACAGCACTCTCAGTTTTGTATGGCGTAGATGACGCTCCGATTATAACTCATAGGTTGCTTCTGCGTTACTTTGTATCATTAAAAAATGCTAATGCGATTATGGATAGCTTTTGGGACGATTTTCAGTCACTCTGTGGTTCATATCGATAGAAATCATGAAATAAGTATTAAACAGTTTTTTCTAGTTTTAAAGTTTTGCCGTATTTTAAATTACTAGTGACATTTTAGAATCTGTATTAGTGATTTGTTCCGTATTAAATGTGTGTTTCATATCTCGTGCATGTATGTATACTGAACATTTTTCATTAAAATATTTCGTTTTGGAAAATACAATTTAAAAGGGAGTCCCATGTTTTAACTCTATATTCATTAAATAGATGCACTGTTAGGTGATTTATTGTAATTTATTTGAAGTTACTGTAACAGATTTATAAGTAAAAATATTTAATAACCTGGATTATAATAATACTTTGAAACGGTTTTCAAACTTCTCATAGAAATTAAGGCTGAAGCTGTATTTCTAGATATTTAATAATTTAGTTTTTATAAGTAAAATAACATATGTATGTGAAAATGTATGAAATAAAAACCCTTACTTAATAATTTTCAAAAATTATCTAAACAGCAAAATCATATACCAATACACACTAATAAAAACACAAATATTTCTCCATTAAATGAGTTCTGACACATAATTAATGATTATGAAAATGAAATTCACCTTAGGAGTAATAATAATTTAAATCTCCAAAATGATGTTGAAGGATAAGTAAATGTTTTCAAAAATTGTCGCAAGCTACAGTGGACCACAAGTGTTTTTACACTTACAATTTTCTATAAACTTAATTATTTCGACTGATAAAAATTAAAATATCGGAATTTTAATTTTTAATAATATCTGCGTATTGTTTTTATTGGAATATCATAATTTTTAAAGCAAATTATAACTTATTTTGAAAAATTAAATCAATTAAAAAAATCTATGATGAAGTATAAAGGTGTTTTTGTTCAAACTAAATTCATGGGATTAAGTTCCTCTCATTTTTTTTCTTCTACAAACTAATATAAGCCCGTGGAATCAAACAAGTTGAATTCTCTTTCAAACCAAAATATTTGATGTCAATGTTGAATTTTCTGTAACTTAATCCTAACAATTTAGTTTAACCAGTGAAGCATGGGGTTCGAGGTGTTCTGGGGTGAGGGGTGTTAATTAGATCCAGCATTGCGCAATTTGGTATTTTTTTTATTGTACTTGGAAGCATGAGCTATTTCTAAGTAGTTTAATTAGTAGTAGGAACAATTTTAATTTATGCACCCAAAGTTTGGATTTTGAAGATGACTTAACAAGGTATAAAACATTTAACTTAACAAGACATAACTTTTTTTAACAAGATAATGAAACCACCCGCGCTGCTCTCAATGTACACCACTGGTGTATTATAATTGTCCTCAAATTCTGAAATAATCTTCTAAATAACCTGAGTTAAGCCTAGAAGAGCATATTTAGTAAGGGTTTGATTAAAAAAAAAGAAAACATAACATAGAAAAAAAGGTGTCGTAAAAATAATCACAGATGATTCGAGGAACATCGATGCAGAAATTACAAAAAGCTAAGGAAATCTATACCAAGACGTTTAAATATTATTGGTGAATGGTGAAAGATATTTTGCCAAGTTCTAAATTAAGAAAAAAAAAAACACAGCATTTAAAGGTAAGTTAAATTTTTTTTTACGTGTACGATGACGTGTGGCGTAATTTCTTTATCAATTTTTCAAAAATATATCTACACTATATTTCAAAAAATGCTTCTAATTCCAAAAAGAACAAATTGAAAAAAATTAATTATTAATTAAAATAATTAATAATTAAAATTAATTAATAAAAATTATTAGTAGTAAGAATTAATTTAGTAAGAATTTTTATTAGTAAGAATTAATTTTTAAAATTGTTATTAAAATTATTAACTTATTTAAATGATTATTAATTAATATTGAAATCATAATTATTATTTTTAAAATTATTTAAATGTATTTAAAAATGACTTAAATGTTTCCTAAAATTATAAAATAACTAAATTAGTAATATATTAAATAATAAATAAAAACATTTTTATTATATTAATTATAAAAACTTAATTTCATAACACAATATAATTTATAAATTTATTTTATATAATTTCTTTATAGTATATTTTATTTCGCATTATAAAACTTTGTGTAACTAATCTTTATGTATAATGTTTAATGTTTATTATATATTTTACTATAAATATTAAATTTCATATAAATGTATTTTTATATTAATATAAATATTTATATAGTTACAGTATTTTTTTTATTTTATAAAATACAAAATAATTACATAAAATAGCATTTAATATTTAATAAATCTTCCATAAATAAGTTTATTTAATTTTTAAAATTAAATAAAATGAAAAGAAAATGACCGATGAAACGAAACCAGACCTCGTGCATAGTATGCAGACGATATATCAATCAAGCTACAAATCATTGGAGGAAATTGAAATTTAATTGTATAAAAGCTAGGCATGAATTTCGAAGGCGTTTTTCTCAGAATTGACTGGCCATTCGGCGGAATTACATTGAGGGTTGAGCACCCTAAGGGAGTACTACTATTACACCAAGTCTTGACCCCATAATGAATTTCCTTATTCGTACCCTCTCCTTGTAAGATTGATTGATTGATTACATGTCTCAAAACAGCATTAATGCTTTTAACTAAGTTAATCTTAATTTAATCTCCAATTAAGTGACAAATGTGACATCTGATTTGGCACTTCAGTCTTTAAATTTCAACACCAGGACAACTTGCGCATTTTGATTTTCACCAGATTTAACCATGCTTTATTCTTCCACACGCCAATCTGGCCCTGGTGGTCAAGGTAATGGACTCGTGGCTGATGTGTCATGAGTTTGAGCCAAGTACCTCTAAAGACCCGGTGGTCGATGCAATTAAATATGTCGAGACTTAAACGTCCTCTTGTTGGTATGAAGTGGATAGTGCCAGATCAGATGTCATCCTAGTCACTTGAACATGGTTCAAAATTATGAGGTGTGTTGGCAAAAATATCGTGTAGCTGTATAGTGAGACGTTAATAATCATTCATTCACCTATTCACTCACTCAACAGGAAACTTGCTCGACACCAGGAAAGGAACCCACGATTCAATATAAACAATACATACCACGAGTTCACGACACTGAATACATCACTACTGTGCTTACAAGAACATCTAAGGACAAAAATATACAAATTTATCATTCAAAATATTTCAGTCCCAAGTCTTTAAATCTTGAAACTACACATGCAGAAGAACCAATAGCATAATTAAATAAGTTTTCTTTTGTCCTGAGATACTTGCCAAATTGTTCCTACACCTCATGAACGAAATTAGGAATTAGAAAGTGCTTGTAGGTGCTTTGAAATTACTTTAAAGGCATTTTTTAATATTTGACTAAACAAAAATACAATACATATTCAATCCTCTTCAAATCGTCCGTGACTAATTACTTCAGGTATCGTCATCGTAAACTGGCTATAGCTTCAAAGTATAAAGTCCACCCCAATATATTTAGTGTTGCTTTAAAATTCAATACATATAAACAATTACTCACTCAGTCAGTGACTAGTAAGATTCAATAAAAGAGACTGATGCCTATATGACATATCCATCCGGAACGGGTTAAGGTCTTTCCACAAAGTAACACGAAACTGGGATTTTGAAGCATGGTTAAGTAAAGAACACGACAAATGAGGGGCGATCCAATCCAAACTACCACACGAAGCCCTTGGGAGAACTTTGAGTCACGACAGATTTAACGTTTATCAGCCTCTCTAATCTACCAATCTTCAACGGCACTAGGGTTTGTACCCATGACTCGCTGGACACACACGAACTCGTGACTATAACCACTAAACTACCATAATTTCTGATAGGTCAGAATAATATCATTTTTTGCTCCCCTTCTCGTAAAATGATCATTCAATAAATCGGCCAATTCAATATCATTCGTACAGTATGGATTTATCTGAAAAAATAAAACTATGCTTACAAGATTTTTTTTTGTATTTTTAATATTGTGTACTTGATTGATAAAACCAATTTATATATAGTGAAGAGATAAAAAACAAGTGATATAAAAAAATCTTGTTTGAGTACTTATGTACGCACGTAAGAAGTTATACTTCTTTGGTGTACAAGATAAAAAATTTTCTAAAAATCTTCAGCAGGGCCAAGGACGAAAGGCGGTCACGAGTAGAGTTCAACAATACTAACCTTAAGTCAATAAGACCAGCCAAACACGAGATAATCACGATTTAAATAAAATTAAACACCCCCCCGCCAAGGGACAATAGGACCAATAACAAGGGGGTTTCGACAGACATTCGGCTCACCTCATCTCCAGATACAGTAACACCTGAAACCTCATATTGAATGTTTAGGCGGGAAGAAGCGTTCCTGACAAAATTAAGGCATCCGCCCGAAGAGCCCTCGAGTTATGGTAATTTTAAAACAATTAAAACATTTAAAACACAAATAAAATAGAAGTAGGGCACCCAGCAACACGAAACTCGGCCTGGTAGTGAGGAAACAAGAGGAATCCATTCGAACCGGTCTGGAGTCTGTAGATGCAATTAGGACGACACTAGCTCCGGAAAAGAAAACGAAACTAACCCGGGGGAGGTGACAAAGGCGACGTAAATTGTCACGTAAATCCCAACGATACAGAGTTGTAGGTGATCCCAAAGTTTTATCTTTCTATGTCTCTAGTATTATGACGTCATCAAAAGAGCGAACCCCATAGGAATAGCATGGAAATTCTAATTTTAGTGATAATGCCCCCCTAGACCAACTACCTACACACGAATTTTAACAGATGAAAGAGCTCAACGAGGAAAACCTATGGTCCGAGTTTCATTATGAAGATCAAAAATCCTGGAAGCTATACGGAATTTAAAAAAATTTAAAACTTTAAAATAATTTTAAAATTTTAAAAATATCGGTGAAGAAATGGGGCTATTGTCCTGAAAAAATACATATAGGATGTTCATAGGGAGAAACATCGAATCCAGAGGGTGCGGTTAACCAAGGTGGCATAGGATTCGAGTTATTACTGAGAAAGCTCTGTAAAGGGAAGCACCGGGGGGGGAGCAATTCCTCGTAAAGCTCGAGCTAATACGAAAATATGGTGGAGCTCCAAAATTCATGTCCCAAATTAAATTCCTTAGGTGGATGAAATTTTTCCAGTCCCTGTAGGATTAAAATGGGAGCATGATATTTTAGTACTTAAGCCCTCTCCCCATCACTACACAATAGATATTGTGAATTTAAACAAATTTAAAAAGTTTAAAACAATTAAAAACTGTGGAAGGAAAATCCTTATGAGTATAACATTATAATAACTGGAAGATCAGATAGAGAAAGATCGAATGTGTGAGCCAGGTCCGAATGGACTGTCAGACTCGGGTGTCGAGATATTCGCCAAAAAGCTGTAGAGAGAGGGAGAATGCACCGGGGAGGAGAAAAATGCGTCCCAACAGATATGGTATGTAACAAAAGTTATTACGATCCCCCAAATAACAGTCCCCTAGCACCAAAAAAGTGGCATGTTAAGGTATCGGACTACGTTCGGAACCGTGATTTTGCAAAATCGTATAAATGAATAATATTTAGGATATTTAGTGTCACATTGATTGGAAAACCTATATAAAATGGTTTTAAGAATATTATTACAATAAAAAATTATTGAAGTACAATATTTTGACAAAAAATGAACATAGAATGACCCATTTTCAAAACAATTCTCCTTTTATGAAAAATGCTTGTATTATAATAATATTTTGTGCTTGTGTATAACTCAGACTGCTGTACATAGGTAGAACTAGAATTTTTGAAATATATAACTTGGAAGTTTATTTATCCGTATTTTACTACAACAGAGAAGAGAAATTTTAAGAAAAAATGCCGATAATATTACTTCAATTGGTGGTAACTCTGAAAATAATGTGAATTTTTCAAAAATCCTAGTTCAGACACTTTGGAGAAGTTTTTAATTTATATATAGAAGTTTATATATATATATATATATAAAACTTCTATATATAAATTAAAAACTTATATATATATATATATATATATATGTATATTAGATAGATGTTATTTTGTTATTATTATTATTATTATTATTAAAGTTGTTTTTTTAAAAAAGGAGAACGTTTTGAAAAAAAGGTAATTCTTAGTTGATTTTTTGCCAAAATATTGTATTGAAATGTTTTTTTTGTCATTCTGTTCTTAAAATAATTTTATATATGTATTCTGTTCTAAGTGACACTAGATGTCATGAAAATTATCCATTTTTGCGCTTTTTAAAATCACAGTTCCGAACGTGGTCGGATACCTTAAAATATCGTCTCAAGCGGATAAGGTCTGAATGGCCACCCAGGTACTTGTTTAACTTTTAAATCATGACTTTCATTATTATTTTTGGGTTGGAGCCTCCCAGATACTGGTTTGTAAACTTTAATTCTGAATTACGTTAATTATTTTTATGGACATTTGCAAATTATGTAAATTGAATTTATGTTTATCTTCACCTGGTGGTCATTCTAGAACTCTCTACCAGGTGTGGATATAAAAGTACTGTAGCTGGGTAAGTCTTCAGTTGTGGTGCTACTGTGTAAGATACTATGACAAAATAAACCTTGCATTGGGTAACATCGCCTTGTTCCTTTCTACGTGACAATATTAGGCATTGATGCCGTGACAGTATGCGCGCTCGTCCGTGACGGTGTGCGCACGCATCGTAAGAATTTGGCCTCATCCTTTTTTTCCCAAACACGCACACAATAAGAAGTATAACTTCAAAAAAAATTTAAGTCAGTTCCTACTTATATCAACAAAGAACAATTTTATTTTAGCTACTTTTTATTAAGTAGTTACAATTAATATAAATATGTACATGCATATGACAGAGTCACAACATTAAGTGATAATTATTTTTTACTAGTTATCATTAAAGTATCGAAATCTCATCCAAAACAATTATGTATATAAATTGCAGTTCATCTGAATACTTTAACACGTGAGAAAAAAAAAACATTTTCATGTTTTGACACAAGTCGCCAAAAATAATGCCAACGTGGTTATATTTGTAATTCTTTAAATAATTAGTTTTAATTTAATAATTTTTATTAATTATTACTCTTTAAAATGTATTTTATTAACGGTTGAAAATTCCACCTATATAAATAAATATATATATATATATATATATAAATAACGAAATATATACAGATAGTGAGCTAATAGTTTAGGAATTGAAAAAAAAATGATTATAACATTCAACATTATTAGGAAGAAAGTAACGGCTGATTTCAATGTTTAACATGCATCAGACTATTGCAGTGTCTTTAAAATATTGTTTCGAACATGCGATTGGACTGATACATAACATGGCTACAGTTTGTGATCATATCTGATTTGCTGGTGCCCTATGGCTCTCAAGAACCCATCGTGAAAAGGAGGCTGGCGTATCTTAAATTGGTTGAGGCTCAATTTTCTACCGATGGTGTGTAGTGGTAGTTAGGAGAGGGAGTGTGAGCTCCGGCATCATGCTCCTCACTTGACCATGGTTCAACATTACGAGATCTGTCTTCAAAAGCTCTAATGTTGCTTTGCAGTGAGAAGTAAACAAACGTTTACTCTCTCACTAATGATTATTTGATGAAAAATCCACATTTTTATGAGAGCTCAAAAATACATTTAAAAAAAATAATTGTTTCTCTGAGTTTATAAAAAAAATGTAACAATTTCTGCGCTCAGATATCAATATAAGGGGTAAAACTGGATTTCCATTCTATAATTTATGTATGTATAATTATAATTGCAAAGACTCGTTGTTGTTGTTTATATAATATATACACTGCTGGACAATTGCTAAGGACGGATCACAAATTGCTATGTAGTATAACATTAAGAAAGACATGAGGCCTAGTAGGATAAAATATAATTGCCACACTGTTCAGACATTAGAATAAAGAATATTTATTGTTCTGGAAAGAGTACAAAAGCTGTGAAACATCTGAAAGAAAAAAATGTTCATTTGATCTGCGTACGGAGAAATGAAACAATGCATCTAAAAGTCAGCAGGCATATGGGGATATGTCTCCCGTACGGGATATGTCTCCCGTGGAGTGTGATGCAACATTCCACGCGTCGTACCATACTTTGCAAAACATTATCCAGCAGCTTTTGACGCAATTTATCCCATTCCTCTGTGAGTGCACGGATGAGGGTGTTCTTGTTTGTCGGAGGATAGTTTCGACCAGCAACTTGCCTCCCCAAAGCATCCCACACATTTTCAATGAGGTTTAGAACTGGAGAACGCACTGCCCATACGAGACGTAGAATACCCACGCTGTCTAGACAATCCTGAACAGTGAGTGCTCGATGACATGTTGCGTTGTCGTCCATAAAAACAAATTTATCACCGACAGCACCACGAAAAAGACGAACATGAGGAAGTAGAAATTCATCAATGTATCTTTGGCCCGTCATAGTCCCATTCGCAACCACATGTAGGCGCATGTAGCCATTGATCATGATGCCGGCCCACACCATGATACTGCATGTCGGATATCGGTCCTTTTTCTGGATATTTTCTGAACGATAAGCAGTACCACTCTCGCGCCAGATCAGTTGGCGTCTACAATCCGATGACAGACTGAACCTACTCTCATCTGAGAAAAGTACGCATGCCCAGTCCTGTTCAGTCCAATTGTGATGCTCACGACACCATTGCAAACGGGCAGTACGGTGCTGTCTGGTCAATGGGACACTTACAACAGGTCTGCGTGCGTATAGTCCTCCTCCCCTCAAACGTCTGGCAACAGTTTTTCGGGAGATCTGCTTTCCTGAGGCAGCAAGAAACTGATTTGCCACCTGCTGAGCTGTGGTGCGCCTGTTTCTTTTTGCTGATAGGACGATATATCTGTCTTCTACAGGCGTCGTACTTCTAACACGACCTCCCTCGTGCCGTCTACTACACATTCCAGTAGCTTTAAATGACTTCCACAGCCCTGAAACAACGCTGTGAGCGATGTCGAACTCCCTGGCAACATCTGTTATTTTTCGCCCTTCGATCTTTCCAATAATTCGGCCACGCATAAAATCATCTGTGATGTCGGGAAGACATGCCAAAAATTTTAAGTTCGTCTATTAAATCTTTCCTGTAAAACTTTGACTTGAAACAACCACTGACCACACGCGTCAAAACCATTGAAGCTCTTATGAACGCTATCACGTGATGAACAGACGTGGAAAATAAATTTGCATATACTCATACTTCTTCTTACTAATATCCCGCACTTATTCTAATTTTCCACATTTTGCTTCCTTTCATTTTGTGGTTGCTATGGATGATAGTGTTATCCGTCCTTAGCAATTGTCCAGCAGTATATATATATATATATATATATATATATATATATATATAATATATATATATATATATATATATATATATATATATATATATATATATATATATATATGGTTGAAAAGGAACGAATCAAAATAATATTAAGGAATTTGCATAGTCCAAAGCATCATGTTTTTTTACTGCAGATAACTGATTCTTGTAATCAGGAATAAGAAAAGAGTTTGTTTTCGGAATTACAACACGTATGAATATGGCAGCCAAGTTCTGAGGTAATCTCAAGGTTAGGGAAATATGTTCTTTTGTCAACTTGTGTTATGAACGTTTTGAAGACGAAGGACGGGAATTACCGTAATTTCTACAACTTTATCTTGGCTTCTATATTATTCGTTTGTTTTAAATGTTAATTTTAAATTATTTAATTAATTTTTGTTAAATATTTTATATTATGAACTTTAAGGTATTCTGATTATATACGTTTCCCTGCATGCTGTATTTGATTATGATAATAACACGTTAAAAGATTTATAATTACTAGAAAATAAATTGCTATAAAAAAAGTTCGACGAAAATTTGTCTCAATGAAGTCTGATACTAAAGAGATGCATTGAACGATGTGGATAAAAATATTTTTGTAATTCGTATTTAAAAGCATGACAATTTTTTTTCTCTCCATATTTTAAACCTTTTTTTCTGATGCAGCTGTGATGAAATTTTTTCTCTTGAGTAAACTTCACTGATCATAAATGATGCATGAATAATTCTCAGAAATTTGATTACAGTCTTAATAAAGTTAATTTCTGTCTGCATACACACATATGGCCAAGCTAATAATGTGATCGTTGGTGTGAATTTGCAACTGAAGTTCTATTACTCGTATCGGGGTTGGATACTTGGGATTACTTAATCACCTACAAGGACAAAGGTTTCTCTAATCCATGTCCCCATCGACGTGGTGCAGAATAGGGAAGTAAAACTCACTTTTCCCCCTTATAACTTCACCATAGTCAAAGAATAAAGGACCATCACTATATATACTAAACCTCGTGTTGGTTCAGAGCACCATGTTAACGAGCAACCAGTCAACTAGCTTCTAGTTTCCTTTTAAGCTAATGGATAAAATATTCTCTAACCCGTGGTAGCTTCAGTAGCTAAGAGGTAATTGTTACAAACTTGCAGTTGGCATATTTTTAATCCTTGTGCCGCTAAAGAATATTCCGTATAGAGTGTATGATATGTTAAATTTACCGAGGATCAAAATAATCCCATAGGCGCTGCTTGGAAGTTTGGAGAAAGGGTGCCAACTCAGGTGTCATCCTTGGTCGAAGCTCAAATTAACGAGGTCTGGAGCTTATAGACCTGCTGCTGTCACAGTGAATAAGGTTTTTTAATTCCTTAACTAAGAATTAAAAGTTACGTGATTCAATCCCCAGTGCCAACATTTTTTACATTGGCTTGCGTAAATAGTGTATTGGTGCGTGTGTGCAGGGGAGGAATAAGAAACGGCCAAATTCAGCGAGTTTTCTCTATATTCTGTAAATCATTTGCAAACAGTGTCAAGTTCATTTTATTGTATTCCTAAGCCTTCGGGATAATTTCCGAGGTCCATCGTCAAAAGCCTTCTAGTAGAGCTGAACAGTGCGATGTTAAATTCACTCACTCATTCACTTCGGATTGTTTCACTGATAGCTGAAACAAAAGAATATCATATTTCCAAGGATGAATACGTTTGGGGCAAAAATAGACCAATGAAGTGAGTCGGTAATACATGCTGGGGAATTTAAGGTTTTAACATTACAATATAAAATAAAACGAAGGCTACAGGTAACGGATCTCGTAATTTTAAACCACGGTTAAGTGACGAGACGACGCATAAGTCTGCTCCCTATTCTTCTAAATTCCATGCAACATCAACATGAGAAATTTGTGAAACCAAAAGCTTAACGTGTATCATCCCCTCAACACCCTGACTAGTGTTCGAGAACATGACAGGCCTGGCACGAGTTTGTAATCTTCACCACTAGCTTAACCCCACTACTACGTTACGTAACTATTTAGGAGAGTGGAAATGAATACTACATTGCTGGCCTCGGTAAATGCAACACCAAGAAAGGCAAGAGATATCACAACAAAATTTATTTTGTAAATAGCATGTTCACCAAGTTTAAAATTATTAAATTTATACACTTCTGTAAAGTGTAGTTCCTGCCAGAATCATTAGCTAGAGTAGCCCCCATTATTGGAGAACACCACTCCCACACGCCTCGGCATTGATTCATATAGACTTTGGATGTGTTCTTGGGTTACAGAAGACCAAGCAGCTTCCACAACGTTGATCTGGTGTGGAATCTGGGTGTTTAACCTGGGTCAATTGTTGATCAACCATGGACCACATGTTTTCTATCAGCGAATGATCCGGTGAGCGAGCCAGCCAGGGAAGCAATTCAATCTGGTGATTGACGAGGAACCATTGGATGATTCGTGCCACGTTTGGTTACGCATTTTGTTGATATATGGCTGTATAAGCCCTGAAGGTAAAGAAGGACAACTGCCTCCAACACCACGGAGATGTAGCGCTGGCTGTTTAAAGTACCAACAATGCGTACTAGTCGAGTGCGATATCCAATACCGCCCCATAGCATAATACCCGGTGCAGGACCACTTTGGTGGTGCATGACGCAGATCAGCATCCTTTCCCCACGGTGTCTCCTTACTCGAATCCGACCATCGTGGAGTTGCAGACAGATGCGCGACTCATCAGTAAAGACAACTTCATACCATTCTGCCACTCATATCCTTCTTTCATCGCACCATTGGCGGCAGAGACGTCTGTGGTTCTGCGTCAAGGGTAGACCAAGCAATGGACGTCTTGCGGACAGACCACTTTGCTGTAAATGGTACGCGCAGACACTGAATGATGCGTTACAGACTCAATGTTCTGTGTCATTGTTCGTGATGCGACTGAGCGATCCGTCACAGTCATGCGCACAATTTGTCTTTTCTCATGTGAAGTGGTGCCCTGAGGTGGATGCGATCGACCACGTAGGGCCGTCGTACCCTCCTGCATCCAACGGTCACATATCCGTATTACAGTTGTTTGGTTTCGTCCAACACGACTATCGATTTCCCTGAAAGATTATCCACAATCTCATTAGGCCACTATCCTTCCTCTGTCGAACCCAGATACTTGACCAAAAGCTGATCGCTGTTTTCTACGAGAGAAAACTGATCGTTTTTAAAAAACAATTCCCGAACTTGAAATCGTAGAAAACTCCAAGCCTTAAATAGCGCTTTGAGGTGGCGCCACCGGCGTACGTAATGTGTGTGCGCTGAAATTCGAATCATTTGCATATATCACCTCCGCTAATGCATGTTGTAAATTTTATGTTATTTGCATGCTTCCTTTAGGGTGTTACATTTACGCTGGTCAGCAGTGTACTTGAATTTTCTTGAAGTATTTATTGCTCAGTTAGCCACCATTTACGTGCTGTGTTATTTATAGCTTATGCAATCGACGAAAATGCGGCATTCATACTGGCAACATAATTGATAATCTCAAAAATGCTTGGAAATTTCAGTGATCGATGCCGTCCTTTCTTAATTATTAAATGTAGGACTAGAGGCTCAATATTAATTTTGCTGCATATATATAGCCGCATGATAGGTATCTTAGAAACTAGCAAAAAAAATATTCTGCTTAGTCTTTGATAAACTCGATGTTAATATCATTCTCTCTCTGACATAAAACTTTTCAATATTCAATTTATATTCAGACGGCTTCAAAAACCTTATGTTTACAGAGACGTACTGAGACTGCACTTCTTAAATCTATTATTACAAGACAGCATGCATTTTCAAAGCAAAGCTGATATCAAACTGATTGCTATTTGGATTAGATATAGCGGTTTTATACATACATACACACACACACACTATATATATATATATATATATATATATATGAAAGAAATATGTATTATGTATCAAAAACAAGAAATAATAGATAATGAACATAACAAGAAATAGCGTAATAAAAATATAAAAGCTGAACATGAAGAACAAAATAATAGAGAAATAAAAAAAGAAAAAAAAAAGAAACAACAAAAAAGAAGAACCTAGCGAGTCAGAAAGCAATTTCGGACTTAGGACCGAATAAGTGGGGTTAAACTAGTTTGAAGGCGCCAACCTTCCCCCTTTGCAACTCGGTAGGAAAAACCAAATGAAATAAAATAAACAAAAATTCAGAGTATGTAAAAACTCAGAGAGTATGATAAACCCACTCACTACTATTATGTAACAAACTCTCCCAAACTCTTAAAGCAGAAAAATCGCAAAATAATTACATAAGAAAAGTAGAAAAATCCTACATATATAAAACAATTACATTAGAAAAGTATCTTTCAAAAAATAATTTAACAAAATTTCTTTACTCACAGAGCTTTTACGAAGAGAATCAAGCTTTTCGACATCAATGAAAATCAATTATTCACCTAAGTTAAAAATTCGAATATACATAAACACATCTTTTGAGCTAACTTTTAAACCAGCCAGCAAAGACAGATATCAAAAAAGACGACAATTAAATATGGTAGAATTTGAATTGGTTGATTGTCAAAAATGTAAATTCGCTAGGCTCTAATTTGGTTAGTTGTCAACAATGTATAAGATGTTCAAGATGGGTGTGGAAAAAATGTAAACTGTGATATGAGTGTTATGATATAATCTTCACAGCAAGACCACTAACATGCTGTCTTTGAAATCCTATTGTTGTGTGGTGGTTTTGGAATTAGAAGTAGCAAGACGGTTAATATATTTGTGATGAATATAGGTTCTTAAGAAATTAAAAGGGTATTCATGATCTAAACAACATTGAAATTTTTTTTTATATTATTGTATTTATCTATTTTATGGGTAGTTAAGTTATCATTTCTAAATAAAAAATTCAAAATGATATTTCTGTAAATTGATATATGCAAGTTACTATTCCATACGGGAATTTTAAAAATATGGAACTTAAACGAATCTCTTTTGTCAAAAATGTTACTGACTACATTATTGTTAATAAGATGCAAGTCTAAATCCAAGAATTCCACCCTATTAGAGTTGAAGTTAGTTTTAAGGAGCTTGAGATAATCAGGGTAGAACGTAATATTTGGTTTGTATTCACTATTTTTACCAAAAACTTTTAAATCATCTATATAACGATAAATCAAGTAAGAATCATTTACAACATGATCAATTTCAAAAAAATGTAAATATAGGATTGCTAAACAATTACTAGCTGGACCACCCTGAGGTAATCCTTTGATCTGTTTATAAAGATTCTGATCAAATGCAATGAAGTTTTCTTTTAATACAAGGTTATAACAAGAATATCAAATTTTTCTTTTTTCATTGAAGTATATAATTCACATATTTATCATAAATTAACTGTAGAACCTTAATCATATCGTCAATAGCTATAGAATTAAAAAGGTCCTCGAAATCAAAGCCATGCATGGAAAAAATTAACATATCCTTAGTAACTCTAGCAATCTAAGATATTTTTAATTTTTGCCGTGTTTTGTAAGTTATCAATTACATTTTGAAGAAGAGATTGTAAGATCTTTCCAGACCTCGTGATATATGTATTATATCCATTAGTGATACTACGGAATTTTATTGGGCTTTTATGAAATTTTGGTGTTAAAAAATACTTGGATATTTAATATTATTTAGATGAATATTCAGTCTTTTGTTCAAAGCTAAAAGACGATTATCATCTTCTCTATTATTGTGAATTGACTTTTGAAATGAATTATTATTTTTAAAATGTGGTTACTTAATATTTTACTGTAAAAGTATTTACAAATTATCAACAATATATATATATATATATATATATTGTTGGGTGAGATTTTCTTTTTATCGCAAAGTATCGTACAATTTCAAATCTTTATTGTGTTTCAATATTGAGAGATTATTTCATTTATCATCTTTAGATTTACCTAATTTGAAGGAAGGGGTGAACACCAACCAAAATTTATTTATTTCCCCCTCTTTTTATCAGGTTTTGTATCATTAAGATTTTATCTTTCATCATTTTCACTGATTTCCGTCCGCATTTTACATTGTTAAATTTTTTTTCTATTTCTTAAACATGAGCTTTAACCAAAGCTTAATTAGAATTTGACTCTTTGCTATAAACTCTACAGCACTTTTTTAACTCTCCATTAGGATTTGATTTGCATAGATATTTCTGTTAATTTACTGTTTAAGCACTTCGAAAGCTCTAATAAATTAAAATACTCATAACCTAAAACAAGAATGAACTCTAAGGTTTTTGATCTCTTTTCATTCATAGCTTATATATATCGAGCTCCATAGACAATTGTTTATATCTCAGAACAAACACTGACTCTCGTTGATCACTTCACTGAGCTCTTTTTTACATTGTATGGAAGCACTCGACATTTAAATTTTCTGATTTGTTTGTAAAAACGTTTTAAAATACGATTTTACTTTTGAACAGATGAATGAGTTTTGTTTATAATAACAATTTAAGTGGGTTCTTGGGCGTATAGAAAAAAAAGGTTTTAGGTCTTTTTGACAAGCTGAATTCCCCCCCTTTTAGTTTGGAGCAATATTTTATTTACATCCTGTATGTATGTATGTATGTATGTGTGTGTGTGTGTATGTGTGTGTATGTATGTATGTGTGTGTGTATGTGTGTATGTATGTATGTGTGTGTGTATGTGTGTATGTATGTATGTATGTGTATGTATGTGTGTATGTATGTGTGTGTATATATGTGTGTATGTATGTGTGTGTATATATGTGTGTATGTATGTGTGTATATATATGTGTATATATATGTGTATATATATGTGTGTATATATGTGTATATGTACTAGCTAGTATACCCGTTCTTCGCACGGGGGAGCTGAGAAATTAAACAACACAGATTGAACAAAAAAGAAGTTTTTAATGACTTAATTTTAAGTGAATTGCAAATTAAACTGTTACACTTATTGGTAAGCTAATTTAAATTTTGCGAAGCTAGCAGTGAAATTTATGTGTCGAGGAGGCATGAAGACGAAAAACAGTTTCTTAAAATTGGCCTTTAATAATCAATCATAAAGTCACTACGCTCGTTACTGGAGCGATAAAATCAATAAATCCAAAAGCAACATTACCAGTGACATCCGATTCGAACCGTCTTCTAATATTGTAAAACTAATTTTCAAATCTAAAATGGTGATGCAACCTGCAGTTGCATTGCCAACCAGTTGTTCTCTCCCTCTAAGAGTTAAACCACTCACATACTTCTTATATTTCCGTTTCTCCTTCCTTTTTCTAAAAACTAACATGAGCCGAGTTTAAATACTCGCTCGATTTGCATGGCAGTTGCTGCCAACCTCAAATCACGAAACTCAAAACGATCGGGTTCGAATCGGCGTGCTTACTTTCATTGAGATCATGGAACGGGATTGGAAAAACAACACAAGGAGATCATAAAAATTTGGATCCGATTTTTTTTTAAATGTCTAACAATCGGCCCCCTTTTTCCAATCTCTCGTACCATTATCTCTTACAAATCAGTAAATTAATTTTAATCTATAATCACATGTTATACAATTTAACACAAAAATACATTTTATTCACAATCTTTATTGTAATAAACAAACTAATATTTTAATCTTAAAGAAACAAAGTCTTATTCTCTAAAAAGAAATAATTTTCAACAAAATTCTAACAATTTTATTATTTTCATCATATTTAATGGTATAAACCCAACGGTTTTCTAAAATTTTTATATTATCCGGATGATCAACTAAATCCCAAACTTTACGTTCCTTCATTACGTTAATTTCTTTATCCATTGCATCATGCCATTTAGATGCGTCTCTGGATCTTATCGCCTGTTTGTAACAATTAGGAATAGTTACTTCAACCATAAGAGCTTCTTGTTCCTCTGACAAATCTGAAAATACCTGGGATTCGGTATTATCTTTTCTAAAATTAAATAAACTAGGATCATACTGAATATTATGCCTCTTACAGTATCTCTATTTCGTTAAAAGATTTCAATCGGGTTGCTTCCCCTTCTATACTATAATATACGTTAGATCCAGTTACTTTCCTACCTATATTTCGAATCCACTTAACCTCTGTACATGGGATCAAGCTATGATTATCGGAAGATACATCTGGTTTTTTCAGATGTTGAGGGCGTTTCCGTACTTGTCTTTGAAACTAAACGACTCGTTAATGAATCTTTTACTCTATCGGAATCATCCTCATCATCATAATAATCAGGAAGGTTTAAATTATATCCAAGGTTACTATTAACTTTTTTGTCTAAAATTAATTCCCCTCTTATTTTCATCGAATCTTACATTAATAGTCTCGACTAATTTATTTTCATCTATCAACCATATTCTATAACCCTTAGTACGTTGTGCGTATCCCATCATAATTCCTATTTTCGCACGGATATCGAATTTTTTTTTCTAATTTGTTTTGGCACACCAGCATATGCCAAACATCCAAAAGGTTTTAGATGCAATACCGATGGTTTTCTACCTGAATATTTTTCGAAAGGCGTTTTGTTACTGTCTTTGTGACAAATTCGATTCCTCGCATAAGTGAAACAAAGTAATGCTTCTCCCCAAAACTTATGGTTAACTTCACTAGACTTAAGCAATGTTTTGATGCCATCTAGAGCGGTCAAATTGAATCTCTCCGCGACCCCATTCATTTCTGGCGTATATGAATTTGTTACCTCATGCTTTATACCCAGTTCTGTCAAGAAATTATCCATATCTTTATTACAAAATTCTAGTCCGCCATCAGTTCTAACTGCTATTACCTTTCTACTTAGAAAACGTTCTGCTCGTTTCTGAAATCTTATAAACGTATGAAATACGTCAGATTTATTTCGGATGGGAAATACAGTCACCTTTCTTGAATAATCGTCAATTATACTCAAGAAATATTTATTACCGCCTTGGCTTTCAGTTGGCATTGGACCACATAGGTCCATATGCAAAATTCCAATGGACGTTTTGATCTTACGGCCCCCGTCTTTTTGAATGAAACTCTCTTGGACTTTGCTAATTTACACTGTATACAATGAGTCTTACCATTATCAGTTAAGCGTGGGAGACCTTTTACACTATCATTTTTACTAGTTTTTACCAAGTAATCGTTATTAACATGACAAAAGCGTTGATGCCATATTTCTATTGATCCGTTTTTTGTTTTAGCGGTTACATCACTAAAAACTAATTTCTTTACTCTTTGGTATAATATAATGATCTGGCTTAAAAAAAAAATGTTCATGGCGTGTCGTCGAGAACAATTTTATCCAGTCTTTATTAAAAACATTAATTTTACCTTTAGTACCCACAAAATGCGCACCTTTACTTTCTAATCTGGAAACGGATAGTAAATTTCTCCTCAACTTAGGATTAAATAATACATTAGTCAAAGTTATTTCATGAAAACTCCCCTTATATTTTACCCGAAATCTAAGTGTACCGATTCCTTCTACGGGACAACTTTTTATCCTCCGTTGCTAACGACATTTTCATGTTAGTTATCGGTTTAAGATCTAAAAATAAACTCTTGTCATTACAAAAATGACTCGTGGCAGCAGTATCTATTACCCAAACACCTTTATCAGAGTTTTTTCCTCAAATAAGATACAACTAGTTACGAGTTGTTTATCTAGTTCTAAAGACTACATTCAGCTTCACAAAATCTTAAATTTATATTAAACTCTGTGTTAAAAGTTTCATTTACAGTTGAAGGAGATTTTGTAGAGACTTTTCTCTTTACAGTTTACTTTAAGATGTCCGTACTTATTACATACATAACACGGACCTATAGTCTTAATAGATTGTTTAACATTTTTAATAGTTTTACAGTTAAATGCCTTACCACTTTTCTTTTGGTAATCATTCTTGCCATTTGGATCTCCATGAGCTGCAGCCGTAGCACCAGGTAACGTCTTCGACTTCTTCAAAGTGAAACTGCTCAAGTAAGCATTCTCCGCTTTCTCCAAATCTTGTTTCATCAACTGAAGACGATTGGCTTCTAATATCAGCTCTGCTTCAATTTTGACAACTCTGAAGTCCTCTTCTTTCCATCTGTAGATTTGTTGCACGGTAGACTGGAATTCCTGAGGAAGCCACCTTATTAATTGAAAGCCTATGTACAGGTCGTCAATTTATGACCCGCTTCTTGTAGTCTGGTTGCAGCTGTCTTTACACGAGATATGAAGATTCCAACATCTTCCCCTGGTTGGTATTTTGTTCCAAAAAATTGATCTAATAGTTGAATTACCCTTGCTCTTGTGACTGGTTCGAAGTGATCTTTTAATATCTTCCATGCCGCTACTCCGTCAGTTGTTTCCGTCAGTGAACTGATGTTAGTATAGATCAACGTATAACATCTATCCTTACGAAGTTGTAGATCTAATTTTTCCTTGTATGTTGCTTCTTCATCAGGTTGCTCTGGCTTGGTCTGTACTATAAACTGCCAGCAACCATAATGCATTAAGAGTACTTGCATATCATGCTTCCACGTGTTCCAGTTATTTGGAGTCAACACTGATATCTGGTTGTTAAACTCCATATCTGTTACTCGATTTAGCGTACTAGCAACAGAGTTCATAAAAAATAGTTCTAGACTGGAACAGTATTTAAATAGACAAAGTTCATGGCCTGGTTCAACTGCTTAGCCTGCCTCGACACAGTACATGGACTGGGCCCATAACAAATTTGTTACACTTATTGGTAAGCTAATTTAAATTTTGCAAAGCTAGCAGTGAAATTTATGTGTCGAGGAGGCATGAAGACGAAAAACAGTTTCTTAAAATTGGCCTTTAATAATCAATCATAAAGTCACTACGCTCGTTACTGGAGCGATAAAATCAATAAATCCAAAAGCAACATTACCAGTGACATCCGATTCGAACCGTCTTCTAATATTGTAAAACTAATTTTCAAATCTAAAATGGTGATGCAACCTGCAGTTGCATTGCCAACCAGTTGTTCTCTCCCTCTAAGAGTTAAACCACTCACATACTTCTTATATTTCCGTTTCTCCTTCCTTTTTCTAAAAACTAACATGAGCCGAGTTTAAATACTCGCTCGATTTGCATGGCAGTTGCTGCCAACCTCAAATCACGAAATTCAAAACGATCGGGTTCGAATCGGCGTGCTTACTTTCATTGAGATCATGGAACGGGATTGGAAAAACAACACAAGGAGATCATAAAAATTTGGATCCGATTTTTTTTTTTTAAATGTCTAACATAAACGAAAAAAGCTTTTTGTATATCTCAGCTAAACAAAAAAAAGAAAGAAAAACACCTTTGTTAAATTTTAAGTATGTAGATCTAATAGCTGATAAAAAGGATTTTTTTTTTATTTATAATTCATCGTAATACTCTTGAGGGTCGATTTTTCAAAATACCTCCCTAAGCTGATCTCTGCTCAGCAAAAGTAACACATTGTTAAAAGTTTTGCGTAATGAACGCTTAAAATAGTGTGTATAATTTATATCTGAAAGTGTAATACATTAATATTACTTTCTGTTGTATTTATTTTATTTTAAAATTGTAATATTTGCAAGCAATGTCGTTTCTTAAATTATAATGACGCTTTAATGAAAAAATAGCAAAATGTTAACGATAGAGTCTAGTTGGAAAATGCCTAGCTACTTTTGTACCTCGAGCTTTATTAGAGCTTTGTAAGACCCGCTGTGTAGGGGTGAAATGCACTTTAATACTTTATCCACCGCATTATGATTTACTGCAGTTTTTTTTCATGTACTATTTTTTTTTGGATCACTACATTTTTAAATTAAGGAATATACATAAACAAAATACTCCACTTTGGAAAATTTAATCCGTTAGAGCTAATAAATTAATTAAAGATATTCCACTCTAAAATTAATTATATACACCTTTCACTTAAAATAAGTAGTCAAATCATTTTCAAGGTCTTCACTAACATACAAAAACATAAAACACTTAAATTTTGACAAACTATTTTTTCGGGACAAAAATAATAATCTTTGCAATCCGCTGAAAAACGCCGTCAGCGGAAAACGCAATATCTGCTACAAAACTATTCGGCTTCCCCACTAAAATACTCATCATATAACCCGTTCTGCCATATATCTTGGAAAAGTAGATTTCAAAGAATATTCCCGCTAAGTATTGGTAGAATATTCCTTCTAAGTTGGTGTGGTGTGGTAGTTAGGAAAAGAGGGGTGTCAGCTCAGGTGTCGTCCACGTCACTTGACCACGGTGCAAAATTACGTGATACGTTGCCAAAAGCCCTCGTGTAGCTGAACAGTGCTATGTTAATATTCACTCACTCACACACTCCAAAAATTACAGTAGAGTAGCTATAATTATTTTTATACTTAAAAACGCAATATCTGCCTATTCAATTAAAATTATAGCGTAATAATTAACTATTAACCACAAAAAATTTTGAAAATTTGTCCAAATGATTTAGTGTGAAAGAGAAATAGTTTATTTACATTAAGTACCAGAACCGATAAAATCATTTATTTTGAAAAAAAAATCAATTTCTTACAACCAAATGTGCATAATGAAATCATAAAAAAACATTAAAATGAAGATAGATTGATAACAACCTCTCCTTTCAAAACTTAGTTTTATTCTGAAATAAAAAAATATGCCTTATTCTGATCACATGAATTAATTAGAAGCAAGACCATTGCGTAGCCAAAACAAAAAGAGTTTTTCACAAACAAAAGATAGATATATGCTGTGGTGGTCTTTTTGCAGCGCAAGCCAGAATTCCTTGTAGATGGCTGGCGGATTTTTTTCCTACTTACTTGATAAATATCGTTATACTTTAGACACTTTTTACAAATTTTTATAAATTATAGTCTATGCTATAAATTATAGCCTATGTGTTATTCTGATGTATAAGCTATACTGCTGTAAAGTTTTATTAAAATCCATTCATTTGTTTTTGTGTGAAAGACCCACAAATATCCTCACAAACTTTCACGTTTATAATATATATATATATATATATATATAAGGTACATGTAACAATATGATTTCAAAGTCAGTATGTTAGTGGTCTTGCTGTAAAGATTATATCACATATCACAGTTTATATCTAATCCACACCCATCTTACACATTTTTGACAACCAACCAAATTAGAGCCTAGCAAAATTACATTTTTGACAATCAACCAATTCAAAGCCTACCATATTTGATAGTCATCTCTCTTAGTATCTATCTTTGTGGCTGGTTTAAAAGTTAGTTCAAGAGATGCGTTTATGTGTATTCGAATTTTTTAACTCGGTGAATAATTTTCATTAATTACAAGACGCTTGATTCTCTTGGAAAAAGCTCTGTGAGTAAGGAAATTTTGTTAAATTCTTTTTTGAAAATTACTTTTTCTACCTTTCTTACATAATTGTTTTGGAATTTTTCTGCATTAAGAATTTGGGAGAGTTTGTTGCAGAGTAGAGAGTTTTATCATACTCTCTGAGTTTTTACATACTTCGAACTTTTGTTTATTTTATTTGGTTTTTCCTACCGAGTTGCAAAGGGGGAAGGTTGGCGCCTTCAAAGTTGTTTAACCCCATTTATTCGGTCCTTAGTCCTAAATTGCTTTCTGCTCCCTAGATTCTTTTTTGTAGTTCCTTTTTTGTATTTTTCTATAAATTCGATGTTCATGTTTAGCTTTTATATTTTTATTACCTTATTTGTTGTTTTTTGGTATATTATACAAATTTCTTTCATATATCTAATATATATTATAAATGTGAAAGTTTGCGAGGATCTTTGTGGGTCTTTTACGCAAAAACAACTGAATGGACTTTAATGAAACTTTACAGTAATATAGCTTATACATCAGAATAACACATATGCTATAATTTATAGCATAGGCTATAATTTATAAAAATTTGTAAATAGTGTCCAAAATAAACTATTTGTCAAGTAATTAGGAAAAAATTCTGGCATCTGCAAGCTCTGCAAAAAAGCCCACGTCAGCATATATCTATCTTTTGTTTGTGAAAACTCTTTTTGTTTTGGCTACGCAAGGGGCTCGCTTCTTATTAATTCATGTGATCAGAATAATGCCTATTTTTTATTTCAAATTAAAACTTAAGTTTTGAAGGGAGAGGCTGTTATAAATCTCTCTGTATTTTAATCATATTTTTATGATTTTATTTCGCACATTTGGTAGTAAGAAATTTATCTTTTTTTCAAAATAATTGCTTTTATCAGTTCTGGTACTTAAAGTAAATAAACTTTCTCTTTCACACTGCATCTTTTGGTCAAATTTAAAAAATTTGTTTGTGGTTAGTAGTTAATTATAACACTATAATTTTAATTGAATAGGCAGATATTGCGTTTTTAAGTAAAACAATAATTATAACTACTGTACTGTATTTTTTGGAGTGAGTAAATATTAGCATCGCACTGTTCAGCTACACGAGGGCTTTTGGCAACGTATTATGTAATTTTGAACCATGGTCAAGTGACGTGGATGACACCTGAGCTGGCACCCCCTTCTCCTAACTATCACACCACACCAACTTAGAAGGAATATTCTACCAATACTTAGCAGGAATATTCTTTGAAATCCAATCTTCCAAGATATATGGCAGCACGGGTTCTATGATGAGTATTTCAGCGGGGAAGCCGAGAGTTTTGTAGCAGATATTGCGTTTTCAGCTGACGGCATTTTCAGCGGATTGCAAAGATTATTATTTTTGTCCCGAAAAAATAGTTTATGTCAAAAGTTAAATGACTTATGTTTTGTATGTTAATGAAGACCTTGGAAAATGATTTCAATACTAATTTTAAGTGAACGGTGTATATTATTAACTTTACAGTGGAATATCTTTAATTAATTTAGTAGCTCTAACGGATTAAATTTTCCAAAGTGGAGTATTTTGTTTCTGTATATCCCTTAATTTGTAAATGTAGTGATCCAAATATATATTGTATGAAAAAAACTGCAGTAAATCATAATGCGGTGGATAAGGTATTAAAGTGCATTTCACCCCTACACGGCGGGTCTTACAAAGCTCTAATAAAGCTCGAGCTACGAAAGCAGCTAGGCGTTCTTGCCAACTACACTCTATCGTTAACATTTCGTTATGCTTTTATTGAATCACAATTATAAATTAAGAAACGGCGTTGCTTGCGAATATTACAATTTTAAAATAAAATAAATACAACAGAATGTAATTATTAATGTATTACTCTTTCAGATATAAATTATTTACAATACTTTAGCGTTCATTACGCAAAACTTTTAACAATGTGTTACTTTTGCTGAGCAGAGATCAGCTTAGGAAGGTATTCTGAAAAATCGACCCTCAAGAGTATTACGAGGAATTATAAATATAAAAATCCCTTTTATAAGCTATTATATCTACATACTTAAAACTTAACAAAGGTGTTTTTTCTTTCTTTTTTTGTTTAGCTGAGATATACAAAAAACCTTTTCTGTTTAATTTGCAATTCACATAAAATTAACTCATTAAAGACATATTTTTCCTTCACTTCAATCTGTGTTGTTTATTTTTTCAGTTCACCCGTGCGAAGAATGGGTATACCAGTTAGTATGTATATATATATATATATATATATATATATATATATATATATATATATATATATATATATATAGCGGGTGGGCAAAAGTCCGTAAAAACTTTAAAAATTCATAAAATTCTGAGAAATGAACGAAAAAAAACTGTTTGCAGGATCAGCATTAGTATGTCACGGGATTTTTTTTTTAAGCTAGAAAAAATAGTTCAAAAATCATCCGGTAGGTGGCGCTGTTACAAGCGTCTGTGGTGGAAATATGCAAATTAGACGGTTATAAAAACCTTTGCTCTCAATGAACTCACATTCATTTCCCCATTACATACAGTGAATGTGAACAAGGATGCTCAGTGCGCCGGATAAAGCTTTGTTGGTGAAGTTATTTTACGTGAACGAGGAATCAGCGCCCATTACCTTGCGTAAATTCCGAGTTCAGAAAAATGTGAAGAGTGGAAAAGGCCCTTTAACACCTGCAAATCTTTTAAAGTTTGTTAAACGTTTTGAGGAAACTGGAAAGCAGGAGGATCGAGCACGAGCCGGACGACCATGCTCGAAAGAGGCACGTGCACCCTGCATTGCTGTCGAAATGGAAGCGATTGCGTCCGCAGCAGCTTCAGGGACCAACAGTGCTCGTGAAGCTGCCAGACGATTGTGCTTACCACCATCATCTGTCCGCAATATTCTTCGTCGAATCCTCCAGCTGTACCCATACAAATTGCAATCGTGCCATGATCTTTTGCCAGCAGATACCGCACAGAGGAAAGCATTTGCGAAGTGGGCCTTCTCTAAAATGGAACAGGATCCCACCTGGGTTTTTAACATCTTGTGGACAGATGAAGCTCATTTCTCGCTTCATGGTAACGTTAACAACCATAACTGTCCCATTTGAGTGATCTCTAATCCACGTGAGTACACACAGAAGCCATTGCATTCCCCAAAAGGGACAGCATGGTGTGGTTTCACGGGTTCATTTATCATAGGACCCTTCTTCTTTGAAACGCAGTGCCCAGTAAATGGATGGATGACGGAAACGGTAAATGCTCAGCGTTATCTAACGCTTCTGCGGGAGACTGTCGTACCATGTTTAATTCAACGAGGTCAGATTTCGAATGTCACGTTCATGCAGGATGGAGCAACCAGTCACACTGCTAACCCTGTTAAGGCATTCCTGATACTGACGTTCGGAGAAGACATAATCGTTAGCAGGCGCTGCAGGTACCCATGGCCTTCTCTGTCTCCAGATTTAACACCGGCAGACTTCTGGTTGTGGGGATATTTGAAATCTCGTGTGTATCTATCCGGTCCATCAAGTCTGTCGGAACTGAAAGATGCGATCCGCAGAGAAATATCCTCCATACAACCGGACTTGTTGCACTCTACAGTTGCTGGATTTGTCACTCTCCTGGAATGTCTTCTCCCCTGTGGTGGTGGTCATGTGGTGTAATATAGTTGTGAAAGTTTTCTGTTCATTATGTGTGCATTGTTACTTTGATTTGCGTACATCAGCGCCACCTATCGGATGATTTTTGAATTATTTTTTTCTAGCTTAAAAAAAGTCCCGTGACGTATACTAATGCTGATCCTGCAAACAGTTTCGTTTTTCGTTCATTTCTCCGGATTTTATGAATTTTTAAATTTTTTACGGACTTTTTGCCCACCGGTATGCATATATATATATATATATATATATATATATATATATATATATATATAACCAATAGTTATCGACAACTCCACGCAGTCTTCGCGCGCAGGCGCAGATATATGAAAGCAGAACTGAAACTGTAAAAACTTTGACTCTTGAGAAAAAGCAAAATATACATTAGAGAGAAAGTTAGACAACTCCACGCAGTCTTCGCGCGCAGGCGCAGATAAGTGAAAGTCAGAACTGAAACTGTTTAAAACTTTGACTTTGAGAAAAAAAAACATTAGAAAGAAAGGGAACCCTTGTTGTGCGCGAGCAGGCGTTACGGCTTCGCATATCATTGATAAAACTTATCGATTTTGAATTAATTTTTGTTTAATGTTAAAAAACCATCCGTGGAAACGCGCCGCCATTTTGGACCCAACCTGTTGTTTGAACTCACAAATACTCCGCCTGTGTAGAGGCCGGGATCGATAACATTTCGATTTTGAACCAAAGTTTGGAAATGAACAAAAGCCGTCCGTGGAGGAGACGCGCCGCCATTTTTCGGAAACTTCGTTCAACCTGTGTAGAGGTTGAATTTTTCAACTTCATTCCGCCTGTGTAGAGGTCGGAACAAATAACAAAATAACCTGTGTAGAGGTGTATTTTCAACGAACCATCGACAAATTCCGCCTGTGTAGAGTTTGGAACCACTCACAAACACCTGCGAAGAGGTGTCAATTCGAACAATTTCAACTATATTACCTGCGAAGAGGTGAAATCAATGGAATCGAAATTTTCTTCAATTATTGGATACATCGTACGTGCGAGCAACAAGGGAGCTAGAAAAAAAAAAAAAAAAAGGTAGGATCTTTCCATATTTTTCTAAAATGTATAAAAACGCTCTTAAAGAGGATCTCATAAGAGTTGTTGAGGATCTAGTTGGTACTGTGGAGAGTACTGACACTATAGTTAAACTAAAGACTAAAATTGAGAACAGTAGTACATTTGAAAGTGATCCAGATTTCGTTAAAACTTTAATTCAAAACTGTATAGATGAGAGAGTATCGCGAAACGAAAGAGAGGTAACTTTAGAAAAACAGAAAATTGAGCTCGCGAAACTTCAGTTAGCAAAATTAGAAAAAGAAGTCGAACTTCAAAGGGCTAAAAATAAAGCATTAAGTTTAAATCCTGCAGCTAAAGTCGAAGAGAAACAGTTCGAAACTTTAAATAAGGAAACCGCAACTCATATTGGCATTCGAGAAGCAGAAGATTGGTTTAGGCCTATTGATTTAGCTAAAGAGTGTGATATTTATATTTCATCTAGAAGCGGATCACATAAGGAAACTCCTATTACTTATGGATATACCCAAGACCCCTTTAAAAATAGATCACAAAACTTTAAAACAAAGATTAAAGAGAACTATCCCCAATATCTTGAAAGAGAAAATAAAAATTGCTTTATATGCGGTGATTCATCTCATTGCGCAAGAGACTGTGAGAAGCGTTTTAAACCTAAAGAATCTAACAGCCACATCCATAATAAAATAAACGTGAATACTTTGAAAGTCGAGAGCGAAAAACAAAATAGCGATGAATTCTCAAATCTTCAATACGTAAGCATTTTTGTGGAAAATCAGCCCGTAACAGCCTTGATCGATTCAGGTTGCCAGATCCCAGTTTTAAATTCCTCACTAATTAGAGGGAAAACACCTTCCGAAGAAATAATAACATTAAGTTCATGTTTTGGCGAACAGCGTATGGTAGAAGTTAAACCCATAAATCTTTCTCTTAATCAACACTCTCCCGGTATAAGTGTTCGAACGGCGATATCACCGACCTTGACCGAAGAATTTATTATACATCCCAGTGTATATTCTGAAATAGAGAAACTAGGCCATGCAAAGAGCGATGTTTTATTGAGTGAAAGTGGATCCTCTTTGAGTGCAGATTATGGTGTTTCTTTTCCAAATGTTTCTGTTTCAAATGTGATAGAAAACTCTAGTTATGATTTGCCACATGTCAAACACTTTAATACTAGAAATGATTTGAGTTCTCTAATTAAGGATTATAAATGTAATAACATTAAGAGTACTAAGTTAAAAATGAATATTAAATTGAATAAAATGATATTCCTGTGTGTCAGAGAGCCAGACGTTTGTCTTGTTCTGAGAATTTCCAGGTAAACAATCAAATTGATGATTGGTTACGACAAGGTATTATAAAAGAGAGTGTTTTTGATTATTGTTCACCTATAGTATTGTGTAAGAAAGCCAATGGCGCCATGAAAACGAGTTCCGTGGAATTTATCTCCCGGTCACCTAACCCTTTACCTATGAAGAGTGAACATCGACGGTTTGTGTTGCTCCGAAAATTTTTTGAGCCTTGGCAGTGGAAGCGAAGGAAAAAGAGAAATCGTTTTGAACAGACGTCCAGAACTCTACAGAGGAAAATATCGATGCGTTCAACCAAAGATCAACTTATTAAAAAAGACGTTCTTATGCCTGTGAAACAATGTTTTCCTGTGGAACCTTCCGGATGTCGAAGAGGTGCCTTCACATGATGGAGAAACTGTCTAGTTCAAAAAAAAATTATGATATGTTTAATCTCTATATATTTGTCGTATAGTCCTTGTCTGTTCCGTTTTTTTTGTATGTTTCAGATTCTCCTCTGGTCTCCATGGAAGTACCGCTGCGGACAGCGTGATGTCAGGCTGGCCGGATATAGTAACCAATAGTTATCGACAACTCCACGCAGTCTTCGCGCGCAGGCGCAGATAAGTGAAAGCAGAACTGAAACTGTAAAAACTTTGACTCTTGAGAAAAAGCAAAAGGACATTAGAGAGAAAGGAGAACGCGAGAGGTGCGCGAGCAGGCGTTACCTTCTGCATATCATTGTCAAACTTATCTACCTTTTTAATTAATTTTTGTTTAATGTTAAATAAACCATAAGAAAGACTTTTGGACCCCTTGTTGTCTCCCACACATATATATATATATATATATATATATATATATATATATATATATATATATATATATATATATATATATATATACTGCTAGACAATTGCTAAGGACGGATCACAAATTGCTATGTAGCATAACATTAAGCGAGACATGAGGCCTAGTAGGATAAAATATAGTTGCCACACTGTTCAGACATTAGAATAAAGAATATTTATTGTTTTGGAAAGTACAAAAGCTGTGAAACATCTGAAAGGAAAAAAAATGTTCATTTGATCTGCGTACGGAGAAATGGAACAATGCATCTAAAAGTCAGCAGGCACCTTAAAGAAAGGTATCAGTACGGGATATGTCCACCTTCCACACGTCGTACCATACTTTGCACAACATTATCCAGCAGCTGTTGACGCAATTTATCCCATTCCTCTGTGAGTGCACGGATGAGGGTGTTCTTGTTTGTCGGAGGATAGTTTCGACCAGCAACTTGCCTCCCCGAAGCATCCCACACATTTTCAATGGGGTTTAGATCTGGAGAACGAGAAGTTGAATACCTTCGCTGTCTAGACAATCCTGAACAGCGAGTGTTCGATGACATGTTGCGTTGTCGTCCATAAGAACAAATTTATCACCGACAGCACCACGGAAAAGACGAACAGGAGGAAGTAGAACTTCATCAATGTATCGTTGGCCCGTCATAGTCCCATTCGCAACCACATGTAGGCGCGTGCGGCCATTGATCATGATGCCGGCCCACACCATGATACTGCATGTCGGATATTGGTCCTTTTCCTGGATATTTTCTGAACGATAAGCAGTACCACTCTCGCGCCAGATCAGTTGGCGTCTACAATCCGATGACAGACTGAACCTACTTTCATCTGAGAATAGTACGCATGCCCAGTCCTATTCAGTCCAACTGTGATGCTCATGACACCATTGCAAACGGGCAGTACGGGGCTGTCTGGTCAATGGGACACACACAACAAGTCTGCGTGCGTATAGTCCTCCTCCCCTCAAACGTCTGGCAACAGTTTTTCGGGAGATCTGCTTTCCTGAGGCAGCAAGAAACTGAATTGCTACCTGCTGAGCTGTGGTGCGCCTGTTTCTTTTTGCTGATAGGACGATATATCTGTCTTCTACAGGCGTCGTACTTCTAACACGACCTCCCTCGTGCCGTCTACTACACATTCCAGTAGTTTTAAATGACTTCCACAGCCGTGAAACAACGCTGTGAGAAATGTCGAACTCCCTGGCAACATCTGTTATTTTTCGCCCTTCTTCGATCTTTCCAATAATTCGGCCACGCATAAAATCATCTATGTGATGTCGGGAAGACATGCCAAAATTTTAAGTTCGTCTATTAAATTTCCTGTAAAACTTTGACTTGAAATAACAACTGTCCACACGCGTCAAAACCTTTAAAGCTCTTATGAACGCTATCACGTGATGAACAGACGTGGAAAAAAGATCTGCATACTCATACTTCTTCTTACTAATATCCTGCACTTATTCTAATTTTCCCCATTTTGCTTCCTTTCATTTTGTGGTTGCTATGGTTGATAGTGTTATCCGTCCTTAGCAATTGTCCAGCAGTGTATATATAATATATATATATATATAATATATAATATATATATATAATAGATATATATAATATATCTATTATATATATATATATATATATTATTTTGTATAATGATTAAATGATCCCTTATAAAGACTTAATAACTTTTCCAAGTCAATAAATTTATATAATGAAGAAAGTAAATCTAACATTTTTTAAATAAAATAGTCGCGACTGAATGATTTTCTAAACGTCTTTCTTTTTATGTAAATTAATAAACATTATATTCCAGAAGGTGTAGAAATCCTTATATTTATTTACTTGTCGTTTATTGTCTGTATTTCTTAATTTTATTAAGTTCGTTATTTAAAAATAGAGATAGTACAGAGATTGGACAGATCCTAGGGTATAAATCTAACGCGTGCAAAAACTTTATTTGACTCCCATCCAGGAAATTTTTTATACTTTCAACTAATACTTAATTTGAGGTTATAAACTCATCTACGAGTATAAAAACAATAAAAATATAAATTGTTACAAAAATTACTTCTTCCCTCTATTTTGTTTTTCTAAATTTTAGGAATACATTATTAAATTGAAAATTAAATTTCCCCAAACGCATATTGAATTTAAACATTCATATGTTTTAGGCAATATTTACCATATTAGATATTTTTGTAAAGAAACTTTTACAAAATACCTTTTGAGACGATTATGTTAATCATCAATGCATAGCTTTGTTGGCTCTGCGACGACTTTGGTTTCAAATAAAAGGTGTGTGTAAAAAGTAGATAATAATGAACAATGAACCAACAACCCACATTGTGCATTAACATTAATTTTCTTAAACTATGCTATGTTATCGGGAAGTCGAAAGTTACTTTGATATTTGAATAACTCTATTTAAATTTCAGAATATGTATTCGACTTACTATAAGTTTTCTTTTGAAAAATTTGTAAAAAAGTTTACTTGATTAATATAACTGTGGTCGCGCGCGCGCTCCTTGCTTTGGCCTCTCGGGTGTGACGCATGCGCTGTACACCTGCAAGATTGGTTCTGATTACAGATTTTCCTTTCAAGGTTTCCGAATACGTTGGGAACCGTGATTTTTCAAATGCGTTTAAATGAAAATTTGTTTTTAATATTTTGATCATTTAGATTAGAATACACGTATAAAATTGTTTTAAGAATATTATTACAATTAAAAATGATTTAAATGCAATATTTTTGTGAAAAATATTAACATCGAGCGATTTGTTTTCCAAATATTCTTCTTTTATGGAAAATAATTCTGTAAAATATTCAGACCTCTATACAGAACCTTTGAAATATATAATTTAGAATTGGATTTATATTCATATTTTAATACATTAGAGTGGAGAAATTTTAATAGAAAAACGCTAATAAATATTTCAATTAGTAGTGACTTTCTAAATAATGTGAATGTTTCAAAAGTCGCAGTTTAGGCATTCTGGAGCAGTTTTAGCTATATATAAGCAAACCATTATTATTATAGGAGCATTTTTCATAAAAATATAATATTTTGAAAAGGGAATTCTAGGTTCCTCTTTTTTCACCAAAATATTGCATTTAAATAATTCTTTATTGCAAAAATATTCTTAAAACTATTTTATAAGTGTATTCTAATCTAAGTGATATTAAATATAAAAGAAGTATATTCATTTGCACGATTTGCAAAATTACGGTTCCGAACGTAAACGGATATCGGGGGGTCACTTCGTGAAAATCCATGAAAAAATCGATTTTTAAATTTGGATTTAAACATAAAATACCATTCATTTTCTTTCTGATGTAATTTAAATTTTTGCTCTAGCTGAATTATAAGTATTTTTAATGTTTTTTTTTAAAAAAGTTGTTTACATCTGTCAAACCCCAAAACCACCGATCGCCACGCCCCTCTGAAATCAAAACAAAATACACATGCTACTTTTCAGCCTTTTCAAATGGTTTAAACTGATTAAAAGAATTTATTTTGATTAGCAGCTTATTCAGGAAAGAAGTGAAGTGAATAATTGTAGATGTTTGTTTACATACAGGCTATTTTTTACCTCCTTAAATGCAACGAATTTCTGCTATCGTGTGCAACAATGTTTTCCATCAAAAACATTAATAATAAAACGTTTTTTGAACTCGGTTAAATAATAAAATGTTTAAGAAACGAAAATTTGCAAAAAAGGTACACAAATCCAAACTTTCGAGGAATTAAATGTTGATAACAGTCAGACAATTTCAACCTAAATAAATCAGCTTTAGAATCAAAGGTAAGTTCAATAAAGAATATGTTTCTTTTTTAGATTCATTTGAATGTTTCTGTGAAATTCCTGACATTGTACTGTTCTTATATGCTTTGAAACAACATTAATTACATAAAATTATTGTAAAAAACCAAGGTATTCACATAAATTTTGGTCACCAAATCTAGGGTTTGGCTATACAAAATTGTTAATATGTTGTAAATTTGTGGTCTTATTCAAACATTTCTTAATACCAGGTTAACTAAAACCGCAGTTAATCAAAAAATATAAAATTATATGAACTGAATAATAGAATTTCTTTTTCAATGAGGTCTATTTAAAAAGAAGCAGTTGCAAAAATATTTTGCGGCGTTATGAATTTGCCACCTACACCAAAGTGATTTTATGATTCCATGCATACATTAAATAATGCGACAGAGAAAGTAACTAAAATGTCTGTGGCATTAGCTGCTGCCGAAACAATATCATTTAATAATGGATAGCCAAATGTACCAGTGACTATCAATGGTACCTGGCTAAAAAGAAGCCATACTTTTCTAAATGGTGTTGTTACGGCAGTTAGTTTGGACACTGGGAAAGTTGTTGATGCTAAAATTATTGCAGAATTGCTCATGTAATTTTAACAATTATGTACATAGCGATGAGTGTTCGGCAAGTTACATTGTAAATAGTAGGGAAATGGAAGTTGAAGATGTGCACTTTTTTTGTATCTCCCATCGCTCACACATTACACAATTTACAATATACACAATATTTGGACAAACATTTAAAATCTGAACCTTAAAGATTTGTCAATATTGAAAAATTAGAATGTGTTGGTCACACATGATGAGAAAATGATGGGGGAATGTTTTAGGGCGTTAAAATCAAAAAGCTTTAGGACAAAAAAATTTCTAGGATGCCGTAATGGCTTGACAGATGCAGAAGTAGACAAATTGCAAAGATACTATGTTTTAGCTATTCAAAACAACTCGGGAAAATTTGTCAGCCATAAGACAATTTATTTTGGCCATATTTTTTTTATAAAATGTTCACAGATTTGAATCTACGACACGGCTTACCCCATAGGAAGTTACTTGTGGTGTAGATACAATATGTCCATACTGAAAGGTTACACATATAAGCATAAACACAACTTCACTATTGAAATTAGGAATTGCATAAAAAAAGTATTTAGAGGTGTCTAATCTTGAACATTAATCTAGATGCTTGCTTGATAAAACTCAAAATATTAGTGAAAGCGGAAATATCATTTGGTGTATAATTCCAAAAACTGCATTTGTGCAATTGGGAACTTTAAAAACTGTAGTACATGAATATAGTACTTATATAATCAAAGCTTCATTACCAAATTAAAAGTTTTAGATGTATTAAATAATTCAACCCCTGGATTTTACAAATGTCGAGCGTTGCAAGAAGTAGATTATGCGTGTATTAGGAAAGCAGAATAGGCAGTTTTACAATGAATCACTGAGGCTAGAATTAAAAACAAACAATTAAAATGTAGACAAGATGATCTTGCAGATGACACTAGCAATCCCCAAGTTACAGTTCTTGCATGCTTTAGATAATAGTAAGTTTTTACTTTAAATCACTATTTCTCAAAAGTGTAAATTTCAACTTGAAAGGAACATTTTTGAAAAAAATTACTTATTTTACAGCATTGAAACTTTGCACATATGTTAACACTATACAAATAAATATTTTAACTAGAGATTTTGTCAAAAATTTACTCAAAAAATATTTATGGATTAAAATGTAATATAATTTTCATCGTTTTAAAAATTTTGACGTGCTTCTCCACATGTGAATTTAAAAAAAAAAAAACTAATCAAAATTTTGAAAAATACTCCCATTAAAATAAAAACAATACAATGAATACACAAAAAAAATTCATGAATATACAACCAGCCAATTTTTTAAAAATGTTTATAAACTTGGTCATTTTTAACATTATGGAGATAGGGAAAATGCTGCGTGAAGTGATCCTCTTAACAAATGTGATTGGCGTGACATCGCCAAAAATAACACGTATGCTAACAACACCAACCCTCTCAAATTAAAGAATTTTTGTATATAAAGTTCCCATACAAATTGAAACGTAACAATCGATATCAAATTTCTTTATGGTATATAATATCCAGCTGCTCCTACGCATGACAAATACAAGTCCAGAATTCAAGTTTGCTAGAGATGTTATTCGCTACGTATTGACAGAATATTGGCCCGGAACCCATTGGAATCTCAGTGGTTTCTTTGTCGAATCTGACTTTGATTCTCCTTGTACTCCTGCTGTACAAGACATGATCAAATTTTTTTTAGACAACAATGGTGTTCAATTACACGCCTTTTACGATGAAACATTCCCTGACAAAAACATTTCTCTACAGTAGCATTATGAATTTTGTCAAAACGTAACATCTAGGATGATTATGATTAATGAGTCTGCAGATGCGCGAAATATGCCTTTTTAACTTTATGTGCCACTTTATCATTTTTTACTGCTCTTTCAGTTGTGTATGGTGTAAATGCGGGGCTCCTGTTGTAACGCATAGACTGCTTCTTCGTTACTTTGCATCATTACAAAATCTTGATTTCGATACTGATATGTTTTGGGTGGAATTACAATCATTTAGTGAACAGTTCTAGTAAGAAGCGTTATATAACAGTTTCAACATGATTTATTCTTGACTCTATTCAAATTAAGCGCTAAAATTTTTTAAAGCGATGAATTTTGTTTTTATTTTAAATGTTTCATTTTTAGAATTGTCTTAATGTGTTTTATTATTGCTCTGTTCTTATTTTGGGACGTACCCTATAGTTACAAAAGCTATAAACTCATGCGTATTGATGAATTTTATTGAAATATATGCATTAATAAAAGTAAAATTTAGAAGATCAGTTTTTTTTGTTTTGTCTCATTATAAATTGAATATTAAGCATTTCAGTGATCAACTTTGAATCGAAGTTGTTAGAAGGATGCCAATGTACTTAAAACTTCAAATACTGAACAACATGAATTAATAGGGGAATCTTTGAAACTGATTCCCATTTCGAATTTTTGAGTGAAATTTTTAGTTTGCCATAATATCGAACCTATTATTAAATAAAAATTAACTGCATTTGAATTGTAATGGAAATCCTGTTAGGTGAAAAATATTTTTTTTTCTGTTAGATTTGAAAGTATGTTTTTTGATAAGCACTCATTTATCAAAATTTTACACTTGAATGCCCTTGTAGTAATAAATATTGTATACATATTTTTAAGGGGTTCACCCATGTGGCGACCTATTTTTGAAGCATTCTTAGGGATTTTTTTTGAAGACCAGTAAAAAGATAGAATTTTAATGTTCTTATCATTTATTTATATGTATTTTGGTTAAAACCACTCAGTCTTTAATTCTGGCAGATATTCTTAGAATTTTACAACTAAATGTGAATAACTCCTGGTCTGCCCATCTTCAAGCTCACTCAGTTGCAGTTGAGATGGGTTTCGATTTACTTATCCTCCAAGATCCTTACCATAACTTTAATCTTCCCTTAAATTCCCCACTTGGTTCATTTCAATTCTTTTCAAATTCCCTCAATTGTGCAATTGTTAGTTATAATCGGAATATCATTTGCAACTTTCGCATGAAAACAGATCACACTGTGTCCATCAACATTAAATTAAACCAAGTTCTTCTTACTGTTATTATCGTTTACTTCCCCCTCATGGTGATATCTCCGAAGCTATTAATCAATTGAACCTCTATAAAGGAATTATAAAGAATTGTTTGTTAGCCGGCGACTTCAATGCAAGGTCAGTCGTTTGGGGGTATAAGAACACTGATAGGAGGGGTGATATCTTGACTGGTTTCTTACTCTCCAACAATTTGCATCTTTGCAATATTCCAGGTCTCGACCAACCTTTCACGGCCCTAGATCCGAGGTTGAAAACCACGATCTCACCCTCACATCTTGCGATTTGATTTCCTTTGTTGAGAATTGGGAAATTCTTTCCACCGAATCCCTTAGCGACCATAGTTTTATCAGTGTTCATTTCCGGTGTGATTTAACCTTTTCTGACTTTGTCTTTAAAACCAAATATGGCATTAATAAATTTATCTGTAATTTTCTCAAGAACTATAACCTTCTTAGTTCCTTCTTGAATAACATCTCCTCAATTGAACTACTTGATGATTTCGCTAGTCTATTAATTAATACTACAAATGCCTCTGCCGTCTCATCTCTTAGAAAGCGCCGGGTTTTATAAACTCCTTCTTTCAAATGGTGGAACAATTCCCTATCAATCCAGCGTAATTAGTTGAACGCATACAAGCGGAGGGTGGTTTCTCTCACTACACATGGCCTGCCGGTCGACGAGATTGCCTCCATGTGCTCCAGGTACAAACCCTCAAGGTCAACTATAAAAAGTCAACAATTGACACCAAGAATAAAGCATGGGAGTCTTTCTGTTCTACGAATTCTTATAATTTTGGAATTACCTTTAAAGTAGTTTTCGGAAAGCTAACCAGCCCTTCTAATCTTCATCAGATTTCGACTGACGATCCTGCCTCTTTGTTCCATAGTAAGATTAGCATTCTTGATTCTAATTTCCCTTCAAGACCTTCTCCTACTTCTCTTGTCCTCAATGATTGCTCTCCTCCTTCATGCCTGAGCCCCAGTGAAGTTGAAGTCGTCTGCCGGAAGCTTCGTGGGAGTAAAGCCCCGGGTATTGATCTCATTGACTATGCTATTTGAAAAGCTCTTTATAACTCCTTCCCCAACTTGCTTTTTCAATTATTTAACCTCTGCATCCAATTTAATCACATCCCTTCCATTTTTAAGAGCTTTAAAATTAAATTTTTACTAAAGCCCTGGCGTGACCCATCATCTACTCTCTTCTATCGACCAATTTGTTTGCTCTCCACCCGTGGCAAAATTTTAGAAATAATTTTTCTTAATAGGTTTCTCCGTTGGATTACTAAGAATAATATTCTCCATAGATCTCAGTTCGTCTTTTGGGGAAACCGCAGCTGCATTGAGGCCATGGACAAATTAGTGCATCCCATTAAAAATACTAGGGTGAAAAAACATACTTCTTCTACGTTTATTGATATCACATCTGCTTTTGACAACGTTGATTAGTCGACTCTCTTCCATATTTTTCATTTTTACCGTATTCCTCTTCACTTTCAGAAATTCATTTACTCTTACCTCACTAACAGGGTAATTATCTGGACTGATAATACTTTTAACATAAAAAAAAACAAATTTTTAAAACCTGCCCCCAAAGGTCCGTTCTTTCACCTACTCTTTGGAATATTTATTTTAATTATATCCTTTCTCTTAACTTTGAAGTGTTTCTTCTCCAAGTCTTTGCGGACGATCTCGCAGTTGTCTCTTTTGGCCTTTCACGAAGGGAACTTGAGGATAATACTAATAAAATCCTTAGTTTAGTCAATTCTAAGCTTTACGAGCTCAATTTGTCAATAGCAATTGCTAAAACCATTTCAGCTGTTTTCAGATGTCCATTTCTTCAATGCCGTCCTTTTCCTGGGAGCTCGACCTTCAGGAGGAATCCTATTTTTAAAATTGGTTCCAATTCCATCCATATCTCTAAGTCATACAAATACATGATTGTCAATATTGACAATCGCTTATCTTGGACTCCCCATATAAATTCTATCAAATATAAGATTCTCTGGATTTCTTCCAACTTTTATCGTGTTTCCAAAAATTCCAATCACCAGCATATTGCTCTAATGAAACTTTGGTATCCTTCGGTTGCTCAACCAATCATCTCTTACGGAGCAGGAATGTGGGGTAGATTCCTGACCTCTATCCATGTCCAAAAGCTTAAATCTATTCAGAGAATTTACTTATTAAAAATCACTAAAGTCTATAAAACCTTCCCTACTGACACTCTTAATATCCTATCAGGCATTCCCCCCATTCATACTGCTATTCGCTCTCTCTACTTGAAATTCCAACTTTGAACAACAGGAACGATCTCCTTCCAGGTGTTAACCCAGCTACGAAGTTAGACTCTTTTATTTCTCTTCATCAGATCCTTCCCGTTTTTCTTTCCTTTCCCATTAATACTTTCGAGGGCCCATCTGAGTGTAGAGTGTGTACTGATGGATCCAAAATCAATTCAAAATTTGGTTTCGCCGTGTGTATTTTTTATCAGGGCTCTGCCTTTAAAACATATCTCTTTAAGATTCAGGATTTTATGTCTGTCTTTCAGACAGAGTTCTCTGTCATTGGTCTCTCTGTCTGTTGGGCAGTTCATCATAGTACTAAAATTCACATTTATACTGACAGTCTCTCCTCTAATCTTTTTCTTAATAATCTTACAAATAAATTCAGTTATCTCAATTCCATTAAATTAAAATTGTTTCAATTCAGGAGCTACTACAATATTTACTGGGTCAAAGCTCATAACAATAACCTCTATAATGATTACGCCGATTTTTATTCAAAACAGGCTGTATATGATGGTGAAGTGTTTTCGGTTCCCGCTCCTCACTCCTTCCTCTCCAGTTCCTTAAATAAATTTATCCTAGAGTCTTTTGGACCTCCTCTTGGAATGATTATAATACTGTATAAAAAAAATGGTCAAACGCTTTTTCAATAATCCTAACTTAAACATTCTTCCCATCTCTAAACATGTGGTCCATTTTCTAACTAATCATGGGCCTTTCCCTGCTTACTTGCACAGGTTCAATCTCCTTCCCTCTCCTAATTTCCTGTGTGGGTCACCTGGAGACAACGACCATTACGTATTCCACTGCATCTTCACTTCGAAACACCATCTAGTTAATTTCATCTCTAAAGCTCTCTATTCTTGGTGTAACTCTATTTTTTAATAATCGTCCTATTCACAATAAATTAATTTCCTGCTTTGCTATTTCCAAATCTATATGTGAAAGTTTGGCTTAACTTTCCCTTTTCCCTCTTCGGTTCTTGCTATTCCTTTTCGTTGTTTTCCTTCTCTCTTTAAATCTTTTTTGTTCCCCTCACATAATATATTGCAGCTTCCTGTTTTAACTCTTAGTCATGATTCTGGGTTTACTTTAAGATTAATTTCTTGTTTTTTTCTCTCTTTTAGCAAAAACGGTATCTTAATAAAAATTCAATAACTTATCTGTTTCCCCGCCCCTTTTTTGCTCTTTATCATTTTGTTTAATTTACGCATCTACATTCTTTCTTTTAGTGTCTTTAAAACAAAATTGGAGGTCTAAAAAATTATCTTTCCAGTGTTTTTTTAAAAAAAAACTAAAGAACCATTAACGAGAAATAATGCCAACAGGAAATGTTGCGCCAACTGGAATTATGGTTAAAAAAATTGCGTTTTTTTTCTCATTACTTTTGTTTCCTGTTTTTCTTTCTCTTTTTCACACCTCGTGTCCTATGTCTGTTTCACAGGGTCTTTTCTTCTCCTTAGAAGATAGCACCTGTGTGTGTTCGTGTCTGTGTTTGTTGTGTGTGTTTTCTTTTTTTTTGTATTTGCTTTGTAATTGTAAAGCGTTTCTTATGTATTCTTCCCCCAGTTCTCAAGAATTTTGAGGAAAGGTCCCTCATTCGGGACCTTTTTGTACATGTTTTTTGTTTAATATTAAAAGAAAATACATCTCGGAGGGTCGGATGCAGCTCTAAATCCTTTGGGTGAGATAGATTCTCTGGAGTAAGTAAGTATATGTATTTTGAGAGTATGTATACATAAATATTTAGCCAAACATATCCAACAGAACGTGAGTTATAGCGCTCTGAACATACTGGCCTGGGGAAAATGGACACTCACTTCCTCTACGATTCCGGCTAAATGGCTTATGTGAAATCAAAAATAAATTAACGGTGTTTTAATCTATAAACTTAAATACACAAAATGGACTATATTCAATTGAAAATATCAAAAGTTTGATTTTTGATAGGCCTCGAAAAAAAGTATTGTTGTAAAAGTATATTAGTTGATTGAGACAAGCTGTAGGTAAGATGAACTTTTTCTTGCTAAACTTCGCCGAGGACATAATGTAGCTCAATTGCATGTGGCGAGTTTACCTTGTTTGTCCAAATTACAATGTGACCCCAGGATGCTCCTGCCTACATCTTGGCTTGTAATAGTTGCCGTAACAGTCAACAGGTGTAAAGCATTGTTACAATTCTCCATTGATTAAACACGCACTGGCTAATGGACTTTGTCTAGATGCTTATGTCGATTAAGTGGGGTAAGGAACAACAACAACATAAATGGTGTTAAGAACAGTTGACTCCTTTCGCCGTTCAGAGATGGCGCCACAAACTGGGACTTTTTTATTCTAGAAGGATTTGTTATTGGCGGGAAAATGCCATTTGATTCGTATTTGTGTGTGATGGAAGCATCGTTTTTTTGTGATTGTGCTGCGCAATGTTTTCCTACATGTAATGGTGTGCGTTGTGTTTTTTGTGTAAAATATAGACTGGAAAAGTTCTTTGCGTGTTCCTCAATGACTCGTATTTTCCTCAAGCTTCTATAAAAAATGTACTTAGGTGTCCAGCATGAAAGCAAGATCGCGGTAAGTCGGAATACATTGACATCCAATTAACATGATTGATTCTAATTCTATATTCATTATTCTCATTCTAAATCGATTCTTATTCTTATTCATAACATGCAGTCCATCGAGCCGGAGTTGTTCATGTGATTTATTCTTTATTTTAATTATTCGTTTCATATTCGATATTCTTATTCTAGTGCATTTATTCTGATACAAATGTTTGAAGTATTCTTATACATTTTGATTGATATTATTTATTATTTGTTTCTAGATTTATTCTTTTATTCTATTTAGTATAAACATTTTTTGATAGGTTTGTATTTGCATTGTGTAGGCATTTGTTATTGTGGTATAGTTGTATATTTTGTGTAGAATTTTAAAATTTCATTTTTATAAGCATTTTGAAATTGCATTCATAAATCATGGCTCCAAAACAGTCGAAAAATATTGGTAAATTTGATTTAACTATAAAAGAATTAAAAGCTTTTGAAAGTAGGATATATATATATGAATGCGATTATAATAAATCACGCATACGTGTTTTAAAAACACAAGTGCTGCAATACGAAACTAGATTAACTAAAATATTCGGTGAATTGTCAACTCATGAACGTGATGAATCATTTGATATTTGTATGAAATATAAAGATATGCTATTCAATTGGGTTGTTGACCTTGAAGAAAAATCTCAGGAGGAGGAAGTAAAGAATAGTATTCATGTAAAGTCTTCAGTAGTTAATCTACCAAAACTTCAAGTTCCACATTTTTATGGAAACTGCGAGAACTGGATTTCATTTAAAGAGTTATTTAAGTCTTCTATTCTAGATAACAAATCAATAAGTGATCTTGGAAAATTGCAATATCTGCTGGCTTCTGTTCGAGAAGATGCAGCAAAATTAATCCGGGGTTTTGCAATTACTGTGGACAATCTTAAGAATTGTTGGGGTATACTGTGCAGCCTGTATGAAAACAAACGACAATTAGCTCTTAGCCTAATAAATAAGCTATTTATTATGAAGATTTCCAGGGAAAATACTTCAAAATTGCTTTTGGAAATAATAGATATTTGTAATGAAGTCATTCGAAATTTGAAAACTTTGGATTTAGGAACAAATTCATTAACAGAGTTGATCATAATAAATTTTCTCATTTCAAAAGTGGATGCATGTATTAGTCAACGGTGGGAATTATCTTTGGAAAAAAATAAAATTCCTACTCTTGAGGAATTTAGAGTTTTCATTTAAAGGGAAGCTCGTGGTCTGAATGAGTTAAAATTTGTAAAACCTGACATTAAGAAAGGTAATGTGTTAAACCATTAAATTCATTTAACAAATCAAATGTAAATACTACTGTTGTCAAATGTAACCAAGTAAAATCAGGTGTAAAACCAGATGTTGTTAAGGGTAACAATTGCATTCTATGTTATCAAAGCCATGCCTAATTCAAATGACCAACTTTTAATTCTATGAATGTAAATGAAAGATGGCAAGGGGTACAGAACAATATTTTTTGTACCAATTGTTTGAGGAGTAACCACAGTCTTGACACATGTAGAATAGTATTCTCTTGCAAAAACTGTTCTGAAAGACACCATATATTATTACATATATATTCAGTCAGTCCTTCAGCAGATACTCAAGCAAATTCAGTTGTGACAGTGTCTAACAATTCACACAATCTGCAGAAGGTCACGTATTGTTGTCCACAGCATTAATAAATTTTAAATCTAAACATGGTGAACAAATAACTTGCCGTGCTTTGATAGACAATGCTTCTCAAAATTCTTTGTTTTCCGAGCAATGTGCTGATCGCTTAAAATCGCCATTAAAACACACCAATCATAAATTAGTAGGTGTAAATGAAACGTTTGCTGAAACTTCATTACATTCAACAAATTTTGAATTTTCTTCTTGTGTTTCCTCTGATAAATTTCAAGTAAAAGCTTTGTTAGTATCGAAAGTCACTTCTGCTATGCCAAACTTTCCAATTAAAAATCATGAGTGGCCTCATATCAAAGATCTAACTCTTGCTGATCCAACGTTTTATATTGAAAATGAAATAGGCATTCTTCTAGGTGCTGATGTTTTTATGACATTAATTTCAGAGACTCCTATAATGGGACCCCAAGGTACACCATCAGCATTGCCAACAAAATTAGGTCATTTATTGTCAGGTACCATAAACACACAAAATAATCAAAATTCATCCCTAATCTGTCACACTCTTTTAAACATAGACCATTCTTTGAAACAATTTGGGAACTTGAATCTGTTCCTAAGGACATTCCGTCAAAGGATGAGGATGAGCTATGTGAGTCTATATTCGTAAATTCTCATATTCGTAATGCTGATGGTAGATATATTCTAAAAGTGCCATTTAGAGATGATTCAAGTATTGGAGTTAGTAAAGAGGGTGCATTAAAACTATTCTATTTTCTTGAAAGAAAACTTCACTCTAATAATCAATTAAAGGAACAATACACAGAATTTATGGAGGAATGCCAAAACCTTGGTCACATGACTCCTTTCGTATCAGATGTAAAATCTCCACATTCTTTCTTACCACATCATGGTGTCTTTAATGATAATAGTTCCACAACCAAATTAAGGGTGGTGTTTGACAGCTCTTTCAAAAGTACAAATGGAAATTCTTTGAATGACATTCTGCTGACTGGTAAAAAACTGCAGTCAGACGTTTTTATAATTTTACTTAAATTCAGATTCTTCCAAATTGCTTTTTATGCTGATATTGCAAAAATGTATACATATAATAATATCACAAGCTGATGAATGATTTCAACAAATATTTTGGAGGAAGTCTCCAGATTAACCATTAGAGGGATTTTCAAATTAAATAAAGTTACCTATGGTACATCTTGTGCCCCATTGCTTGCCATCCGAACATTGAAACAATTATGTGAGGATGAAAAACATCGTTTTTCACAGGCAGCTAAGCTTGCAAAAGATCATTTCTATGTTAATGATTTGTTAGCCGGTACTGATTCATTGGACTCTGCTAGGAAAACTGTTCATGAACTGCAAAATTTAATGTCAGCCGGTGGATTTGAGCTGCAGAAATGGTCATGCACTCATCCAGAAGTCTTGTCAGACTTGCCAAACATTCTAAAAACAAATATTTCCTCACATTCATTTGATGATGATTCCACCCAGAAAATGTTTGCCTTATTATAGGATTTAAACGAGGATTTATTTAAAGTACGAGCAGTCTTATCAGACCAGGTATCCACAAAGAGACAGATGCTATTAATCATCGCACGCATCTTTGATCTTCTGGGGATTGTCTCTCCCTCAAATATAATTTTAAAGATTATTCTTCAAGACCTGTGGAGTGGCCGCGGTAGCCGAGTGGTATAGGTATCGGACTGTGGCTTGCTTTGTCACGGGTTCGAGCCCAGTACCACTAAAGACCCGCCGTGTAGGGCAGCGATGCACGTTAAATCTGTCGAGAGCTGAAACGTCCTCCCGTTGGTGTGGTGTGGTAGTTAGGAGAGGGGGTGTCAGCTCAGGTGTCGTCCACGTCACTTGACCATGGTTCAAAATTACGTGGTCCGTCGCCAAAAGCCTAGTGTAGCTGAACAGTGCGACGTTAATATTCAATTCTTCTTCAAGACCTGTGGAAGGCAGGGTTTGACTGGGATGATGAGATTTTATCAGACGTTCTTAAAAGATGGAATCAGTTTCAAGCAGAAATTTCATGCCTGAAACAAATAAAAGTTCCCAGGTATGTTAAAACACAAAATGCTAAACACTATGAAATGCACGGGTTCTGTGACGCCTTCTCAAAGGCATATTCAGCCGTAATATACTTACGTGTTGTTTCTGATTCGACACACTTATTCTTAATGGCTTCAAAAACTCGTGTGGCACCTGTACAAACAATATCATTGCCTAAATTGGAGCTTTGTGGTGCTCTGCTTTATTCTGAACTTCTAGATACATTTAAGAAATCTCTTAACATCACTCACGATACATATTTATGGTGTGACTCAACAATTACACTGAGTTGGATAAATAATCCACCTGTAAAAGGAAATCAATTTGCGCAACACAGGGTTGGGAAAATTCACACACTAACCTCAAAAGAATCTTGGCATCTCATTCCGGGAAAATAAACCCGGCAGATTGGGCAACAAGAAGCCTCTACCCGAAACAACTTCTTCAAAATTCAGAGTGGGTAGCTGGTCCAAAATGGCTTCCTGATTTCCATCATTCTTCCAATTCATTTATTCCTTTCTCTGAACATCCTGTTTCACTTGTTCCTTTTGATCAGTCTGAATCATTACGTGACTCTGTTGTTCTTTCAACTGGTGTTGATTATTCTCTAGGTTTCTTGGATAAGTTTTCCTCATACATGAAAGTAGTTAGGACTGTTGCATGGGGATATTCAGATTCTACCATAATTCCAAATCAGTGTCCAAAGTTACTGGGTCTTTATACACACATGAATTAGAAACATGAATCAAAAAGGTAGTTAAATTGTTACAAAATGGAGAATACCATACAGAACTTATTCTCTTGAAATGTAACAAGCTTCTTCCCAAATCTAGCAAACTTCAGTCTTTGAATGTATTCCTTGACTCTGAGGGAATTCTTCGTGTCGGAGGACGTCTTCGTTTGCAACAAACTCTTAAATTTGAACAAAAGCATCCTATGTTCATACCAAAAAAGTATCTTTTTACAAGTTTAATCATTAGACATTTTCATAGGGTCAATTTCCATGCTGGGCAGGAACTAGTTTTATCCCTCATTCGTCAACAACTTTGGATCCCTAATGGTAAATCAGCTATTAAGAAGGAACTGCGCAATTGCATAGACTGTTTTAAACGTGTGGCAAAACCTGTCTCTCAAATGATTGCTGATCTACCAATAGAACGAATCAACCCTTGTCGTGCTTTTGAAAAAGTAGGAATTGACTTTGCTGGACCTATCACGACAAAGTGCCAACATACTTGCAAGGCGAACAACTTCAAGTCTTACATCTGCATCTTCATATGCATGTGTACCAAAGTGGTGCACCTTGAACTCGTATCTTCGCTATCAGCAGCAGCATTTCTGTCAACACTGCGTCGATTTGTTTCACGCCGTGGCTATCCATCAGACATTTATTCTGACAACAGTACCAATTTCGTTGGTGCATCAGCTTACATGAAGGACTTGTTTCAATTAATTCAGAACTATAATGTCCAGGACTATTCGTCAAGCAAGATCATTCAGTAGCACTTCATCCCTCCATATGGACCGAATTTCGGAGGTGTGCGGAAGGCTTCAGTGAAACTCGCAAAGCAGCACTTGCTTAAAATCCTAAGGGTTGTGCTGAACTTTGAAGAGTTAGATACAATATTGTGCCAAAAAAAGGCGTGCATAAATTCACGTCCTGTTTATCCCCTATCATCAGACCCTATAGATCTCCAGGTGTTAACACCCGTACACTTTCTTATCGGGTGTCCCTTGCTTGGACTTCCTGATCACAGTCTGACTAACCAATCCTTGAGTATTCATTCTAGGTGGTCTCTTCTGATGAAGTTGAAAATGCTGTTCTGGTCTCGCTGGCAGCTGTCCTACATCAACAACCTGGAGTCCCGAATCAAATGGATGCAGGACCAGAAAAACCTAACGGTAGGATTCCTCGTCCTCATAAAAAATCCTCGCCTCTTTCAGCACCAGGTGGACTCCCGGACATATTGTGGACACACATCCTGGAGCTGACGGAATATGTTGTATATCCAAACCTCAAGTAGAGTCATGACAAGACCAGTCTCTCAAGTTGCAGTCTTGCCCCTACCACCATCGACTACATCTTCTTGCCCCCGGAGGATGTGAAGAACATTTGACTCCTTTCGCTGTCCAGAAATGGCGCCACGAACTGAGACTTTTTTTTTATTCTAGAAGGATTTTTTTCTGGCGGGAAAATGCTATTCGATCCGTATTTGTGTGTGATGGAAGCATCGTTTTTTCGTGATTCTGTTGTGCAATGTCTTCCTACATGTAATGGTGCGCGTTGTGTTTTTTGGGTAAAATATATACTTTAAAAGTTCTTTGCGTGTTCCTCAATGACTCGTATTTTTCTCAAGCTTGTATAAAAAATGTACTTAGGTTTCCAGCATGGAAGCAAGATCGCGGTAAGACGGAATACATTGACATCCAATTAACATGTTTGATTTTAATTCTATATTCATTATTCTAGTTCTAAATCGGTTCTTATTCTTATTCATAACAAATTGTTTTGCCACCAGGCATGGTTGATATTATAAAAACAGATGATTTCCTATCAATATTGTTAGGCTGGTTAAAATGTTAAGTATATTATGCATAATTAATGTGAAAATATCGAAGTGTTTATGAAATAAAAGAATTTAACTATCCCATGAACAAAATCTAAAGTAAAATATTTGTCTTCAAAATTAAATGGAAGCATGCATAACAGGGAATTAACGTTTTGACAAATTTGGTTTTATTTTTTGCTTTCTAAAAGGGACTCTGAATATTAAAGATTTATGAGTTACATGGTTTTGAACAGGGAGAGCACAAATGTTTTGTGAAGTATTCGAAATAATTAATTTCCAAAGTAGAAATAAGTAAAGCATTTGTCATAGACATCCCTTACCCACGCGTAGCTTCGGAGCTCACTGTGTAGGTGGGTTGATGTATGCTTAAACTGGAAAGGTATGGTGTAAATAAATCCATTAGACTTAGATGTTCATCTAGAGAAATTACAATATGATATTTATCCTGATGAATGCATTGCAGTTACATATTCATCTTAAAATACATCAGTCCACTACGATAGACAACACAAATTTAGATTATGTAAATGGAAATTAGCGTTGGACCGCGAATTTTTAAACGTCGTTGAAGAGATGAGAAAGGCACTTGAGCTAGCATCCAACTGCTCAAACTTCTATACCCCGTAAATGCAGTGTTTCTCAAACTGTTGGTTGCGTCCCCTAGTGGGAAGTGATAACCCTACAAGGCCGGACGCGAGCATAGTCAAAAGTCAAAAACAAAAGATTATTTAAATAAAATTATTAATTTAATGAAAGAAAACAAACAAAATACATTTTGACATAAAAAAGTACACATTTACTCTGACATAATACACTTATAAATGTATCAGCACTGCGCAATGTATTTTATAATTAATTTAACAATTTATATAAAATTTAACAATTTTATAATTAATTAACTGCCTATTAAAAATTACACTTCGCTCCTCTATGCCACCGTTTAACTCGTAGGGGAGCGTATGTGGTGTATTTCGGGGAGGGGAGAAATAAGCAAATCCTCTGAAATAAGTAAGTAAACGCTTCGCAAATATTGTCATGATCATTTTGTTGCATTTCAAAGCATTCGGAATAATTTTATGGAGAGCATTGCACAGAAAAGATCATACTTCGGAAAGACGCATATATACGTACGGGGGATATTAACGCTGTGGTTCAGCGAGACGTTTATATACGCCAGTGGCACTTAAAGAGTTAAATCGTATTGTAGTTTTAGCGTCAAAGTATAGTATAATTGCATTCAATGCATTGTTGTTGTATGGAGGAAGTGCGAAGGAATTTTTTTTTGAATTTTGGGTCTCAAATTTTGAAAGTTTGAGAAATACTTCTTTAAATGTGAAGATTTTGTCTTTCGACAGATTTAACGTGCGTCTCAGTCCCCCTATGCAGCTAGTCTTCAGTGGCACCTAGAATCACAATTTCTGCAGTGAATTCACGATTTGAAATAAACCATTCCTACCAGGTATTCGTGACAAATTGGGCTATCACGGTCATCTTAGAGTCAAACGAAGAAAAATGCCTTGAGGTCAACAGACTACTGTGTGCTTAAAAAAATCATAGAAACAGGGAAATATAATATGCATGAAAACCAAATTTAACGCGAAGGGTTATGGAAACATTCCAATTGAATTAACTTTCTAAGTAGAAGTAAGAGAATACATATCTCATCTGGAGATACATATAGTATCTAATCTCAAGTGTAGCTTCAGAGCTACCCGTATAATTGTGTTAAGGCACGTTAGATTTGTGGATTTCAAAGTAACGTGAACTCCCATTAAAGTGGTATGAGAGTATAAAAAGGGATAACCCAGTTGTCGTCCTCATAACTTCACCAAAGTGGTATAGGTATCAGATCGTTGCTGGCTTTGTCACGAGTTCGAGCCCAGTACCACTAAAGGCCAGTCGTGTAAGGCAGCGATGCACGTTAAATCTGCTGCGAATTGAAGCTTGGTGTGGTAGTAAAACTTGGTAAACGTTGGTGTGGTTTGGTAGTTAGGAGAGGGGGTACCAGCTTAGATGTCGTCCACGTCACTTGACCATGGTTCAAAATTACGTAGTCCGTCTCCAAAATCCCTCGTGTAGCTGAATATTTCGACGTTAATATTCACTCACTTACTCATAATTTCAACAATGTTCACAATCTTGTGAATCCATTAAAATTCACTTATATGTCATTAAAAATACTTAAGTTCTCAACTAAAAGAGATACGAAACTCAAAAAAAAAAAGAAAATTATTGAAAATGCAAACTAAAACAAATACTTAGCGAAATACCTAAAAAAAAACGTTTATCAGTTGTTAAAACTTAGAATGTTTCGAAGAGTCTTTTGTTTGGCAAATGATTAGGAAAAAATGTAAAATTAGCAAACAAATTAGCTCATTTTTTGTTCTTTTTTCGATTTTCTTATGTCCTTGCTTCTCGATATTACGTTTCGTATTTAACTTTTTCATCAATATTTGATAGAAAATTGTGTTCTTACAGAAAAAAAAAAATATTAATTAATTATGCATAAAGCAAGATCTGGGATGTCTAAGAAGATTTATTGGAATTAACTTCATCACTGGTATTAGCAGCAATGAGAATGTTGACACAGCTAATCCCTATAATACTTTGTCAGATGGTGACAAAAAATTGAAATCTATTCATAAAGGATTCGAAATATATTCAGAAAGCCTTTTTCAGCAACATTTTATGGTGTATTTTACTTACTGGTACAATTATTAAACTTTAAACATTTCGCTTAGGAGCATTATTAACGTTAATTCCTTTTAATTTGTGATATACTCGTTTATAATCATTAACTAAACACGCAAATTCTCCCTTTCATAAGATCTTGTACATGGATTTGTAACACTTGATATAGAACTCATGTTAACTTCTGCGTGACATACCCCTGTAATTTCGAAAATTTTCTCGGAAAAAAGAAACGCTACATAAAAGATAAAATAATTAATGAGGAAAAAAAGACTAAGTGTATTCATATGGAGGCTTCAAACGCTGTTATTCATATGATTTTATTTTAAATTTTTATAACTTTGTGATAAGTAATATCTTTTTCAAAAAAGAAATTTTTCATGAATATTTATTGATTTTTACATATTTCTTAAGCTCTAAGATACTTAGATATATCCAAGATCCTTAGAAAGATATTATGTTTTTTCCATATAAAACTTATTATTTTTTAATGTTATTAAGATTTTCTAGTGTGATTTGTATGTCTCTAAATTGTATTTAAAAAAACTATGCATTTAGACGTCAAGAAAAACTTTTTTGACTATAAAATTGGGAAAATTTTAAAAAAACAATTAGAAACATAAATATATGTATAATACTGATATGTGTTTGTAAAAAGTTTATTCTTTTGGTATAGATAGGGTTTAGACTGTTTTAGTTGTATAATTTTTTTAATATTTTGATTTTAAATCTTTAAATGCGTTTTTCTCCTAAGCAAATTTGTCCATGTTTCATCGCACGACAAACATGCTATCTCAAAAAGTTTTTGAAATGATTGCATGAAATTTTGCCTCATTGTTTATTATTACAACATGCATGTTGTGAAATAGAGAGTGAGGAAAAAAATTATAATTACATTTTTTTATGATTTTCTTTGTGGTAAATTCAAAAGTTTTGAAAAGTTTTCATTTTGTGCACTTTTTGAACCCTAATTTTGTGATAAATTGAAAATTTTCAAAGATAATATATCAAAACATAGGTAACTGCTTTCTGAAAAAAAACTTTTAGAGCTTTTATTTTACTTCATGTGTTAGAATTTATTTTAATGTGTTTGCCGAGATGTGCAAAAAATGCCTAATTTTAATCTAAAATTGTCCATTCTCTTACAAAAATATATTGAAAAATTTCTGCTTTGTTATTTTTATAAGTTTTCAGTTATATTTAAACAAAAAATGACTTTAAAAAGGAATATCCAACAATATTTCAAAAAATAAATGTTTCCACAACTAGTCAGACACCTTAACCATAATTTTATTCGTACCTTTATTAAATGAATCAATCAGTTCCCCAAAGTACTAAAAGAATTATGTAGGTGAAAAAAATTCAATAATTTATCTGAGAGGAAATTAGAAATAATGATATTTTAAAAATTCGCACCTTAATTTGAAAGAAAATTTGTAAAAAAAAAATGCCCAATTTTTCATTTTTGGCAGTTTAATCGATTAATCAGCCAACTAATTTTAGACTCAATCAAGTCATTAAGTAGACTAAAAATTTTGATCCATACCATTATTTTTTAATGAGTGCATCATGGTAATAATGCAAGAGATTCTACGGAATTTTGATTGAATTTAAATTGCTTCAGCAAGTACATGTAGATGCTTCTCACAATTCTGTTTTTAAAATCTTAAACAGTAAGAGAAATGAATGCAGATTCTTAAATGAAAATTTACTTAGCAAATGATTTTTGCCTCACAGAAAAAAAATTGTGTTTATTTTAGCTCCGTGTTTCTCAAAATTTCAGTATTTGCAACCCAATGTTCAACTATAATTTTCATCGTGACACTCTCTCTTCAATAACAATGTATTGATTATAATGCGAGTAATAATATGCTTTGACGTAAGGATGCAATACAATTTTAATTAAAACTTTACAAAGTATTAATGTAAGTATTAAAACTTGCATATAATTTTGTATGTCAAGCCAATGGGTGTCACTAGTAATTATTAAAACGTGTTCTTAATTTAGTATTGATAAATTATCAAATACATTGTGCAGTACCGCAGAATTTATAAGTATACCAGCTGCACCTCGCCACGCGTTACTGTGGCTGAGTGTGGTTAAAAAGAAAGAAAAGATAAATAACATATTTTTAGTATGTTTAAACATTTGCATTTGAGGTATGATTTTTTTATAATAAAAATTTTTAAATGATGTTCCGGTTTCTAATGCCACTTGTCTGATAGTGTCAGATTGAAGTCCACGAAATTCATCGTGGAATAGGGCTAAGATCTATGCCTGTTGTTAGCTGTAGCTTTGAGCATCATGCAGGTGACGATACAATTTGGCTTGCTTCCACCCCAATTTTGAAGGAGAACATTCACAGGTGGTCAGAGACATCTCAACTCTCTTCCCCTTCCATCAACCTCATGAGAGGACTTGCAGCTCGATGGCTATTCAGAGTATCCCCATACCACAAAGGCATAATACATTTACAAACATCCATGCGTTCTCCAGGTTTTGAACTCAGGCCCTACGACAGAGCAGTCAGCATCACTAACAACTATATCAGATGGGCAATAAAATATATATACACAAAACTTCCCTTAAATGATTTCCTTTGTAACTCAGTGGTTCTCTAACTTTCACTACTTGCGACCAAATTTTCAATCATAACTTTTATCGCGCCCCCCCCTTAAAAATAACAATGTATTGAATGCAATAATAATGCACTTTGGCACTAAAGCTATAATACGATGATAATTATAAATCGTACAAGTTGACAAGATAAGTATTAAATTTTGTATATGTTACTTTTAAGTAATATATACTTTTATTTATTTTTTTACTTTTTTGTTCAACACACTATAAAAGCGTGTACTTTAGTTTGTTTTAAAACTATAATTTATTTTATAATTATTTTTACTATACATGATAAAAATCTCAATTCCAATGAATAATTTAACTAAGAGAAAATTTATTTACCTACTTTCAAGGACTTTTCAATTTTTCTTTGAAAATTTGAGAAAAAAGCCAATAAAACTAAAGAAAATGTTCCAAATGTGCGTGTCCTTAATAAAGGACATACATCATACACACTTTTCGCTAACAACACAGGAACGTTATTTTACAGCAAAACTGTCATATTTTGTTCACGTTTTTGTAGTTCTGCTGTTGTTTGGTATCTACAAATAGCATTCTGAACTTTTCTTCTTTGTGTCTTTCAGACAAGACGAAGTGCTACATTATGGCTTCATAGTTTTCTTCATAAAGATCTTTAAGCAGCATTCGGAAATTTCAAATCAACTCAAACGTTTCATGTCTAACGCTTTTCTGATATTTACTTTCGCTATTTTGATTAATATGCAATATTTTATTATGTTCTTCAATTGCTTGATCAGTTTCACCTTCCTTCTATAGGGATCACATATGCCCATTTTTTTACTATTCTGCTCATTTATATTTATAAGCCATAATAATTCGTATAACACAGCAATTAAAACCACAAAATTGTTCATGGGGAAAGTATAGTAGATTCTAAAGTAATCGTGTGAAACGTTTTTCATTATGCATTATATGCTTCAGAATTCTCATAAAAATAAATCTTGGCCAAATGATTCTTCAAAGTGCTCAATATGCTTATCCATATATCATAAAACTCTTTCACATGGAAAAAGGTGAAACATAAATATATTATACATATTTAAAACTCCCCCCCAAAAAGGACGGAGATAACTATACCAGTAATTTCGATGGTCAGCTAAAGTAATGTTTTTAAGTTAAAAGAAACGTAATAAATATCTCATCTTGGGATTACAGCAAAGCAAACAAAATAGTTTTTAATTCGGTTATAGGATCAAAGATTGATATTGACCGTTTGAAGCGGAATCTTTTATTTTTGAGGATCACCAGATGATAGAAATAAATTATATCAGTGTAAATGTGTAGTTTATTATTATGTTAGAAAGCATTTTTTTTACTTCATTCCAAAAAAATATTTTTAAAAACCTTTTATTTTCAATATGCTCGCACCCTCACCCTCCCGGGGACCGCACCCCACATTTTGAGAAACACTGTTGTAACTTGTTAGCCAAGTACTTGCACATATTATGGCTTATTTTAATCCTTATGTTATAAATCTAGAATTAATTTTCATTATCTTCTTAGTGCAGATTTCAAGCTTGAGGATAATTTTTAAATGACTCTACTCTAGATTCCTCAAGGGCAAAGGGTTAGCTTGGAAACATGAATTGTATTTCTCAATGATATAGGAAGTGTTTTGATTCCGCAATATATATGGCAAGCGAAATTTTCAATGGCTGTGGAGGTTCTTCAAGTTGTGGCAGTTTAATTTTTCCAGTGGTGCAAAACATTCCTTTTGCTTCTCCCTTAAATTTCAGAGTCTTGCAATATTGACACACTTCTTTAATTGTGCTGATGAGATCATGCTGGCTCAATCAATAATCTTCTCCTGGGTTGCACTGGAATGCAATGTAACTGTTATCGTGTGATTACTCGCCACCAAGTCATGTTTGACTAGGAAATGCTGTTTCTTGTTGATATCCTTCAGCCGTTCGTAACCTATTGTATTCCTTTTGTCAAGAACAGAGCAGACCTAATGTTATAAAAACCAAATGCTGTGCTCGCAAACATGCATCCTCAAGTCTGGTTGCATATTACTCTGCTGCGTCCTCAGCACGTGTCTTTGTCTGTTTTTCTCATTTGCTATACAATTACTCATTGCACTACTTTTGTCTAGCAAATACGACAAACTAAATTTGATTTCCTACAAAGCGTTAAGCTTAAGTACTGAAGCCAATTGACTGCAATTGAAAAGAAAGTTAAAACAAAAACATAAAATTTTAAAATTTTGAAAAGAAAAATCAGGAATAAAATGATAGGGAAAAATAAATAATACTCTCTCTAATGAAATATTTAACTTTAAATGTGCATCGATCAACGTTGCTGAATTCTAACGCAATGAGAAACAGAATATTTCACATTCCACTCCAAACAATCACTCTGAAGATGTCAATTTTACTATATAATTTAGTTCAAATGAAAATGAATTTTGAAAAGAAAAATCAGGAATAAAGTGATAGGGAAAAATAAATAATACTCTCTCTAATGAAATATTTAACTTTAAATGTGCATCGATCAACGTTGCTGAATTCTAACGCAATGAGAAACAGAATATTTCACATTCCACTCCAAACAATCACTCTGAAGATGTCAATTTTACTATATAATTTAGTTCAAATGAAAATGAATAGGCAGAGCACAATTCTTGCCAACTGCTCTGCCAAATGAAGAGGGGAAAATAAATGAAACACAATGGGAAAAAATTAACCATACTCATATAAAATCAACTCTATACTAAAAGACTGCTTAATACCAATGAAATGTAGAAAAAAATAATTAAGGTAAGACTGCCTATCTTAAAAATGTCATTAACACTGGGAGTATCATCAATAACATGAGCCACATGTCACAACAAAATAAGATTTGTATATTGTTTGCAATCACATATTGTATGTGCCTGCTTTCCTTCATCTGCATTAAAGTTAGGGGAGAAATATAAACCATACATGTGTGTAGGGCTAAAGATATTTTTAGTAGAATACGCAGGGAAACTTAAAATATTAACATGGATTTTTTAGCAAAAAATGTATGGTGAAGTGTTGATAATGATTGATAATTCTTGTCTTTCATCATTCAATTAGCATTAGCAATTGTTATCAAAAAATGTAAGGGCCTATCTTTATAACAGAGAGGATTACATCTAGACACAAACTGCTTTTTTACATGGACAATTATTATTTAGTGTGTGGGTACTTGTGTATGAGTATCACCGTAGCCAAACTGCCACCATGAGAATCACAATATTTCCTCCCCCCAAATCTGACTGACTTTGGTTCATTTTCATGTAAAAAGTGTTAGAATCTTTGTTGCTACGATATCAAGGTGCCATTTGCGTGGTACCAATTTTGTTACAGTGATGCTAATATACAAATGCCTTTGTGTGTTCTAGAGCAATAGTCACAAATTAATGGTACGCAAGAAATTTTGCATGGTCCACAGAAAAATTGGGACATTTGTACTTTTATGATATACTCACACAAATCAACTCCATCACTCACATAATAGCAATGGAATCTATCAAAAAATTATTAAGGTGACTGCCTATATTCAAAATTTAACAGACACTGGAAGCTGATTGACTCAAAAATAGGAAGGTTAAATTTAAAACATATAAAACTGCAAAACATTAAAAAAAAATAAAAAAAAAACAGTAGTAGTCGTGGGACTGCCGATAGAAGTGAAAACGGAACTATTAAGTTGAGAGTAATTAAAACTATATGCAAAAAATTATGAAATTTTTATGTTTTATTTATTAGTTACATATGATGGGTTAAACAAATCATGAACAAAATATAAATACAAAGTGGTTGAAAAAATAATTAATATACAATTATCTTAATTATACATAGTATTTATATTTACACGAATTTCAATGAATTCAAGTTTGAACATTATTTTCATTATTTACATCATTGTCATCATTAATTTCGACAATACTTAGATTATCTGTTCGTTCAATCATTTCATTGTATTCTAAAAAAGATACAATAGGTTTATGGTAACTGAAATAAGAAATAAAAATGTTTGATTGAAATTTATCTAAATATCGTATAAAAACAGCATCGATAGTCGTTTTATACTTTGTTGTACTGACTTTTCGATCATTAGACATAGTCAAACCTAATGTTTCATTCAAAAATTCAATTAATGATAAATTTTTGTCATCTGCGAAGTTAATATTAAAGTCTCCGCTTAATATCATAGGTATGTCGTCAAATTTTTCGCCAAATCTTTTTCGAGTAATTCAGAACCTTCTTTTGTGTAAATCATTAAATTTTCGAATAAAAATTGTTCTATCTGTTGACATCTTCAAGTTTTCTCTCGTGGGATTAAGGATCTAAACAAGTATAAAAAATATAGAAATTTAGAGATTTTAATTATGTTACAATATTTTTTCTAATAGTGAAATTAAATTATATAAGTTCATAAATAATTATTTGGCAAAAAAATAACAAAGCACGTATTTTATATCTAACAAATTACACAAACAAACAATAACTTCGTAAAATTGAATTTTACAATAAATGAACATATTTCATAAAATCTAAAATTATTATAACATTTTTTTTAATTTTTCAATTTTAAAATCCACGAAAAAATATTATCAAATAACTAGAAATCTATTTTACCACGCTAGTAAGATAAATCTTATACCGTAATAATACTCATTTCATGATGAAGAGGTTAAATATTAAAAACATAATTAAAATGAATAATGCTAAATTTTAAATACAAATATTCGTACAAATATTAAAAATGTTTAAAAATATATTCGTTGTTTTCATTATTCATTTATCTGTATAAAAATATTAATATGTTTCATACTCACTTTTATACTGAAGTCAATGAATTTAAATTCAATAAATAAACAGTCATACTTCAATTAAATAATTACAATAATAGTCAAATTAAAAATTCACTTAAATAAACAAAATCCAGTACACACAAGTTGAACTTCCCGTGGTCAATTTAACTTTACTTATGTATATAACTACACTCTAATACTTAATGTACAACGCGTCACATTTACAATTACAGATGTACTGCTACTATAACGTATTGGTGACGTGACTCACAAAATTATACTTATCCAAAAAGCGTCCAACGCGCACATAATACAGTCAGAAATAGTCGATGTATTAGTGTATACGTGTACACAGGCTACTGCGCGTGCGCTAGTCTGGAGATCATTAGCATGTCGGTGACGCGAACCGAGGATTTTACCCTCTACCAAAACGCTCAACGCGCGTAAAGAAGTTTTCACTTCAAAAATATACTAACAAAATATTTAACTTCTAATGTAAATCAATCAATAAAGCTCAATTATGATGCAACGGGAAACGTAATATTTCATTCCACTTGAACAAATCCCTCCAAAGAGGTCAAGTTCCATATGATTTCAAATGAAAATTAATTGACAGAACAAAATTCTCACCAATTGCTTTGAGAAATAAAAAAGACAATTAAAAAACTAAATGAAGAACAATGAAGTAATAAACTATCCTCACATAAAATTGACACTATTGTAAAAGACACAGCTCAATAGTAATTCGATACATCACAAAATAATTGTAAACTTAAAACTTTTGCCCTCATGAGAACTCTAGAGTAGAGCCATTTCATCAAATTTGGGTATTATTATTTGCTTAAGAAAGCTTTTTGATTCAAATTAATGTAGTAAATCTTTTTCAGTAAACGACTGCCCCTCAATAATGAGAGTTTTTGATTATTTTAAAAACTTATTTATGTACTTTGAAATTATTTTGGTGCTTGTGTATTTTCGCACCATATTGGTGACATATGAAATGAAGCACCTAGTTGCCGATTCAGCATGTACGACACATTAAAATCAAGAATGCCAACTTGGCGAGTTATTAATATAGTTGGTGATTATTGAAATAATACGTAAGTACCTTTTCTTTTATTTGTTTTAATTCTTGTGTATTATTACTTTAGTAAGCCTCATGACATACTTTATGTTGCACCAGTCTTTTAAAGCTGACTGAGCCACAGCAACATTTAGCTGGGTATAGCTAGTTATAACATAAAATTAAATCTTAAAAATATATCAAAAATAAAAGAAAACTCAATATTTTGATTAAATAAATATAAACATTTTCGTACAAACACAATATATGTATTGTAAAATATTTATTTTGCTATGCACATTTCAGATAGACATCAAACAAAGTTTTAAAAAAAATTGTCAAAAACATATAAAAAAACATATTTAAGAAAAAAGTATCACCGATTAATTTTAACAAACACATCCCAATGGGCAAAAAAAATATTGGCAGTAAATAATCGTCAAAAAAAAATGTAAGTACTAAAATATAAAATAAACCAAAAATTATATATTTAATTAATTAAGGATTACTGGAGAGAAAGACAAAACAGAGGCTAAGATAATACTCATAATATTAACTTCATAATGCTAGGCTACTCGTTTTTGGCATGGATTTGAAATCACGTCAAATCGGTATGTTTCGGCCAGTCATTATCTAAAATATATATCCCGATCATAAAAATGAATTGAAAAATGAAGTACAATACTAACATTAACTAACATAAAAATATCTGAGAACTACCTTTATCAATGCAAAATCATAGTTTGAAAAAATAAGGTACTTGCGTATAATTGCAAGTCAAAAAATTAGCAAATCAGCTGAACGAAGAGGCAGAGCGGACAGAAAGACCAATCAGGAGATTAAGTAAGGTGATGTACGGTAGCACATGCGCAGATATGCAAGTAGACGTAATAGGGGAGTGTCTGAGTAGTATAAAGCATGTTGTCGGTGTAGGATCAGTATTTCTGGCAAAGAAATTGCACGCCGTATAGCAGTTAAAATTACACCGAGTTACTGTCTCAGTGAGAAATGGTGAATAATCAATCTGTTAGACGACATCTGGATGCTTTTACCCGAGGTCGAATCATTGGGAAGTTGGAGGAAGGCTGCAGTGTGACAAGTGTGGCTGCAGAGTTCGGAATTGCTCACAGCATCGTTTCAGGACTTTGGAGACAATTTCAAACTACAGGAACAGCTATTCGGGGTTCAGTAGTGGTCGTCCACGAGGAACCACACCCGCAGATGACCGGTACATTGTCTTACAGGCCAGAAGAAACAGGCGGCAGACAGCGGGAGAAATCGCTAGACACACGACACAGGTGACTGGACGACCGATATCGCGTTTTACCGTGGCCAGAAGACTGCACGGTGGAGGTCTGTTTGCACGACGTCCTGTACGGTGTGTACCTTTAACGCCTGCCCATCGGAGAAGGCGTTCTCTGTGGTGCCGGGAACACCGGAATTGGAGAGACAATGAATGGGGACGAGTACTCTTTACAGATGAGAGCAGATTCAGTTTGAGTAGCGATTCTCATCGCATACTCATCTGGAGAGAGCGGGGAAGCCGCAATCATCCCTCGAACATCATTGAAAGGGACAGGTATGGAGATCGCGGTGTTCTCGTTTGGGGAGGCATCATGCTTGGTAGTCGTACAGACCTTCACATCTTCGACGCAGGTTCAGTCAGCGGGACCCGTTATTGTAACGAGACTCTTCTTCCATATGTGCGTCTTTTTAGAGGCGCTATGGGTCTGCAGTTCCTTTTCATGGACGACAATGCACCATATCATCGCACAGTAGCTGCCGAACAGCTCGTAGATAGTGAGGATATTGAACGTATGGATTGGATGGCACGATCTCCGGATCTCAATCCCATCGAGCATGTATGGGATTTTCTAGGCAGACGCTTGGCAGCTCGTACCTTACCACCAGTAACGATTCGGGAGCTTCGATTGGCGCTGCAAGACGAATGGGCAGCAATGCCTCAACAACTCATTGATACCCTCATTCTCAGCATGGGCAGACGCTGTGAAACCTGCCTAGCAGTCAGGGGAGATCATATCCCCTACTAAAGACCGGATGTTTCTTGCTGGACACCTATCACAGGGATGTTTCGGCCTTCAGTCGCATTGCGCTCCATGCTACTTTTTTCAATTAAGCTTCTTTTTATCCCTCTGACTTCTCTTTTAGTAAGTGTTGCTTACATATTGCACATGTCCTTACGTATTGGGGATTTTACGGTATTAAATGTGTTGATTTGGAAAGCTTTTGTACAAAGTTATATTGAAAAAACCCTCTCGTCCTTAATTTTTGCACAGCAGTGTATATATGTATTGAAGAGAAGATAATCGCTACTATCATTAATATTAATTTCATACTATCTTAAACAAATAACGAAAATACTGTACTAACATTAATTGCAGTAATAAGAACTGAAGTATCCTTATCAATAAGAAGTTTTGGCTTGTAAAAATTATAATCTTTGCATTCTAAGGAAATAAACTCTCCGAGAAAATACTGAAAAATAACCTATAATTTTTGTATGCAAAATCACCAACATAAACATCCCACGATAATACTATCTAAATGTTACCAAAACAACAAAACAAAATTTTAGTTAACAGAATAATCATTAAAAAATGATTTTTTTCAAAAATAATCCTAATTAAATATAAAAGAATAGAGAAATTGAATAAATATCTTAACCGATAAACATAGCTATTGTAAAAATATGTAACAATCTTGAAAAACTGGGTGTAAAGTATAAATTTTCCATTTAGTATGAAATGTGACATCATATGACATCATAACACTGGGAAATCAATTAAAAATTAAATTTTAAAAAAATTTAGAAAGAATTACGAAATAATAAGTACTTAAGAACCCGTCCGGATTCACACACACACACACACAAAATGCAACGTTATGTCAAAATTTCATAGGAAATTTTCCAGTACTTACGGAGATTTGCGGATTTGAACAAACACACACTACATTTTTATTTATATAGGTTATGCCCGCGTAAATGTGTATTTTATTTTTTTGTTTCAGAATGCACTTTTCTTTACTTCCTTTCTGTATATTTGTAATTTCTTAAATCTTATTTTTAATTCTTGTGTTTCAGAATTATATTTATTTAAATTTACATATAAGCATAAGTTATTTAGCAATCTAAAAACAACTATACTTTATTAATTTTTTTTAAAAAAATTATTATGTAGGGTTGGATATGTGCAATGGACAACCTCTCCCCCTGTACTTAGGGTGGAGCAGTCCACACTGACGTCACACCCCGTCAGGAATGTCCGACTAAAAGGACACACGGGAAAATATAAAGACGGACGTTAGGGACGCTAAGCTTTAGACGTAGGAGAAAGACGTTCTCCTTTGCTGTTCAGTAGATAATCTAGATATTTTATCTTGCTAAATAAATCATTTATCATCCTTAGGTTGTAGTCATTTTCCCATATTTTGGGGGCTCGACCTTTCTCTTGCATATTAAGGAAAATCTCCTCTAGACGAGAGAAAATTTTTAAGACGCGTTAATATTTTTCTTCAGCGGACGCTACATTGCAAAAAGGGTAAAAACGTGTTGCTGTTGGAATTTCTTTTTCTTGGATTCATTTAGTGCTTCAACTGGTTTTGGATTTATTGTACGGACTGCTCCACAACCCCATGGTAGGCAAAATTTAATTAAACGTATTTTTTTTTGTTTATTTTGGCTTTAAAATAACTGTATTTAGTAGTTTTAACTCACAGTGTGATAGGAAATTTTGATTACAACCTTGCACCGTCTAAATTTTCAAAGTGATTAATTTTGTATATTAAGATGTCCTGTAAAAATTAAATTAGGCGATATTCCTATAATTACTAATTCGTTGAAATGTGGTACAACTCGTGCTGTAAAAACATTAAATTCTATATTAGGATTCACCGAATTTGACCGTTCTTCGCGAAATAAAAATAAGAAATTTTTCTACATTCCCTAAAGAGTTTAGAGTTGAAGAACACAAAGAAAAAATTTTAACCGAATTCTCATTGTCTGATTTTATCTCAGTCGCCAATTTATTGCATTTAGACGTAGAAACAAATGAGCAAAATTTATGCAATAGTATATTTAAAGCTTTGACGAACTTAGATGAATTCCAACTAACATTAAATAATTCGGAGGCATCCTTTTCTGAAGGCGAAAACGTAGTTTCAAAAACGAATCACGTTAGAAAGGAATTTTTCATCGGAAGGGACAGACCAACACTCCCCTTTTCCGCATCCGGTCAGTAATTCTCCCCTGCCCAGCGTTCAAGGTTATTCATTCATGCCGGCACATCAAAACGTTTCATCTCTTTGTACACAAAAAACTTTTCCTCCCTATTCAAACGAAGCTTCCCTTACAGAGATGAATACCCAGTTTTGGACTTTATTGCGGGATATTTCGGCGACTAGTAGAAAATTTACCGGGTAAGATTTTTATTCTGTAAATAGTTTCTTTCGCGATATTGAAGAAAATTTTGATTTATTCCCAGCTATCAGTTCTTCTCAAAAATTAATTTTCGCGAAACGTCTAGTATTTGGAACTGCTAAATCATTTCTTTTTTCACAAAGAAATTTAAATACATAGGAGTCATTCAAAAAAGCTTTAATTGAAGAATTTTCGGATTCAGTAACCTCCATAGAAATTCACCGTGAATTAGAAAAAAAGAAAAATGTATAAAACCGAGACTTTAATGCAATATTTTAATTCCATGCGTGAATTAGCAAATAGATGTGATTCAAAAATTGACGAAGCATCAATTATCCAGTACGTAATTAATGGAATTGATAGGCCTCGTTCAGATAAAATAATCCTCTATGGTGCAACCTCATTTTCCGAATTTAAGCAGGAATTACGTACCTATGAAACTGTCATTAAAACATGGGAATACATAACTCTAATTCACCGAATTTTCGTCATTCATATGAAAGCCGAGGACGCGATTTTAAACAACAAAGCTTCCAAAGAAAACCCACAAAATTTAACGCTTCCGACGCAGCTAGAAATCCCCAACGTTGTTTTAATTGTAATGATATAGGTCATGTATCAAAATCTTGTCCTAATCATTCACGTGGCCCCAGATGCCTCTCATGTAATCTTTATGGTCACAAATCATTTGAATGCCGACGAGCTAATTTAAATAACACTTCTACACCACCTTCTGGTGTAAATGCTGTGCATGAATTGCCTTCCCCTATTAATATGTGTAAAGACGTAACAATTTTTGGGCGTAAACTTAACGGGTTAGTAGACACGGGCAGCAATTTAACACTATTAAGAAATTCTACTTACATAAATATAGATGCACCGCCACTGAAACAAACCAACACATTATTAACAGGTTTTGGTTTTTCGCGAATTAATGTGATAGGAACTTTTGATTCTGAAATTACTATCGATGATCAAATTTTTCCTGTTACTATTTCTGTTGTACCAAATTCTTGTACAAATTATGACCTTATAATTGGTTGTGACGTAATTAAACAAGCACATCTAAATGTATCGCATACAGGCGTAAAATTTGCACAAATTTTAAGGCCCTCTGATAATGCAAATGAAAGTTTTATTATGACGATTTCTGACGGTTCACCCACATTTGATATCGATCCAAATGTTTCTCAACATAATCGAGCTCAAGTCGAACATCTGCTATCGACATACACGCCTAAAAAAACAAAAACTGTAAACATTGAGCTTGACATCGCTCTCACCGACGACGAACCGATATTTCATAAGCCCCGATGTTTGCCATTTGCTGAACGAGATATAGTGGACGCTCAAGTTGATGAATGGGTTAAAAATGGAATTGTTGAACCGTGTTCATCCCCTTACGCTAGTCAAGTTGTGGTAGTAAAAAAAAAAGACGGGAAATCAAGAGTTTGCATTGATTATAGACGCTTAAATCGCAAACTTATTAAAGATAACTATCATCTTCCTTTAATTGACGATATTTTAGATTGTCTCCAAAATGCTAAAATATTTACTACTCTAGATCTAAGAAATGGATTTTTCCATGTCACGGTAAATGAAAGGAGTCGTAAATTTACTAGTTTTGTTACTTACAATGGTCAGTATCAATTTAGACGAATGCCTTTTGGACTGAGTACTTGTCCTTCCACCTTTATGCGGTACATAAATTCCAATTTCCGACATCTGATTTCGAAAAGTATTGTTCTCCCATATATGGATGATATCGTTATTCCCGCTGCTAATGAGTCCCAAGCCCTTGAATATCTAAAAATTGTTCTAGAGGTAGCTTATGATTACGGACTTGAAATAAATTTTTAAAAATGTCAATTTTTACATAATACAATTGAGTTTCTTGGCCATATTATAGAAAACGGTAGATTGTTTCCTTCCCCTTCAAAAACTAAAGCTGTTATTAATTATCCTGATCTTAAAAATATTAAAGACGTTCGCCGATTTCTAGGTCTTACTGGCTATTTTAGAAAGTTTTTACCCTCATATTCGACCATAGCAAAACCTTTGAGTGACCTCCTTCGTAAAGACTTCCTTTTCCAATTTTATGCTGAACAACAGACAACATTTCAAAAATTAAAATACTTACTTTCCCAACAACCCGTTTTAAGTATTTTTAACCAAAATTCTCCTACTGAGATTCACACTGACGCGTCAATCGATGGTTTGGGTGCAGTCCTACTCCAAAAATCCATACATGACAACCAGTTTCACCCTGTATTCTACATGTCAAAAAAGACATCAGACCATGAACGAAAGTACACTAGTTTTGAACTAGAAGTCCTTGCAGTGGTCGAAGCACTTAAAAAGTTTTGCATCTATGTACTAGGAACATCATTCAAAATTATTACTGACTGTGACGCCCTCGTCAAAACACTAAGTAAAAAAAAGAGCTTAACCCCAGGGAGAGCCAGATGGGTACTTTATCTCCAAGAATTTAATTATACAATAGAACACCGTACAGGCTCAAAGATGGCTCATGTGGATGCTCTCAGTCGACCTCCACATTGTATGCTAATCCAAAATAGTGTTCATCTTCAATTTCTCAAAGCACAACAGGCTGATGACCAAATAACAACGATAAAGACGCTAGAAACAACGCCGCATGACAACTATATCGTAAAAACAAACTTCTTTACAAAGCAGTCAATGGCACCGATTTACTAGTGGTACCTGACGAAATGCAGGCTAACATCATTAAAACTGCACATGAACGTGGACATTTTGCTGTTCTACGCACACAAGTTTAGTTAGCAAAGACGTTTACATCCCACGACTTAAAGACAAAGTTGAAAAATGCATTCAAAACTGTGTTACATGCATTCTCACAAACCGGAAACGTGGTAAACAAGATGGTACGCTTAACCCGATAGAAAAAAACGATTTACCACTCCATACATTTCATGTAGATCATTTGGGTCCCCTAGCGACAACTTCTAAGAAATATAAGCATGTTTTTGCAGTGATTGACGCATTCAGTAAATTTACATGGCTGTATCCCACTAGATCTACGGACGCTGCAGAAGTCATAAATCGATTAGAAAACCAAAGACATGTCTTCGGAAACCCCGCTAGGATTATCACTGAGAAAGGATCCGCATTTACTTCCTCCTCATTTGAAGATTACTGTAAAAAGCAAAACATCCTTCATATTTCCATTACAACTGGTCTCCCAAGATCTAATGGCCAAATTGAAAAACAAAATTCCACCATCATTGCTGTGCTGTCAAATTTTTCTGTCGACGATCCTGAGAAATGGTACTCTCACGTACCCCACCTGCAAGAAATCCTGAACTCAACTTTTCAAAAAAGCATCAAGATGACTCCATTTGAGCTCCTTTTCGGCACCAAGATGAAGTCTTGCCAGGACATTGAGATTGTCGAACTTCTTAACGATGAGATTACAGCTCAATTCCAAGAACAACGTGATGCTCTCCGTCAAGATGCCAAAAAGCAAATCTACAAAGTTCAAGATGAGAATCGCCGCACGTACAATCTCCGACGCAGACAAACTCATAAATATCAACTACATGACCTAGTAGCAATTAAATGCACTCAGTTTGGTCCAGGCTTGAAACTTAAGCAAAAATATCTCGGACCATACAAAGTTACAAAGGTCAAGCACAATGACACTTATGACGTAGAAAAGTGTGATTTTGTCGACGGACCATCAAAAACGTCTACTTGTGCAGAATTCATGAAACTCTGGCCAAACCAAACTAACTCTACTTGATTTCTCCATTAAAAACTATTCACAATTTTTCTTCCTGTGAAAGACTTTCGTTATGGACATTAACAACAGACTTTTTATCTATTTATTTATTTTGATACCATTTTTATTGAATGACTATAACATTTTCTTATTTCATTTTAGTACAAATTTAAGTGTTTAGAAGTAGGAGCATCTTGCTTCAATATGTTCCTGTTCCTTATTCCAGATTCTTATTTTAGCCTTGATCTTATTTGTATCGTTAACATAATTTGTTTTACCCCAGTGGTAATGTATGAAATTTTTTCTATTTATGAAATATTACTTTAAATTTGTTCATTTTTCAGTATTTTTGTACTTTTTCTTTGATGATATTTTGTGTTGTGTATAGTTCTTTCATCTACTGTGTAACTGTGTACATTTTTAAAATTTCATTACTATGTATCTGTACATTTTATCATTGTATGTAATCAGGCGAGGTCGCCTTCCCGGTCATGATGGCCGATGTAGGGTTGGATATGTGCAATGGACAACCTCTCCCCCTGTATTTAGGGTGGAGCAGTCCACACTGACGTCACACCCCGTCAGGAATGTCCGACTAAAAGGACACACGGGAAAATATGTAGACGGACGTTAGGGACGCTAAGCTTTAGACGTAGGAGAAAGACGTTCTCCTTTGCTGTTCAGTATATATAATCTAGATATTTCATCTTGTTAAATAAATCATTTATCATCCTTAGGTTGTAGTCATTTTCCCATAATTATACTATTGATAACATCTAGTTATTATTTCATTTTAAGAGAAAAAATTAAAGGCTAGAATCTAATATCTTTCAGAAAGGATTTGAAGAGAAATTGATTTCTTTTAACGCATTATTAGAAATCCAAAGAAATGCTAGGAGAAACTGAATAATTATTAAAATAATTGAATTAGGTCAGTGTTTCTCAAACTGTAATACTCCTACGAGGGGGGCGAGTATATTGAAAGGTCGAAAACAAAAGATTATTTTAAAAAATTACTAATTTATTAAAGAAAAAAACATTATGACATAAAAAAAAATAAATTACACATTTACTCTGACCTAATACACTTATAAATATATCAGTTCCCCTCAATATATTTTACAACTAATTTAACAATACAAAGTTAAGGACAAGTTTAATAATTACCAGTGTTCCTATGGGCTTGTCGTATATAAAACGGTATGAAAAAATTAACATTCCTCTTGATAATTAATCCCTTAAATGCCGATTAAAAATTACATCATTGGCTCCTTAATGACATCATTAACACATAAGCGAGCATATGTAGTGTATTGTGGGGGGGATGATTTGAAAAAGAATAATATATAATTAAATCTTTTAAAATAAGTAAATCCGTCACACAAACACTGTAAAGGTCATTTCATAACACATTCCAAAGTCTTCGGAATAATTTTATGGATACCAGTGCACAGAAAAGATCGTACTTCAGAAAGACGTACATATACGTCCAGGGCATTTAACGCATTGGCTGAGTGAGACGTTTATATACGCCAATGGAACTTAAGAAGTTAAAGTCGTATGTTTGTTTTAGCGTCAAAGTATATTATCGAATTCAATACATTGTTATTGTATGGACGGGGCACGAAGAAAATTATGATTGAATATTGGGTCGCAAATATTGAAAGTTTGAGAAACACTGGATTAGGGGTTTGTATTAAACATCTTAACCCTCTTACTGCGTAGTACTACATGTGTTACGAATAAGTTTACCCGTGGAATTCGCGGGATGTGCAGTGAGAGGGCTAAGAATACGAACTTTTTGAAAAATAACACTTCCGTGGACACACACAAACATATGTATAACATATTTACTTGAATGCAAGCAAATCCCAAAGAAGAAGGTAAATGTCAAGAAGGTGTATCGGAAACTGATATTTTCAATATTTAGAAAAGAATTAAATGAGATATAATAAAAAATAACTTATATTTATGTTATTGGTTATCAAAACTTTTAGATAAATACATGAGCCTGTAATTGTTCGAACCATCAGTATTACGTTCAATTTGCCTCATCCAAACAATTTTTCTCCTTTCTCTTCTACGCCGCATCCGATTTTCAATAGAGTTAAAACTAGAAAAAGGTGCGACTTAGATTCAAAAACATGTGGTGTATTTGTACACACACACAAAAATTCTTTTATATATTTTTATTTCAGTGTGTGTGTGTGTGTTGTGGTGTGTGTGTGTGTGGTGTGTTATCCGTTTCTTCACCAAAATTATCTAAAGACGGTAATTTTGCATTATGCCATCCACCGAATTCTTAGAATCAAGAAACGTCATCAAATGTTGGAAAATGTAGCCAGTTAGGAAAATTTATTCCCTTGTGTAACTAACTTCATCAATCATATTTATAAATAGTTGAAAATAACATTTCCCTAAGTGTGAACCTTTCCCGTGAATATTAAATCACAATAATCCTGATTATGCATTCTTCATAAAAGAGAAAATTCTTTTAATTTGTAACATTCTTCTCTTTTATTTTTGGGGAAATGATTAAAATTGGAGACCTATTTTCTACGGGAGAGAACGCTGTGAAGTATTTCAGCCGAAGGCGCACGTATATAAACGAAAGATTACTTACAGTTTATCAAAAAACGACAAAACACTTAAAGTCGCGGTTCGGATCGCACACGAGTTCGAGCCCAGTACCACTAAAGACCCGCCGTGTATGCGATGCACGCTAAATCTGTCGAGAGCTGAAACGTCCTCCCGTTGGTGTGGTGTGGTAGTTAGGAGTCAGGTGTCGTCCACGTCACTTACCATGAAATTAAACTTATTACTTAATCGCACGAGAAGCTGTTATGCTCTTACTTACATAGCGTAGCTTACATGCCGTTACTTTGGGCACACCTCAATAATTTAGTTATTATAAATTTAGTTAACATTTCAAGTCTATAAATGCTGCTTTTTATTAAAAATTACTTAATTTCTCTTCGCTGATTTATATCTCGACCCGCTGTTAAAGGAAGAATATGCGTGGGGATTTGTCTTCGCGCATGTGCTAAAACAATGATGGTTTCTTCACGTCTCAGGGATGGTGGCCGAGGTAGCTGAGTGATCAAGGTATCGGATAGTGGCTGGCTTTGTCACGAGTTCGAGCCCAGTACCACTAAAGGCCCACCGTGTAGGGCAGCGATGCACGCTAAATCTGTTGAGAGCTGAAACGTTCTCCCGTTGGTGTGGTGTGGTAGTTAGGAGAGGAGGGCCAGCTCAGGTGCCGTCCAGGTCACTTGGACATGGTTCAAAATTACGTGGTCCATCGCCATGATCCCTAGTGTAGCTGAAAAGGGCGACGTTAATATTCACTCACGTCACAGGGATATGGATCTTCAATGGATCCTCCATCCCCTATCTAAAAATGTATTTTGGCGCTAACACAAGTGGAAGACCTGAGTAGAAAAAAAACAATGTTCACTGAGTTAGTTTAAGTGATCTGATTGGCTGGTAAGGTAATGCAGGCGAATGGCGTCACAGTCTGGGGGTAGTAGTCTTCTGTTTTCGGTGGAAAAAGTTCTGATAATTTTGACAGTCAACTGGGATCTGTAGTAAAAACAATGGCAATATGGTTGGTAGCAATAAGTGAGATTGATTCAATATTAACGTCGCACTGTTCAGCTACACGAGGGCTTTTGGCGACGGACCACATAATTTTGAACCATGGTCAAGTGACGTGGACGACACCTGAGCTGGCACCCCCCTCTCCTAACTACCACACCACACCAACGGGAGGACGTTTCAGCTCTCGACAGATTTAACGTACATCGCTGCCCTATTCGGCGGGTCCTTAGTGGTACTGGGCTCGAACTCATGTCAAGGCAAACCACGATCCGATATCTATACCATTCGTCTTTCGCGGCCACGTCACGCGCACGAGAGAGAATACGTGTTACATTATTGTCACATTACAAAGCTGCACTAGTGCTATTGGTGAGGAACCTTGTACTTTTGAGTCATGCTCAGGTGACGAAGACGATACCAGAGTTGGCACTACCTCTCCTAAGTTCCACAACTCACTAACTAGACGACTTTTGAGCTCCGACAGATTTAAATTATAACAACACTATACACGGTGGGTCTTCAGCGGTATGAGGCTCAAACTCATGACACGCTAGCCATCAAAGTCTGACATTGACCACTAGTCAACCAGGATCTACTAAAAACTTGTCGCCACCACTACATTTGTAGAGGTCAAGGTAGACAAGTGAACTCATGGCTGGCATGCAATGTGTTCGAGCTTAGTAATGCTGAACGTATTCCGTGCAGAAGGGCCGATGTACGTTAAATCTGCGATGGTTTTAGTGAGCGAGTGGTCACTATTTTTAGCTTCACGAGGTCGTTTGGTGACGGACCTCGCAATTTTAAATCATGACCAAGTGACGAGGATCACACCTGAGCTGGCAAACCCTTTCCTAACTTCCCCACTACATAAATGCGAAGAAGTTTGAACTTGGACAGATTTAACGTACGTCATATCCTCTACACGGCGGGTTTTCATCGGTATTAGGCGCAGGCTACGAGTCCGATAGAGACCACTAGGATACAGCAGCCACCTGTAATGGCTCAAATTTCCTCCCTTTGATGTGGTGTGGAAGTTTTAAGGGGGTGCCAGCTTAGGTCTTATCCTGATCACTTGGCATTTGTTCACAATTATGAGCTCCTTCGCTTATATCTCTGATGCAGCATTATAGTACGATGTAAATATAACTGTCTCTCTGTACAATACTAAAGCCAGTAAGAGCTCATATTTTTTGTTGCCTAAATATAAGAGCTACGGCTTTTAACATGTCAGTATGATTTTTCAATCTATGGGAATAAAATATAATTTTATTTCCTAGAAGCTTTAATATTCCTAATTCTTTTTTTTTCTACCTTAAAGTTTATTTTATTCATTTAATTTTGTTTATCGTAATCTTAATTTAATTTACATTTTTTTTTGTCTTAACTTGTGTGTATTGGCGATTTATCGCCAAATATAAAATAAGCCAAAAAATCTAACCATCCAATAATAAATGAATTTCTTTTTACAAAGTGTAAGTATAAATCAAAACGAAGTAGTTTCCTTGTGTTAGATAATATTCAACAGCATCAAGGCATGGCGTTTTTATTACCAGAATACAAGTTTATTAGAGATGTTATTCGTTACGTTTTAAGTGAATATTGGCCGGGAACCCATTGGACTCCGAGCGGTATATTTCTGGTTCATGACTCTGATACGCCTTTCACTCCTGCTGTACAGGAAGTAATCAAAGATATTTTGGATGATAACGCTGTTGAGTTACACAGATATTACGATGAACATTTTCCTGATAAAAATATTACTGTAAACAATCATTTTGAATTATGTAAACAAAGATGTGAAAGCTTGACAGAAGACAAAAATGATGACGTACTATATACATTTATAATTATGTGTGCATGTTTATCATTGTTTACAGCACTTTCAGTTTTGTATGGTGTAAAATCTGCTCCAAATGTAACACATAGGTTGATTCTGCGTTACTTTGAAGCATTAAAATATGCTAATGTGATTACGGATAGCTTTTGGAATGATTTTCAGTCTGTCTGTATTCGATATCGAGAGAAATCGTGAAATAAGTTTTAAAATGTTTTTCCTAGTTTTAAAATTTTGGTGTATATTAAATTTTTAGTGACATTTTAGAATCTGTATTTGTGATTCGTTCTGCGTTGAATGTTTGTTTCATAACTTGTGCATGTGTATGTATACTGAACATTTTTCTTTAAAATATTTAGTTATGGATAATACAATTTAGCAGATAGCTCCATTCAAAACTTGACATGGAAATTAAGACTGAAGCTGTATTTCTAGATATTGATTAATTTACGGTTTTTATAAATAAAATAACACACGTATGCGAAAAAGTATGAAATAAAAAATTTTATTTAAATATTTTCTAAAATTATCTAAACAGTTAATTCCTATGTCAATGCACACATATTTCTCCATTAAATGAGTTTCTAGACATGAATGATCACAAAAATGAAGTTCAGCTTAGAAGAAATAATGTGTGAATTTAAATTTCCAAAATGATGTAGAAGGATAAGTAAATGTTTCCAAAAATAGTCGCAAGAAACAGTGGACCACAAAAGTGTTCCTTCATTTGCAATCTATCAACTTCAATAATTTTGACTAGTAAAAATTAAAATATCGGAATTTTAATTTTTTTAATATCTTAAAATTGTTTTCATTGGAATAACATAATTTTTAAAAACAAATTATAACTTATTTTGAAGGAAAAATAATTCAATTTAAAAAAAAACCTATGATGAAATGTGGTGTTTTTCTTCAGACTAAATTCTTGGGATTAAGTTTTTCTTCCTCTTGAACAAACTAACATGCGCCCCTCGGAACCAAACAAGATGAATTTTTTTTTCAACCCAAACCATTTGCTGCCAATGTAGAAATTTCTGAATTTTAATCCTTAGAATTTAGTCTAAACAGTGAAGAATGAAGTTTCAAGTGTTCTGGGGTGTAAATAAGCTCCAGGATTACGTAATTTGGTATTTGATTGCACCATATTTTTACATGTAAAATAGGGTTGTAATGTGTTACGTATTCGCTGAATTGAGTTTTTCAGAAGAAATCCGGAAGTATAATTCAATAAACTCGTTTTTAATCCTTGAGAACGTTTTCAACATTGTACTGAAACTATTATTGAGTAAGAATCTCGTGTTTCAAAACTATTTTATCAGAATGCGGTTCATATGCTGATGTTACAATTTAAGCTGATATTAAAATATTTCACAAAAAGTCGATTAATGTAAGCCGGCTTGATGTTTTAAGAAATTATTTTTGTCACTATATATATTGCTTTCACATACTTACTAGAAAAAATCTGCGTTCCCACACTCTTGTTAATATAAACAACGAAAAAAAACTGGAGTTCAAAAATTATATTTTGTTCAGTTCAATTCAAGTATTGAGAATAACTAAATAACTTCAGTTTGCTTTTATAGCTTTTAATATAAAGACATGTTTGTAGAGATCCTAACTAAAATCAAGTAGAAAAAGTTTGTTTTCACTGTTTTAGTAGTAACTATAAAAAAATAATGCAAAACGGTAATGAGCTATTTAATAGCTGGTCGTGAAGAATGGTTGGTTCTTTTAAGAACTACATTAAGTTGTTTCGGCATTATATTTTTAAATATAATGGTTTCTTCAGCGCTAGATTGTGTTGACGAATTCTACACTCCATTAAATCCCATAGGTGTTGTTTAGATTTCAGATCAAGTGACTGCGGTGGTGTGCTCATTTGATTTGGGACATTTTACAATTGCCAAAGGTTTAAAATCTCAGCTTTATACTTAAGATCATTATGTGTGTTGGGAACAAAACAACCATCTTAGTCCGAGTTTGGTGGCTCTTTCTTTAAAATTATTTCTTATGACATTGTAATCATATTTGTTAATAATTGATTCCATATACTCCATTTGCCAAAAACATTGCTTATCATAAACCCCAACATAATGACGTCATGCCGCACAGTTGGTTATAAATGCTCTTTTTGAAGAGCTGTACAAGGTTTTCTGCGCACCAATTTACGATCTATTATGCCAGAGATGCAAAATTTGCTCTGATCGGAGAATATCAGTCCTCCAGAACTTCAGAGGCATATGTATATGCTCTTTTGCAAAAGTTATCCGTTGATCTATAAAATATAAGGATTTATACGTAATCCACTTGACTACTGCGTTCGAGCTTTTTCAAGATTTTTCTTACAGTATCCGCACAAATGTGTTTTTGTTTAAGATCTCGTGAATGTCTGTTGCTAAATGAGTTGCAGTTGTGTGTGTGTGTGTGAAAGAGTGTTTTTTTAGCCATGATATCATTCTTCATTTTTCTGATTGTGAGTTTAGATGGACGACCTGAACGATGTTTCGATGAATAAACCCCTGTTATTTGTACGTTAGTTATTAGTAACGCGTTGGATAGATGAATACTGATATTCAACGGATCTGTTTATTTCAGGATGACTGACTCTGGTTCAAAATTACGTGGTCCGTCGCCAAAAGCCCTAGTGTAGCTGAACAGTGCGACCTTAATATTCACTCACTATTTCACGACACTTTTTTCTATCTTTTCTCATTTTTACACAGATTTTAAGCTACCTGATACAAATTCCTTTCCTGTCATTTTCTTAGTTAGGAGAGGGGAATGCCAGCTCAGGTGTCATCCACGTCACTTGACCATGGTTCAAAATTACGTGTTCCGTCGGCCCTCGTGTAGCTGAACAGTGCGACGTTAATATTCAATCAATCCTGTCATTATGCTTGAATTGCTTCGTATCTCACAAAAACGTAAACATTATTGCGTTACAAATTTCTTAAGCTATTTTACTTTTGATAACTTGATGCAAAAATTCTGTTTAACCTATAACGCCTATTGCTACAATTTCCAGGAATCAAGAATATTTAAATAGTGAACACACACTTTTTCTGCCTATTATGTATTTGTGTACATTGCTACAAAATTCCTGTTAACTTATGTAGTTGTTTAATGCAAAATTAACAAATTATTGCATGCTCAACTTTTTAGTAATAGTAAACAATTTCAATCAATTTTGTTAGTAAAAATTTTATTTCTATTAAATTTTACGTGTGTTGTATGATTTGCTATGTATGAACGCAGATCTCATCCAGTATATTGTAATTTCCCATCAATTTTTTTCCTATATCTATTAAATATTAAACCATTATTCTTCTCAAATAAAACAATATGAATCAATCATGGTGAGCAATGATTAGGCGTCGAATAATTGATTAAATCATGTTCACATCCATGCTAAGAAATATTTTCCTGCTCAATGTTTTTTCATGCAATTTAATAAAAGCAATTGCGAATTAAATTTAAAAGTAGTTTTAGCAATATGAGTAGAATAATCTCACTTGGTAAAATAAATGGTATATTTTTGTGTCTATAACTTCCCTTAAGTATTAGCCCTGATACACATAAAACGTAAGAAAAAATTCATTTTGTTTTTTGAGGAATTAGTTTGCTTTTTGTGTATTTTATTACATTTTCTTAAAATATAGACGAGCCTAAATTACGATAAAAACCTCGAATTAATGACTGAAATATGGTATTCCACTTCGAATTCCTCGGGTGGCCACGGTAGCCGAGTGGTATAGGTATCGGACCGTGGTTTGCCTTGTCACGAGTTCGAGCCCAGTACCACTAAAGACCCGTCGTGTAGGGCAGCGAAGCACGTTAAATCTGTCGATAGCTGACACGTCATCCCGTTGGTGGGGTGTGGTAGTTAGGAGAGGGGGAGTGCCAGCTCAGGTGTCGCCCACGTCACTTGACCATGGTTCAAAATTACGTGGTCCGTCGCCAGAAGTCCTCGTGTAGCTGAACAGTGCGACGTTAATATTCAATCAATCAATCAAAGCCCTCGTGGAGATTTTGAATATGAATCAATCAACATAATTTCCGAAATCTTTCCTAAGAGTCATATTTATTTAAAAATGGTATTTTTACGTATTTGTTTTTAAATTCGTAATTCGGCGCAACCCTTTAGCTGTTGCATTATGATTTACTGCAGTTTTTTTTAATGCAATATTGTTTTTGAATCGTTACATTGGAAATTAAGAGATATTCATAAGCAAAATACTGAACTTTGGGAAATTTAGTCCATTAGAATTAATTAAATATATTCAACTGTAAAATTTATTGTATACAACTGTTCACGTAAACAAAAACAAATCGTTTTCTAAGGTCTTCATTAATGCACAAAAATGTAAGACATATACCTTTTGACATTAACTATTTTTTCGGAACAAAATGGATAGTGTTCGCAATCCACTGAAAACGCTGTCAACTGAGAATGCAATTTCACCTATAAAACTATTTGTCTTCTCCGCTAAAATACTCGTCAAAGAACTTGTGCTGCCATATATCCTGGAAGACGGGATCTAAAAGAATATTCATCCTAAGTATCGTCCCAGTATTCGTAAAAATGGTAATTCTATGTACTTTTAAAGTGAGTGGTACTTATAAGTACCGTCGGTAGATAAAGGGTTAAAGAACACTGGTCAATTTGAAACGAGCAATTGAAGATAAAAATGTGTTTCCTCAAATTCCTTAACCCAATCGCATGAATATATAGGTAAAATTAAGTCCTGATAGGGGAGGGGATGGTTCCCCATCCGGTATAGTGGTTAGCGAGGCTCACTTCTGTGCCTTTGGGCCTGATTTTGAATCCCGGAGAAGACATGGATGTTTATAAATGTTTAGTACCTTCGCGGCATGTAGGGAACTTTAATTAGCCATCGAGCATCAAGTCCTCTCGTGAGGTCGGTGGAAGAGAGGTGTGAGGCCCTGAAAACTCCCAGGGTACATTCTCCCTCAAATTTGGGGTGAAACCGAGCTAAATCGTTTTGCCACCTGTATTGTGCTCAAAGCTACGGTAACGACAGATGTCACTTAGCCCTTTGCCTTGATGAGTTTCGTGGACCTTGATCTGGCCTTTGCCGATCAGGTGGCATTAGTAAAAACAATAACAACAGGGTAAAGGAAAGGAAAATTATGTCAGTGTTTTTACGACCCTCGTAGCTTACTGCTTTAACCTCGAAATCAAAATTAGCATTGCTGTGGCTTGATCGTGGATTATAGTTTGATATCGCTAAATATTCGTAGAATATAAAACAATCTTTAATAGTACCCTCATCATTTGATCAAGCTTGGATATTACGATGTACATCTCCAATAATATAAAATTAAACGATCTTTCTTACCCACTTTTCTGTTTTTTTTAATCCACATTGCAGTCGGAAGCGTCGGGCCTCGCAATTATGAACCTCGACCAAGAGTTGAAGACGATATATAAGCTTGCATCCCTTTTTCTAACTACCAACCCGTGCCAAAGTAAGGCCTTGACAGATTTAACGGGCATCAGCATCTCTATTCTGTGAATCTTTAGTGGCGTGAGTGAGTGAATATTAACGTCGCACTGATCAGCTACACGAGGGCTTTTGGAGACAGACCTCGTAATTTTGAACCATTGCCAATAAACGAGGACGACACCTGAGCTGGAACCCTCTCTCCTAACAACCACATCACACGACCGAGACATTTGATTTCTCGACGGATTTAACGTGCAGCACTCGGAACGCGTACATGGCGGTACTTTAGAGGTAATAGGGTGGCCGCGGTAGCTGAGTGGTATAGGTATCGGATCGTGGCTTGGCTTGTCACGAGTTCAAGCCCAGTACCACTAAAGACCCGCCGTGTAGGGCAGCGATGCACGCTAAAACTGTCGAGAGCTGAAACGTCCTCCCATTGGTGTGGTGTGGTAGTTAGGAGAGGGGATGCCAGCTCAGAAGTCGTCCACGTCACTTGACCATGGTTCAAAATTACGTGGTCCGTCGCCAAAAGCCCTCGTGTAGCTGAACAGTGTGACGTTAATATTCAATCAATCATTCAATCAATCAATCATTAGAGGTAATAGGCTCGAACTCGTAATAAACCAGCCATAATCCAATATCTTGACCACTAAGCTATCACAACCACGAGTCTGCAGTGGCACCAGGCCTCGAAGTCCTGACGCGACAATATTGGTCATGAGTTCATGGCCGTGACTACTACGTTTCCATATCCACATCTGTCTTTCTCTCTATACATAAATCATAATTTAGTAGAATATTTGAAATCTATTTCGATTGTTTAAATAAAAATGTTATTTTTCATATCAAACGGTGAATTAATGTTCATTCATGTCGATCATTAAAGCTATACAAAAGAACTGGTGGAATGCCCAACGGAACGAAGCTCACAGGAAGAGGGTTTAGTGCGACAAACCGATCCCCCGGGAAACACTCCCACCATGTGCAGTCTTTATTGAAAATAAAGAAAGTTTAAACAGCAGAAGACAGTAAAATAGCAAAATACAGTGACAAGAACCACTTAGACTTGAACCACGATCAAGTGTCGAAATCTACACTAGAGCTGGCTTTTTGAAATTTCCAAGCCACGCCCATGCAAATATTATGGGCTCCTACGTGCATTATCCTCTTTTCATGACGGGTGTTCAGTAGGATCTGGAATAAAATCGGGACTCAACAGCACGGAACACGTGTTTTCGACTACCACCACTCGGCTATAACAAACAATAGCAATTATACCAGATGTTTTCTATCCTAAGCTATATATCAGATATAGTAAAGTGAACTTCATAGGAGAATGGATCGATGACTCGATCCTTTTCTCCCTATCTTGAAACTACGATATTGCTGGTGTTGTTAGCTTGGCTTGTTGGAGGAGGAGTGGCTTCATTAAAGCTGAATTCACACCAAGGCTGTCGGCATTGAGAGTCTAGCCAATGAGAGACTTCATTTCACCCAAAAGGAAGTCAATGATTGCCTAGACGCTCGATCCTAACAGCCTTGGTGTGAATGCAGCTTAAGGATATCAGATGTAATGAATTTTTAATCTTATATACTTCTTTATCCATATGAAGTGACACGTGGTATGCTAGATAAAACTTACTTTAAGAAACATAATTTTTATGAACATTCGAATTTGAAAATAAGTTTTTATAAGAAAAAAGGAGAATGTTTTTGCTCTATAATATGATTAAATGTATCCTTTTTAAGACTTGGGACTAGCTACACTTTAAAAGGCCGCAGTAGTGGTCAAGGTAATTGACTCAGAGTTGGCGTATCATGAATTCGAGCCTAGTACTACTTAAAATCCTTCAAGTGAGGGAGCGATGCACTTAAAATCGCCCGAGAGCTCGAATATCCTCCCGTGGGTATGATGTGGTAATTAAGAGATGGGTGCTAGCTCAGGTGTCATCCTCGTCACTTGACCATGCATGGTTCAAAAATAAGTGGTCTGTCACCAAACGCCCTTATGTAGCTGAACAGTGCAAGGTTAATTTTTACTCACTCACATCACTTTAAAAGAGTATATACATAAGTGTTGCCAATTTCAATGAAATCTAGGGGATTGGGTTTTTTAAATATTCCCTATTTTTTTAACACAAGTTATTGAAAACATTTAATTCTGTAAAAAATATATTTTCTTAAGTTAAATTTGGTATTAGAAAAACAGCTTCAGTCTCTCCAGTTTTAATGTATTATTTCGTGTTTCTCAAGTATAGACCACCTTTTTTTTTCTAATGGGCTTAAATTTTCTTCTGAAGGTTTTTCTGTTGTTAAAAAGTGGCGTCTTAAAATTTCAATGTGCTTATTATATAAAACGTTATTTATCCATGTATAGTATGCTACACAAAAGTAATGTTAGTTTCATTTACTATTAAATCTAAATATTTTCATTACAGAATTTGAGCATTTAAAAACAACATTCGGTGCTGAACAAATACTATTTTCGGAAGCAGTTGAAACAAAATTGCATTAAGGTATCCGACTACGTTCAGAACCGTGATTTTTAAAAAAGCGCATAAATGGATAATTTTCATGATATTTAGTGTAGTTTTTTTGGGGCTAAGGATAATCGGGAAAGGATTTTCAGCTGGCAAAAAATTATGTGCTTTCCTCGGTTTACCTTTCCTGTCAAAACTTTTATACGCAAAATTACTGTTCCGCAATCAAGAAAGAAAAATGCTGTTGAAAGCAACTGAACGCGTTGCTCAAGAAAACATCAACGCTGCATTGAGATGAAAAAGATCAAAGGCTCAAATAGTTTCACTCAAATGTGGAATATCCATTGATGGTACTTGGCAACGCAGAGGCTACTCATCTTTGAATGGGTGTAATATATATATATATATATATATATATATATATATATATATATATATATATATATATATATATATATATATATATATATATATATATATATGCCATATCCCTCAATGTTGACACCGGGTATCCATTACAGGATACAGGATTTTCTTTTGCTGAGCACTAGAAGGGTGATAATATCGCAGGATATGTTGGTCTCTCCGTTTCTTGTGGCTTCTATAGCTGATTTAAGAATCTGAGAAGATTACTAATCCTTCTGTAGAATCAATTACATGTTCTTGTTGGTATAATAAATTTATGACACAATATTGCCACATATGCGCGAAAGGCAATAGCCAATCATCGAAACATGTATGTTCGAACTACAAAGGTTCCGCAGGGGAACATGGAGGTTGTTGGAGCCATTGACCGTTATATTTGAGAGATCAAATGTGAGGAATGTACAGTACAATGAATACTACGGAGATGGGGACTCAAAAGGATATGAATCTGTTAAAAACTTTTATGGAATTAATACAGTAACCAAACTCGAGTGTATAGGTCATGTCCAAAAATACAGCTAAAGTTTTTTGTAAGGCTTTTCTTGAAAACCATCAATTATCGATTGGCTCAGGTAAAAGAGCTGGTCGGTAGTACTATGATGGGTTAGGAAAGCTGTTTGATAGAAGTGAAGTTTTTTGTTTTCGATGAGCCAGTTCATAAGTCTACGGTAGATAACCCATTCCATGAGCTTGCAGATTCACTTAAGGGAACCAGGACATGCTCGAAAGAGTAAAATGCCAAAATTAAGACCCTTTGTTTATGAGACATATATCATTTAAAATTTGAAATAGAGCTTAGATTTTTTTTTGTCTATAATAAAGATAATTTAATTATTCTGTTGTTGTTGTTGACAGAACTCACAAAATAACTTTTACTCCAAAATTTTTTTTTAACAATTCTCTTTTCTTCCTCTGTTACTTAATTTAAGTAATACATAATTTTTTGAGAACTTTCCGTAATCAATATTCAGCTCGTAATATATAGCTTCTGTTTAGGTACCATTTTTTAAAAAAGTATCCTTTTTTATGCAAAATAATTTTTACACATATATAAAACAATACATAAAATACAGTGAAACCCTTTTTTTAGTAAAATTTTAGTATAGTTTCTTTAAAAAAAATTATGAAACTTTGAAATTTGAATTTTTTTTGCCTTTTTCTGCTTTTTTTTGCATAAAACAATTTTAAAACTACTATTTTAATAGAAAAAAAATTAGGTTCACTATATGCATAGGCATTTTGTATAGAAGTATAAAATATCAGGAATCATATAGTGCAATAGTTTTTTTAAAAAATGTACCTAAATGCAAAAAAATATGCTTTTGAGAAAAAGTGAAAAAACTAAAAAAAACAATATTTTCACATATTATACACTTAATTAGTATTTCCTTGCCTATTTTTATATGACTAATAATAATCCTTAACCATTTTCTAGAGTTACAAAAGTAATTTTAAATTCATATGTTTTTTTTTCCTTTGTTTTAGTTAACATGAACATAATTTTCGAGATCTTGTAATACATATTTTCATGTATAGGTACCATTTCTTACAAAAATATTCTTTGAATATACAAAAAAATTTACACATATATATAAAGTAACATATTAAACATAATTAATCTGTTTCTTAACTAATTAATTGCATAATTTCTTAAAAATAATCATAAAACCTTAAAATTATGAAAATCTTAATTTTCTTTTTTTACATATAAAATCAATTTTCAAAAAATTAGACACATACTAAAAGATATTTTGTTCACTGTATACACATGTATCCTGTTTAGATATATAAAGGTTTCAAACAATATGCTACAATAGTTTTTTAAAGTGTACCTAAATTTAAAAATATTAAACATTCGAGAAAAATATAATAAAACTTAACAAAAAAATTTCTCCTTACATTATAGATTTGATTAATATTTCCCTGCTTTTATCCATTTTCTTCATCTAAATTCTGTTTATCCATTTTCCTTTTTAAAGACCTTTTATTTCTGGCTTCCAATGACACTTTATTTACTATATGTTCAGCCTCAAAAATTCGTTTGTTATCAATTATAAGTAAGGCACGTTCTGTGTTGTATCCTGGTTTAATGCCCAGAGCTTCAAAGACTTTGATCCTACTTACATATCCATCGTTAAAACAAATTACAGCATCCATAACTCCAAATTTCAAAGTTTCAATGCCAACAAAAACTGTTTTAGGAATTCGCTCCCAAATACATTTGTTAAAACTTTCATTGGGATTTTGTGTTCTTCCATGAAGGCACTTTTTCAATAAGTCCTTCTATGTGAGATCCCGAAACACTTTTTTCACTTTCAATAAAATTGACTCAGGTAAAGAATGCTTGTGAATATAAAATTCCTCCGTAACAATGCTACGGTTATAACCGCACCATCTATCCTCACCAAGAGGACACAAAGCGTGTTGAGGATTATCCTCAGTACTTAGTTTATGAAAATAAATAGCCCATATGGCTCTTTTCATGTCCTCCACAGATGACAAATTTTTATGGATTGCTAGCCCATAATAATGTTGGATTGAGTCCACTTCTGTAAGCGTTAGCCGTCCACGTCCTGAAATATTTTCCCATCTGATAGCTTAATGCCTTGGCTCATTTTTAGAATGTTTCTCAGCCTTGTGCCCATACGCTTTTGCACATGGCCAACACATTCTAATTTTTTAACTTCTGTGTCGCCATATACTTTTGCTTCTTTTATAGTAAGAAATCCTTTTGAGTCCCCATCACCAAGATACTGCGTATAACATGCTTTTCGTGATGTTTCAGATCGCTGAAATATACTTAATACCCTCAACATTCCATTCCCCTCCCCCTGAATCCTTCGTAATTTTTAGCACAATTTTCACATGGTTTTTTTTCCCCTTTCATGAAGAACAATATTTTGTGAGAGCTTCAAAGTCGATAACCTTTCCGTTCTCAACAGACGTAGCACATACAACTCCATTCAATGAAGAATAGCCTCTTTTATGCCATGTGCCATCCACAGCCGCAGCTATATTTGAATTATTATCATTCGTTATGACTGCTTCGTGAACAGCTGCATTCATGGAATCTTCACTAATTGTTTTTAAAAAAATTAAAAAAAAAGAATTATGGCGTTCAAATTTTGCAGGTGGTGGAGGCAAATTCATGAGCCCACTAAATATTCGAGCAGCAGCTCCACCTTTTCCAATAACTCTCATTCCATATGTCAATCTTAGGTTAACATCATAACATTTATTTGATATTTTTGCTGACATTGTGCTCGTCGATTCTCCACAGTTGTGGCAAATTATTTCCAAACTCACAGCTAAACCTCTACGACTTTTTAAATCTTCTCTCAGCTCAATTTTCTCTGAAGAACAGCAATATTTACAACATAAGAGATTTTTCATAAGGGAAGATAATAAATCCAGTTCAACGATTATGTTTACATTTTGAGAATCTTGTTCTTTTAGTAAAAATTCGGCATTTTAATTTTTCTCCTAGAAGCACTTTCCACGGAATTCAAAAGCAATTCTTCTGTCGATTTAGACTTTTTATGTTGATTGCTACTATACTTCCTTCTGCCAATTTTTTTATTCTTGGCATAATTACTCGTTTAAAAAAAAAAAGTTAAGATACTTTTAAAATCTTATGAATATTATTAATTATAAGTAAAAATAAATATTTCTTACGAAAATTAATGTAAAATTAAGTAGTTGTATGCCACAAGAAACTTCGGAATAGACGAACTCGGTTCAAAACATTGCCATAAACCGAAATTTAAAGTAAGAAATTTTGTCACACAGCTTGGAACAATAGCTCACGCACAAGCGTGGCTAAAAAGTAGCGGGATTAACATTCAAACGAAAAAAACAATCAAAAGTTAATATAGATAAAACACAGGGGAAACTACATATTTAAAGTTCAAAGGGGCGTGTCAAAAGGGGCGTGGTCATTTATTTACATTTATATTTTTCATATTTTAGGTTTATTTTACGAACAAACATATAAGTATTATACATTTTTAGATTCAGAAAAATAAGCACTATTTTTTAGATTTAAAATTGAAAAATCGATTATTTCAAAGTATATGATGTCCCTGTTCTCTTAAATTTTGAATGCTGCCATGATGGCATCTCTCTAAAATATTTTGATCACATAGAGCCATATAAAAACTTTTTATATTACTAACAACATTTTGTGGTAGTTCTGAGATTTTCTCATAACATAATGTATTAGAAGTTTTTGCATGTTGAAATGTGCGAACAAAATTTAGGTTTGATAGGGTTTTTCCCATGATTTGGTTCATGTTATACGTTGAAACGCTAGCAAATCTGTAGTAATAATAGAAAACTACACAGGGGGTGTTGCCCTATTCAACGGAAAAATTCAGATAAATGATAATATGTCTACTATCGACGACAAATTGAAGATGACAAATGCATGGAGATGACAAATTATCATAGAGCATGGGTTTGCAAACCATGTTTAGGGGTAGTAATTCACAAAAACCTTTATGAGGAGTATGATGCATAATGGAATGAAAAAGAGAAGGAAGAGGTAAGAAATACATTTATTAGACGTACAACATGTTTTCAGTATCAACAATGCATCACAGCTCGATGTTATAAGTGCAACTATATTTGTTTGAACGCATGCGATAATTTTTCGTCCTTTGATGTCGACTGGGTTATGACCAACTCGGAAACAACTTCGAATAATTCCTGTGACAATCGAGCTGCATTGTATGCATTGTTCAGATAGTAAACATTCCTTACTTCTAATAAATGCATTTCTTGCATCTTTATCGCCCATTTTAATTCCATTCGACATTGCATTCTTCATAACTCTTTTTGCGAATTACTCAGACTAGACAAGGTTTTCGACCCCATTTTATTTGTCATCCCCATGTTGTCTACTATTACACGTATGAATTTGAAGGTTGAATTCAGCAGCAACCTGTATTTTACTCAGATGTTCAATATTAAAATAAAAATTCCATACTGATTTTTGTAAAGTCTTATTTACATTTTTCAATTTAGTTTAATCTCCTCCCTGTTCACTTAAATTTACGTTATATCTTAAAGTTTTGTTTCAACTTTTTCTGTACAAGCTCACATATTACTTATTTAAAAAACGAATGTTTATATAAATCATCATTGACTTCTATAGCATTATATGTCACGGAATCAAGCCTTGATGCCGCTGAAGATCTGCCGTGTGTGTGAAAGACACTTGTTTAGTATCAAATAGTTGCTCACACTCCGTGTGAGCAGACTGGATAGGGCAGTATTATACTTTGGGGAACGTTCTCACGTGTGTAAGACACTACATTGTGGAGAAGGAACAGTGGAAGTTGTAGACTATATGAGTATCATAACGGAATATATAATGATATCCTTACATGGCGTCAGATTTCACCAACTTGGAATGTAATCTTTCAACAAGCCAGCACCCATTTTAAAAATGTAGAATCTTTAAAGAACATACAGAAGAATTCTAATTAATATCCTGGCCACCTAACTCAGTGGATCTTAATCTGATAGGACACTTTTTGGTTTTCACAGAGAGGCAAAACAGAGATTTAACACCTTCATATCGGAATATCTCGACTTTATGTGACCACTGCTCAGACAATTTGTACAGCTATTTTTTAGTCATCCACGAAGAACCTGTGGTATCCAACCCAAGACGAAATGCAGCTGTTTTGCTGGCAGAAAAAGACGTAACGTTTTATATATATATTAAGTAGACGTTTATAATGTTTAGTTCCTCAGTGCATTCATATATCTATATGTATGTATGTGTGTGCATGTATATATGTACATGTTTATACATATAAATATGAAATACCCTCTGCCGAGTAGATTTTTCTTGATTACTAAATATTTTTTTCGTGTAGTAGTGTCATACTTCAGGAGACTTGTTATACTTGTTGGCGATTACATAGCTAATACAAAGACACAAAGAGAGTAAGAAGAAATATTTGCGTTTTTAAACTGGCTGTGAAGGTCGCGTGTCTCATTTCTAGCAGAAGGCGTGATTGGTCAGAAACTGGCGCGAACGAGTTTCTGACGTAATGTTAATATTCAATTACGATTAAGATTAACGCGTTAATCTGGAACCAAAGAATTAAAATTCCTTTAAAGGAGTTAATTAAAAGAATGCTAGAGGGAATTATTACATATATTTCTTGAAAAATTTCCATATGATTGTAGTAATTAAAAAATAATTATTCAAGGGTTTAAACATATATTTCTATAAATATTATGATTTTTCAAAAACATAATTTTTTTATGTCTAACGTTCTTTTGCATATGTATTGTACAATCATAAAAATGATTTTCACTATTGAAAATTTTGGTATATATTGATATATTTAATTTTAGGCACTTTTTTGTTATAGAAATCTTGGAAATATATATAAATATATATATCTATATCTATATAAGTATATATATATATATATATATATATATATATATATATATATATATATAATATATATAAAATATATATTTCAATATGGATTATTTTAATATTCTTGCAATACTTTCTTCATTTATTACATTGATTTATTATTCAGGTTACAAGGCTAGAGATATGCATCATGCCATATTCTTATCTGTAGTATCTTTGCATTAAAGGTTACACACGTTACTACATAATTCTCAAGTATGCTACCCGAGAAATGAACATTACATGTGCTTAAACTTTGTTTGACTAATGATACGTAAAATTTAATTTACATTAAAAATAAAATCAAGTAGTTATTAGTTTTGAATTAATGTAAAACTCACAATCCTTATACACATTGCATACGAAAAAATTGTGAACCTTGATAAATATAAGGGGGTATCCTAGTCCAGAGGCATTAAACTTAGGTATTTTATGAAGTAAAATAATATATAAATCTAGATATATATCTTACAAATGCGAAAGATTGTGAGGATGTTTGGCCGTCTTTCACGCAAAAACAACTAAATGGATTTTAATGAAACTTTACAGTAGTATAGCTCATACATCAGAATAACACATAGGCTATATTTTATAGCTTAGGCTATAATTTATAAAGATATTGTGTGAAGTGTCCAAAATATAAAGATATTTGTCAAGTAAGTTGGAAAAAATTATGCCATCTGCAAGCAATTCTGGCGTACGATGCAAAAAAAAACCCACGACAGCATATATATATATCTTTTGTTTGTGATGAAACCCTTTTTGTTTTGGCTACGCAAGTCGCTCGCTTATAATTAATTAATGTAATCAGCATAATCCTTTTTTTTATTTCAGAATAAAACTAAATTTTAAAGGGAGAGGTTGTTATAAATCTCTCTTCATTTTAATGTTTTTTTATGACTGTATTATGCTTATTTGGTAATAAGAAATTGATCTTTTTACAAAATAAACGCTTTTATCAGGTCTGGTACTTAAAGTAAATAAACTTTCTTTTTCACACTACATCATTTGAACAAATTTTCAAATTTGGTTTGTGGTTAGTAGTCAATTATAACGGTATATTTTTAATTGAATATGCGGATATAGCAATTTTAAGTGGGAAAGTAATTATGACTAATGTACTGTATTTTTTGGAGTGAGTGAGTTAGTGAATATTAACATCGCACTGTTCAGCTAAACGAGGGCTTCTGGCAACGGACTACGTAATTTTGAACCATGGTCAAGTGATGTGGATGACACTTGAGCTGGCACCCCCTTTTCCTAACTACCACACCACATTACTTAGAAGAATATTCTACCAATGCTTAGTAGGATTATTCTTTGAAATCCACTCTTCCAAGATATATGACATTACGCGTTCTATGATGAGTATTTTAGCGGGGAAAGCTAATAGTTTTGTAGCAGATATTGCGTTTTCAGCTGACGGTCTTTTCAGCAGATTGCAAAGATTATTATTTTGGTTTCCGAAAAAAAAGTTTATGTCAAAATGTAAGTGTCTTATGTATTTGTATGTTAATGAATACCTTAGAAAACGTTCAATGTAGTGATGAAAAAAAATATTGTATGAAAAAAAAACTGCAGTAAATCATAATGCGTAGGATAACGTATTAACGTGTATCGCATCCCTACACGGCGGGTCTTACAAATCTCTAATAAAGCTCAAGCTATGAATTTAGCTAGACATTTGCTCAAAGAAAATGACAGTGCTCTCTGTCATGGTTGTAACCCTCCAAATAACCTGAAAAAAAAGTTATGCAAAAAACTGCTGCTATCGTCCAAACTTCCAAAAAATCAAAAGCGGCTGTCTCTGAAATAAAAATACATTTTATTTACCAATTTTTTTGGCATTTCAGATTTTTTTAAAAATAGTAAAAACTGGAATTTTGGTATAGTTTTAGTAAAAAAAAAAGAAATAGAGTGATCTATACAGAAGACTTCATCAAATTTCAAATAAATTGGTTCGATATAATTTTGGATATCATGAGAAGAGTCTCTAAAAAAGTAGTTTTGAGAAACACGCCTTTAAACTTTCGGGTCGAGTAATGCGTAAACTAAAAGCTATACAATGGTACTGTATGCAAACATTTTTTTTCAATCTGAGGTTCGAGTCTCATACATTCACCCTTTCTCTATTTCAAAAGACGCCTTTTCTGACGTTCTTTCTTCCAAATTTCTGTTCGCTTTTGAAGAGCCAGAAGCTCGTATTTCTGAGAGCTCCTTTTCGGTCTATTTTACTTTCAAGCATTTAAATTAAGACTGCACTTAGGGCAGGTGCGTCCAAGTAGCTTGTAGATTAGAATTAATCTGGTTTTATAACTGTACACTATATGTAAAAGATTATTTCAAAATATATAATGGGAGGCTTTAGTTACATATATATATATATATATATATATATATATATATATATATATATATATATATATTGTATTTTAAAATATTAAAATATACACATAGATAAATAATATATCTAATTATATATATAAATAAAATATCACAAGATCTTGGAGGCCAATTCACAGGTCCAAAACGTGAAATTAGGCGGTCACCAAACGTGTCTTTCAATAAATCGATTGTGGCACGAGCTGTGTGACATGTTGCGCCATCTATTTGGAACCACAACTCCTGGACATCATGATTGTTCAATTCAGGAATGAAAACGTTAGTAATCATGGCTCTATAACGATCACTATTGACTGTAACGTTGTGGTCTTCATCGTTTTTGAAGAAGTACGGACCAATGATTCCACCAGCCCATAAAGCGCACCAAACAGTCAGTGTTTCTGAATGTAACGGTGTTTCGACATACACTTGTGGTTTAGCTTCACTCCAAATGCGGCAGTTTTGTTTGTTGACATAGCCATTCAACCAGAAGTGTGCTTCATTGCTAAACAAAATTCGCTTTTGAAAATCGGGAACAAAGGCAATCTCGTTTTGGACCCATTTGATGAATCTACGCCTTGCTTGATGATCGTTTTGATGAATTGCCAAACCAAACTGAGAATAAATCACTTGACAGCTGTTAAATCGGTCGCCATCTTGGAGATTAATGCCGACTTAAACTTCTATACCTGGAAAAAAACACTCTTCATTTTGAAGTATTTCGTAGTCTCGTATAAGAAACTCAAATTATTCTAAAACTACAAACCGCATCATGCACTACGGTTCTTTATTATCGAATGCATATTTGGGAGTTGCGTAAGTATTATTTTTTCTTTATGTAGGCATTTTGCATAACAAAGCCACTACATGAAATGATAATTCATACGTCTTTCCCTAAAATTCCAGGATTATATCGTCTATAAAGTAGTCTTTTAAGAGAGCAAAGTGGAAAACCCGCCTCTTTACCAAAGAATTCGTTCATGCATTGAAACTTGCGTCTCATAAATGCAATTTTTATCACAGTATTCTCCTTAATCCAGGGATTAAGGTTTTATTTTATGGATCTTTTAGGCAAACAAATTTCCTTTCTAACGATAGCTGAGGTGAAATTCCGGAATGTTATTAAAATATATCGATTGACTTAGAGAATCATTTACGGCATTTTTCTTTTTGTATTCTGAATTTTGTGAGACTCAGCAAGTCTTTATTTTCCTTAGATAGATGTTAATTACATGTATGGTTGCAATTAATTACCTCAGAATGATGCGTAAATTCATTTTTGTCGAATAAATTATTTCTTTGAAGATAGTTTTAATATCATTTTAGAATTCTGTATTAGTAAAAGTTTATGTTATACGTAGTAGGATTCAAATTTTCCGGACTGAGTCTCTAACTTAAAACACATTACTAATTAAACCAGTGGCATAGCGTAGGTTTTCACCGCCTGGGACTGACCGGGAATTTGTTGTATTTCTATTTTAGTTATTAGTCAAGGAAATTAGAAAAATTAAAAAAAGACATCTTTAAATTTTTTAATTCATTTAAAATGCGCTTTTCCTGTTTTTCCCCCCAAAAAATATTTTATACAATTGTCAATATCAATATGTATGTCATCTTCAATTGCCAGAATAGCTAAATTTGTTAGCATTAACGTGGACATAGTCTGTCGCGTTGCGTGGTTAGACATTCTTCACTACAACACGGTTGAATTAAATAACAATAACATTTATTAACTTTAAAGATTAAATGAGCAATTAAGAGGTAAGCTTTCAAAAACTACAACACATGGTGAACCAGGCACGCTACAATAATAACAGATCAATTCAGTTCAGTTTTGGAGTCGTTATGTTGAGCTGTAAGGTCGCTGCATACTCCCCTTCCAGTGTCAACGATACCTAGTTGGAAGATGAACTTTGCGACCAGAACGTGTAGATGGCTGGGTAGGCGTTGAAGCTGTTGGATCAGATTCCACAGTAGCAGGTGTTGAAGCTGTTGCATTAGGTTCCACAGTAGCAGGTGTTTCATTCTTGGTTTGAGGTAGTTGCAAGTCCTCAGTGTTAAGAAAGAAGGCAGGTTTGCATCTATCAATAGATACAGATACCCGTTTACCATTGATGTCAAGGAAAAACACTTTATCCTTCCTTTGTAAGACTTTGAAAGGGCCATCATAGGGTTGTTGAAGTGGACGACGTAACATGTCCCGGCGAAGAAGAAAAACATGTGTTGCTTCCAACAGTACTGGATGGATAAAAACTGGACGTTTGCTATGGTGTTTTGGTGGTTTAGGGTGAAGTGATTGCATGTGAGACTTAAGTTTCGAAACAAAATTCACAACATCATCGTCTGGCTTGGAAGAGTCAAACATCTCCCTGGCAGTCGAATAGTGGTCCCAAAAACTAATTCTGCTGGGGTACACAGAATATCTTCTTTAAGAGAAGCTCGTAGACGTAATAAGATGATAGGGAGTACTTCTGTCCAACGCTCAGTAGCATGGCATTTGATTGCACTTTTCAATGGGCGGTGCAATTCTTCGATCATCCCATTAGCTTGAGGGTGGTATCCAGTTGTACGACACTTCTGAACACCAAGTAGTTTGCTAAGAGCTTTGAAGGCGAGGACTCAAACTGCCTGCCCCTGTCGGTTGTGAGAATTGCAGGAGTTCCAAAGCGAGACACCCAAGAGGAAAAGAAGGCCTCAGCCACAGTCTCCAGCAGTTATGTCTTTGAGGTTGGGCCTCTGACCATTTCGAAAAACGGTCAATCATTGTCAGGCAATAGGTGTAGCCATTTGATGGAGGTAGATGTCCAATGAGATCCAGATGAACATGATCAAAACGTTGGGAAGGTTCTTGAAATGATGAAAGAGGTGATCTAGTATGACGATGAATTTTTGGATTTTTGGCAAGCTGGGCAGTGTCTTGCCCACTTAGCTACATCTGATGAGATTGATGGCCAAACAAAACGCTGCTTCATCAAATGCACTGATCGACGTATGCCAGGATGGGATAAATTATGCATAGCAGAGAAAACATCTTGGCGATGCTGTTTTGGGATGTAGGTCTGGCTGTGCCCGTTGATAGATCACACATAATTTCAGTAGACGAATTGGGAAAAGTTACCTTTTTGAGTTCCAAGGAAGTTCCAGATGCTATTAGGGTGTGAAGCTCCTGATCAGTCTGTTGTGTCTCAGCAATACAGTCATAGTCAATTTGACTTGGGAAGGTGATTGCAGAAACACGAGAGAGAACATCAGCAGCAATATTGTCAGATCCTGGAATGTGTACAATATTTGTGGTGAACTGAGAGATGAAATCCAGCTGACGGATCTGCCGTGGAGAACACTTGTCACTTTTGCCTAAAGCATAAGTGAGGGCTTGTGGTCAGTAAACACTGTGAAATCTCTAGCTTCAGCATATACCGAAAGTGTCGGATAGCCGAGTAGATAGCAAGGAGTTCACGGTCGTAGGCACTGTAAGACTTTTTCAGATGAAGTAAGTTTTCTGGAAAAAGAAAGCCAATGGTTGTAGTTCAGAGTCCACAACTTGGTGAAGTGCACCTCCTATGGCATAATCAGAGGCGTCCACATGAAGAGCAAGCGGGGCAGAAGGTGAAGGATGAGCAAGAAGTGCAGCATCAGCAAGAGCTTGTTTACACCTCTGAAATGCTGTAATTGCCTCAAAGACCAGTTGGCTTTGAGTCCTTCTTTACCTTTAGAACCTTTTAAAAATTCACTTAAAATATACTGTTGTTCAGCTGCTTTGGGCAAGAAACGTCTATAAAAATTTAACAGTCCTAAAAAAAGTTTCTCAGAGAGCCAACAGTCTCTGTTGTTTGTAATCAAGAACTGCTTGAACTTTGTCAGGCAATTCATTTTAGCTATATATATATATATATATATATATATATATATATATAGTTTGCGTTGTATATAACTAATAATAATATCTCTAAGTATAGAAAAATGTACATTACTCTCCAATGAGGGTACTTATATAATATTTAAATTAAATTTGTATCTTTTATTATAAAATACACTCTGTCGCAAAAAAATATATGCACCCAGAAGAAATTGAGCTACATTCACGAAATTTGGTATGCATGTAGTGTATATGAAAATAAACAAATGATTAAAATTCAGAACAAAATATCATTTTATTAAGCTTACAGCTTGCAAAAGGTTAAAAATCAGTAAGTAGTAAAGCCACCTCTGTCCGCTATACAAGCCGAAATTCGGCGTGGCATCGATTCAATTAGATCACTAACCCCCTGTGGAAGATCCTTAGTCTTTGCATCTGCGCAGTTAATTCTCCTGTATCTCCGGGACGGCTGCAGTTGCCTTCCCAGCGCGTCAGACATGTTCTATTGGCGAAAGATCTGGTGACCTGGCAGGCCATGGTAGGACGTCATATCCTTGAAGACATTGTTGGGAGAGTCGCGCGGTATGAACATTATCCTGTTGATAAATGGCACCTGGGCGACTTGATAGCATGGGTAGCACAATCGGCGTTAAAAATATCGTCCACGTATCTGCGAGCTGTCAAAGTGCCTTGAAGGACCACTAAAGATGATCGTGTGTCCCAAGAAATACACTGTCACACCTTGTGAAATTGCTGTATGCCGCTCGACAATAAATGCCGGATCGGACCGCTGGCCGGTGCGCCCCGAACACGTGTGCGGTGGTCATCAGCACTGAGACTGAATCGGGATTCATCACTGAAGATGACACGTCTCCAGTCTGTCACACTCCAAGTTGCCCGAGGTCGGCAAAAATAGTCGACACTGCCTATGAAGTGGGGTCAGTGGTAAGCGTCTTAGCGGACGTCGGCTCCTCAAGCCAACTATGGTTTCTCTTGATGGCACTGGATGTCTGAAGGATGTGGCGTTGAATCGATGCTAGCGACGTTGTTGGTGCCGAAGTGGCCACTCTTCTGATTGCACGATCCTCGCGATCATTTTGTGTTCCTGGGACGTCCTGACCCTCCGCGACGGTACACTCTACCTTCTGTGATCCACTGTTGCCAACACCGAGCAACTACCATATCGCTCCGACCGGGTGGCGGCCGATACGTTACCAACCTTTGCCTATTATACGGCCCCTATCAAAGTTCAGCTGCTTATTGCCGGTTACGTCTTAGAATCCTAAGTCTCAATATCGTCTATCAAAGTCATCAGATTCGTTTGGATAGCCGTACGGCGCTCGTACTCATGCTTTTAAACTCTCCCAGTTGCGCAACTAATATGCGCATAGCACATAGCCTTGTCTCATTGGCTTCAAATTTTAATCATTTTTGCATATCTCTTACCAGACTACATTCTTGACGAGTTTCGTGATTGCTAGGGAAGGAGGAAGGAAACTTGATTTCTTCTGGGTGCATATATTTTTTGTGACAGAGTGTATATGTTAGTAACTGCAACATTATATTTTAATTTAATTTCTTTATCAAGAAAGTTTACTTCATTGTCGTTTTTATTTGTTCGTATTAAATTATTATATATATATATATATATATATATATATATATATATGTGCGTGTGTGCGTGTGTGTGTGTGCGTGTGCGTGTGTGTGTGTGTGTGTGTGTGTGCGTGTGTGTAACTCGCTCATTCATTTTTAGAAATGCAATATATTGTTGGATTAGTTCTCTATACACAGTGTTATCGGCATTAGATACAAAAATAAAATTCCAGCAATTATTTTGCACATGTCTTCCTATACAACAATATTTTGAGAATCATTGGGATTTTGCTTCAATAAACTAAGATGTCTTCATTTAAAGCTGTACTTTACACATGTTCATGCAGGTAATAAATAAAACCATCCCTTTCATCGAAATAAAATGTTTTGTTTAAAATGTGTGAAGATATTTCTTGAATCATAAGCAAAAATGAAGCTACTTTTAGCAGTCTCGTAGATCGAATTTGAGTAAAATAATACCGAGATATATAAGCACTAAAACGCAACATTGTATTCGTCGGCTCACATGATTACCCATTTATTATAAAAACTGTCTTAAAATTTTATGAGGATTTTGTAATATATTTCGTTTATTTTCTACACTAATTCCAATACTAATTGGGTGTATGTGTATAATCTCGATTAAGCTTTATGCGATAATAAGCTTTATGATACTACGGTATGTTTTCAGAGACTTTGTGAGAGGCTTAAATTCCTTTTTCGGCACTTACATATGTAGGAGATTGATCCAATCAATCTATTTATTGATCACACAATAAAACGACACAAATTCAAATAACAGTAAGAGAATGTCTCGGTGCTTACCGAGAAATTGGAACAACGACGAAATACACTAAACATTAGGAGAATATCAAACTTGGTCCTTACCTTATATATGATCTAATTTATTATCCGATTTAATCTCATATTAATTAAATTTCAGTGATCAATCGTCACTTTCAATCTTCCTACTAATTAGTATTTATTCACAATATTTCAATAACGATACTTGTGAGTAACAATCGCACCTGATTCCTGGTTTATCTCCTCTCCTACTCTCTCTCTATTTAAGATAGAAAACTTCAAATATATATAGTAACAGTAAAGCTTGCATCCTTTGAGTAAGCGTGCCTTGATTTTGGCCAACCAAATTTATTAGTTTTAACAATTATTTAAATATATACACGATACATCACAAAAACAGGACACACTTTACATAAGTCTCAACGAGTTCTGATCTGCCGCGCAGCCTGCTTTGCGCGGGTGACGGATTTCCCTTTGAAATAATCCCCAAGGGATCGCCGCACGGCTGATCTGGCATGATGGTTCAGAGGAGTCTTACTCCTTCCTCCATTGGAAAAGCAACTGTCTGAAGACGATGCACCTGAAAATAGGCCGCGGTAGCCGAGTGGTATGGGTATCGGACCGTGGTTTGCCTTGTCACGAGTTCGAGCCCAGTACCACTAAAGACCCGCCGTGTAGGGCAGCGATGCACGTTAAATTTGTCAAGAGCTGAAACGTCCTCCCGTTGGTGTGGTGTGGTAGTTAGGAGAGGGGGTGCAGCTCATGTGTCGTCCACGTCACTTGACCGTGGTTCAAAATTACGGGGTCCGTCGCCAAAAGCCCTCGTGTAGCTAAACATTGCGACGTTAATATTCAATCAATCAATCAAGCGTCTGAAAACAGACTATAAAAAAAATAAAGTACTTGGATACAATTCAGATAGAAATAATTGAAAATTGGTTAGCGTGCAGAGAGCCCCAGATAATATAACTCCTCGGAGACACCTAAATATACATATATTACAAAAGACTGCATAATGGAATTAGGAATTTCACAAGGAAAGAAAACCCGAGATCATACTAATGCGACGCCTGTTTAACTTAAATTAATTTAATTTATTCTCATTATCCATTTTATAACACAGGTTCTAATTTATCATTTGGCGTCACACTATAGTTTACGTTTAAACATTAGATCTTTTAAAGACAAATGAAACAGGACACTAAATTAAAAAGCCGTTTTTAAATTAACACTTAATTTATTTACAATAAGATTGAAATTATATTAAATACTAAGGATATACATGATTACTAACTGAATTAGGATCTGAGAGAGAGAAACATGGTGTGGCCATCTCGAGAGTCTCCAACCGCGGCATTTTGTCAAAGGGTCGTCAGACCAAAATCGGTGATAAAATTTGTGTCAGAGAGTGTCTCAATTCGTCGTGCATGCGCTTATATTTCGCGGCGGTTTACTTCTGTATTCTGGAGAGGATTCTTTTTCGAAACACAATCAGCTTTTCTGATTGGTCTGGAGTCAGCGGAGGGATATCCTCTCGCAGTCGATGACTCCCCAAAACGCGGAAATTCCCAAAACATCCCATACCATGATGTATTTATGGGTACATTGCCTTCTTCCAGGCGTGGGAAACGCGTCACCCTTTTCGGTGGGGTGAGAGGCGCTCCCAGAAATTCCTTTTCTTGGTACAACAACAGGGCATATATAAAAATTACTGTTGTAATCCTTAGGACTGGCGGGCCCCATCAATACATATACCGAATAATCTAAACATGTATGTTAATTATTATTACAAGTCCTTTAATTTTACTTCTAAAAACACTTTTAGTGAATACACATATAACGATACATTTACTGGTAAATCACAAATATGTTTTGGTATAGTATAACCCATATAAGTAAACAAAACCAAAAATCAGAGCACATTCACATAAAAAGTATTACCAGGAATTATCCTAAAAAATGTTAAACAATAAAGAGAATACAGTTTGCATACAAGGAAATACACATCTGAACATTCACTAAACATAAGTAATTTTATAGATGGGAAACTAATTAAAATCCGTTATACACAAATAATGATTTCTTAATTTATCCTAACACTCTATATTCAGACATTAAATAACAACTAAAATTATCTATCTATGAATATCAAGTGTCCTTAAATAATATTCTCGAATTAATTCTAAGATCTTACATGTAACAGCATACTAAATCAAAAATAAATCAATAATAGATGGTTTCCTAGCAACTATGAAAATTCCATTTATAAACATATGTACAACATAAACAAAAGAAAAAAAAGTAATAATAAGGCTGCACCATGAATTTTCAACGTTTAACCTAAATGAGGATTAATTCCATCTCCATACAATGTCCGACCTCATCACTCCCTTAAAGGGGGGAGTAAATGTCCAGTTCTGCTCTCTTCTCCCATAAAGAAATAACACATCACTCACTTTTTGTTGGGGATGTTGGGAGCTGTTGTCGTGTGTTCTCAATTTAAGTCGAACCCGTTTCCTCAACTTGACTTTCGTTGTCTCTTGATCTTCTCTCTCTCGTAATGATTGCCGCACCTTCCCAATACCAATTCGTTTGATAAAACCTAGCAGTTCCCAAGCAAGTGTTCCTATATCCATTTTATTCTGCGAATATTCACGCTTCAATTCCAGCGCTGGGGTACAAGTACAATGTTGGTTGAGGCATGTAAATTCACTTTTCTCTGTAATTTGGTAACTGACATTCTGCTTAACTCTTTGAGTTTTCTCTTAGGTGATTTCGGCTTTTCTTTAATTTCATACGTCTCATCCTCGGCAGAAATTGGCGGTACATTTGATGAGTCTCTAGATAAACCCTTTTCTTCCTCAACAGCGACAGGTTGTTCTACAGCATCTGGATCCACAAAAAGTACTTGGGCTCATTCACTTTTAAAAACAAGAACCTCCTCGTTTGTCTTTTTACATCTTTCTTCTGGTAAGAACTTCTGTTCTTCTATCATTCTCATTTTATGTTCCTCGTGAACATGTCGTATCTGCTCTTCCACAAGCCATCTTTCTTTCTTCATTCTCATCTCTTCTTCCAAAGCTATTCTTCCGTTCATTCTTCTTTCTTCTTCCATCCTCCTCCTTTCGTCCACTGCTTTAGTTTCCTTCTCAGCCTTGAATCTGGCCTCCAAGTCAGCTTTGAGTCTGGCCTGCTCCTCCTCTTTACGCCTTGCCTCTCTTATTCTAGTCTCGCTCTCTGTTTCTATTCTGAGTTCTTCCATTTCCTTTCTAAATCCTATATCTTTATCTTTTGTGCTTTCAAAATCTCTGATCTCCAAAATCAAACAACTGAACATTTTCTAACAGAATTTCGTAAGCGGTGGCACTAATCAACATGTCGTTGACGAGTTTTTTGGACACAGCGCACATGATTGGCACCCATCCATGCTTTACATCGTCTATTTTTAAGTTAAATAGCATAAGAGCAGCTGTGTTTCGTTTTCAACAAATGCCGAAATAATTTGGATAGTTCACTCACTTTCTCCACAACCTTTACCGGTCAATTCTTCGCGTAAGCCTGATATTGTGCTCCTGTATCTAGTATCTGCACTAAGTTTGAAACGTTTCAGCAATAGATATTTAATATAATCATAGTCCTTAAATTTTTCTTCTGCTTCACGATCCATTAATTGGTTAATTTTTGGCATAAGAGCCAAAAGAGCTGATACCCAGTGTCTTTTTTCGATGCCAACTCTCTTTGCCTGTCGCTCGAATAAGGTCAAAAACAAAACTGTGTCCCCATCTTTCATTTCAAATTTGAGTAAAACTTTCGTTAACTCATAGATGCTAACTTTAGCCTCAGGTGTACTAGTTAATCCCTTAAGCCTTTCATTCTCTAATCGTAATTTTTCCAACTGAAATTCGCGATCAAACCTTTCCCTCTCTTTCTCAAATTCCTGTTGTTCTCGAACCACTTCCTGTTGTTGTCGAACCACTTCCAGTAGTTCTCGAAGTTTTCTATCCACTACTATAATTGTGAGTAAATTTTTGCTAAACTCCTCATCATAATCTGGGCGTGTGTGGTAATTAGTTTACTCTCTCAAATCTGAAATTTTCATATTATTCCCTACATTAAGATGCAGCTCCTCTGTCAATAGCCTAAGATTCTCCTTTCGTGCCTTACCTAAATAAGCCATTTTTAGTACTACTCAATAATAAAATCACGAAAATGAGAAAGAAAAAGAAAAGAAAAACTTGTTACAACTACTCCTCTCAATATGTAACTGAAAAAAAACTCCACATTTAAGTTATGTCAAATGATATTAATGCAATCTTAAGTACCCAAATGCAAAATCAAATATCGTTTGGTATAAACATATGTAAATATTATATCTTAATTAATTAAATCACAAATAAAATAAAGTAACATATGACAATAAAAATAATTACAATTTATACACTATCTCAATCTTAAGTAAAGGATTTTCTTAGAATGACCTTTTATGACATGAGAACCAATCAAAGTCCCACAAAGTTAGAAAATATTACTTTTCCAAAACAATTCCAAAAAATTTTCATAAAAAAATGTTTTGTAATATACTTCAATAAATCAAAAAGAAACTGTTCCACAACAACATAAAAAAATTATTTCCGGTGTAGAAGTTATTATTGATTCATCGCTTCAACGATTTGCATGTGTCATAATTTCAGAGTATTGCTACTACATTCAGATTACTCGTAAAAATAGTCTTGGAATACATTATATTTCAACCAAATATTTCACTAACACTTCTAGCGGGAAAAGAAAAAAATATATATCTAAATATGAATAACCTGGAAACGAAACTAACTTCAAAATTAATCCGAATCTTATTATCCTCAAAAATTTGTTGAACACTGGCGTTAACACAAAAACTTATTTAATACAGGAATATTGTATAATATAAGCAACATATGGTTCTTATACTTTTAATGGAATACTGGCGTATCCAAACAAACTTACAATTTAAAATACTGATTTATTTCAACAACGAGCACAATTACTTATCTTAAATACTTAACGCATGTCGTGCTCTATCTACGAAATTTGTCAAATACTGACGTATTCAAATAAATTTATCATGTAGAATATACTGATGTATCCAAACAAACAACACAATTTAAGTGTATCTAATATACTTAACATATGTCGTGTTATTTAGGAAATTTATCGAATACTGCCGTATCCAAACAAGTTTACCATTTATGTTACTGATATGGCAAAACGAAAGTAAGCACTGGCGAGTAAAAAAACCCACACATTTTACGCATTCATTTTGAGAACTCGTCGACATAAATTAATATTTTATTTATCTCTGATTACAAATTGATGAGTCATATTATATAAAAATGAGGTTCTTACCTTATTTTTTGTTATTCCAAAAGTGACTTCCGTTTTTGTGAAGACGAGCGCTTTACTTTTTTTTTAATTTACGTTAATTTAATATGTTTGTAGAATTTTGCCGACTGCGCCAGTAAAGTTTGCATCTTTTAAGTAAGCGAGCCTTGATTTTCGCCAAACGAATTTATTAGTTTTAACAATTATTTAAACATATACACGTTACATCACAAAAACAGGACACACTTTACATAAGTCTCAACGAGTTCTGATCTGCCGCACAGCCTGCTTTGCGCGGGTGATGGATTTTCCCTTGAAATAATCCCCAATGGATTATTACAAAGTCCGATCTGGCATGATGATTCAGAGGATTCTTACCGTAACTTAATTTACATATCACGATTTTCTTCTTCCGAAGGGTTGATTGTAAATAATGCTAATTGTTTGCCCAAAGATTTCCCAAGAGGATTAGTGAAAGGATCGCGAATAGATCCGTCACAACTTGTTTAAAAGTTTAAAACCTTTTTGGGGTTCAGGTAACACAAAATACTTACTTCATCGGACTCTGTTGTTTTCAGCTGAGATTTTAAGAAATCTCCCCCTTCTTACTATATCAGCGTTTCTGAAACTGTGCGGGGCATCCCCCAGATTGTCATGATAACTCGAGGTGGGGCGGGAGCATATTGAAAAGTCAAAAACAGAAGATTATTTAAAAATATGAATTTATACCGAAAGTAAACAAACAAAATACATTCTGATATAATAAAAAAATAAAAAATACACACTCATTCTAATATAATACACTTATAAATGTGTCAGTATTGCACAATGCATTTTATAATTTATTTAACAATACTAACTTAGGACCAAGTTTAGTAATTACTAGTGTCCCCATTGCCTCTTGTCATATATAAAATTAAAAACAACAACAAAAAAACGTTTATCTTGATAATTTGTGCGGTACATAATTTACTCCTTAACTGCCGATTAAAAGTTACGCGATTATATCCCCAAGTGCCACAATTTTCCCCAAGTGCCACAATATCCCCAAGTGCCACAATTTTCCCCAAGTGCCACAATATCCCCAAGTGCCACAATTTTCACGTAGATGCGCGTGTGTGATGTATTGGGGGAGGGGGGGGACAAGGAATAAATAAGCAAAAATTCTCTGAAATACGTAAATTCTTCGTAAACACTGTCAAGGTCCTATTATTACATTCCAAAGAATTCGGAATAATTTTTTGGATAGCAGAGCACAACAAAAGATTGTACTTCAGGAAGACGTATATATAAGTCCATGGAAATTAATGCTTTGGATCAGTGATACGTTTATATATTCCCGTGTCATTTAAGAGGTTAAAGTTGTATTGTAGTTTTAGTGGCAAAGTATAGTATTATTGAATTCAATGCATTATTATGGTATGGAAGGAGGGGGGGGCGAAAAAAAAAATTATGATTGAATATTAGGCCTCGTATATTGAAACTTTGAGAAACACTGTACTACATGGATAAGAAAGATAACTTCTGCTAAGCTTATGATAAGAACGTTTATATGTTGATTCTATGAAAAGGCGTATGTACATATCAATCATTCAGAAGAAAAATGGAGAAGTTAGCTAAATCGAAAGCCTCCTTCTGAATTTTTTTGTTTCTCTTAAAAACTTTCTTCTCGTAAGTGAAGATGAAGATGTTGATACGTTCTCTTAAAGCGTATCAAAATATGTAAATTAAAAAAAATGAATTTAAAATCTTTAAATTAGGAGAAATAGTGGTAAAATATTTCAATCATAAATATAAAAGTTTCGCTTGGATAAACCATTGTTATGAATTCGTTTTGAATATGTGTGAATTGATAACCATTGAAATTAAATGTATTGTCTTGGCATGAAACAAAAATAGGGTGAGCACGTATTTAGTTAAGCTCTGGTTTTGTAAGATGATAACGAAAATGTTCCAATCATATGATACTCAAAAGTGTTGATGCGATGTTTCAGCAATTTCACAATATTCTGCCAAATTAAGATGTTAACAAAGTATATGAACTTGTAGAGTTTAACTCGTTAATTCTAACCATTAAGTCCTCATTGGCTCATGATCTAGCTCCAATGCTTTAATGAGCAGAATAACATAACGCTTGGTCATAACGTTTAATTAGTCATTAATTTTAAACATTAACACTGTCAAAATGCAGTAATAAACAGGTTTAAAAGTAATAAGTACAACCAAATGGCATTAGTAATCAAAATATAAAAGACAAATAATAAAAAAAATTCCTTACAAATCATAATAGAGTATAAAAACAATTTTATTCTTAAGAGTATATTGATCGGTTTACTAAAGTAATCTTTATTTGATTGTTTTTTTTTCAATTTGTTTGCTTATAGCAAATATATATGGATTACATAAGAAAGTTTTTGTGCTCCAAATGCTACACATGACAGAACTTTTTAGTGAAAAATAGTTACATTTTTTAAAGTAAAAACTCTCTGTCTTAAAATTTATGAAGATATTTTAAAATGCTACTCATTACACAATAAATTACTTAAACACATGAACTTTAATTGATAAATATATCAAACTATGTACAGCAAAATTTAGTATGGGTTTTTTGCTAACTTGACATTTGTAAAATGCTGTTTTTCTAAATATGTTTTGAAAATCTCTTAAAAAATGTGTAAATTCTAAATTTAGCTACATATTTTTTACATTAGTCTTGCTTTGATTCAAAATTACATGCCATATTTTGTTATATGTAAAAATAACAATAGGGGGAAAAAAGTTGAGTATTTGTCATTACAGGAAAAATCCTTAGGATCTTAAATGAAGATATAAGAGTTATTTTTTCTTCTTCCAGAGATAAATACTTTTAAAAAGCTAAGATAAGATAAATACTTCTCAAACTTTCAATATTTGCGACTCAATATTCAATCACAATTTTTATCGCGTCCCCCATTCATACATTAACAATGTATTAAATTCAATAATACTATACTTTAGTGGTGAATCTACAATGTACGATTTTAAATACCATCGGCTTATATAAACGTCTTGAGCAGCCAGTGCTTTAATTGCCCCGGACGTATATATACGTCTTGAGCAGCCAGTGTTTTAATTGGCCCGGACGTATATATACGCCCTGCCGAAGTACATAATTTTCTGTGCACTGTTATCGATAAAATTATTCCGAAGGATTTATAACTTACTAAAAGGACCTTGACAGTGTGTTGTGAAGAATATACTTGTTTCAGAGGATTTGCTTATTTATTCCTTTTCTATCTATGCCCCCTGGATACTCCACAAACGCTCGCCTACCTGCTAAACAGTGGCATTGGGGAGGATATCGCAAAACTTGTAATTGACATTCAAGGGATTAATTATAAACTGTACAGATTATCAAGATAAGTGTTAGTTTTTGTTTTTTATATTATATAAAATATTTTTTTTAAATAATATTTCATTTTAGACTTTTCAATATACTCGCACCCCCTTTGTAAGGTTATCACGCCCCCTAGGGAGGCACGCCCCACTGTTTGAGAAATACGGTTTTAAAGTCTTTTTCGTCATTGGGATGTAAATATAAGCGAACATTAAACCTATTAACCTCTGATTTCTTTAGCTCAGATGTTCTAAATTTTGTAAGATTCTATAAAATTACATAAAAGGTAATTTAGCCTAAAAAAATTGTCGATTGAATTGTCCTGTGTCCTCTTATCTTTATATAAGGGAACGTACCACTGAAACATACTTGAATTCCTCCTAATCAGAAAATAAAATATAAGAAATAACAAAGAGAAACAACAGGTTCGAAGATTAAATACTTAACTTTGTTAAATAGAAACATTCCAAGAAAGCTACCATCACAGTTCTTTTCCTTTTCCTTAAATGGGACAAAATAGGTAGAGCAAATAAAGAAAATCAATTTCGTCTATAATAGCTAAATAACACAAGAAAACGAAGATAAGCAACGAAAGAAAACTCGTTTTTCTTCTGATGAAAGCACTTCTGTATTGAAAGAAGGAATGAGTTTAAGAAAATTGGCATTCCAAACATAAGAGAAAAGAGAGTAAATCTCACATTCCATTTTACCCATCTTCACTCTAAGGTATTTTTCTGCATTTTTTCAAATTCTTTCAAAGCAGGACGATTTTTTTTGTTGTGGATATGAAAGTAGTGTCTTTGTGCGTGCAAATTAAATTATTTAATAAAACGGTGTGCTTCTCAAAAAAATTTTGAATCACCGAAAATGAAATTCTTTTAGTTTCAAAAATATTGTACATCAGAATATAGCCATTAGTAATAATAATTCTGAATATATAACCCAGAATAATAAAAATTAGAAATTATTTTGCTAACATAATATGGGTGTTAAATATCATTCTTTGTTTGAAAAATTGAAATGTGTGTGTGTATGTGTTGAATTTGATTTAAGAAACAAATACCTATCTGAACAGATGCTACTTTACATAAAATGATTAGATTAATCTGGATGACGTACATTGTAATATGTTTCTTCTGTATTAATTATCATATATGTGTGAAACAGTTTTCTGTAATTAAAATGCTACACATTAATATAGCTTAATTTTTTTCCATCCAATGTTCAATTTACCATAATCCCTAAACATATGCTGGCCTTTAGGAGTCATCCTTCATTTTATGTTATCATAGACTTTTATGTCTCCGAAATGACAAAACTGGTTATAAAGCACTACTCTGCCGAGAACATGTTTTGATTCTGCGTTACTTTTTGAGAACTTTATCTACCGCATTATGATTTACTGCAGTTTTGTTCATGCAATATTTTTTTTGAATCATTACATTGAAAATTAAGGGATATACATAAAAAAATAAATACTCAACTTTGGGAAATTTAACCCGTTAGTGCTAATTAATTAATTAAAGATAATCAACTGTAAAATTAATTACACAAACTGTCCCCTTAAAAAAACAGTCAAATCCTTTTATAAGATCTTCAATTGCATAAAAAATAAATATTTTTTCGGAACAAAAATGATAACCTTCGCAATACTCTGAAACACCGTCAGCTGCAAACGCAATTTCCGCTATTAAACTATTCGGCTTCCTCACTAAAATACTCATCACAATACCCGTGCAGCCATATATCTTGAAAGAGTGGATTAAAAAAAGAATATTCCTACAAAGTATAACCAGAGTATTCTTAAAATGTTTATTCTATGTAATTTTTAAGTTGGTTGTACTTATAAGTACCATCGGTGGATAAAGGGCAATGTTCAAAATTATTCATTCTTTCTCAAAAAAGTACCATAAACCATTACTTCTGGATAAATCGAAATTGTACATCACAGGTTAAGGACGCACATGTGGTGAAATCGGGTTTTAATCACACGGCTTGATTCAATCATCGCATGGCAGATAACTAATCATCAAGACGGTGTGTCAAAAGAGTATACCTAATGTAATTAACTTGATGGAAAGAAGTGCAAATCCTCGGTACCTCTGCCATATATAAAATCCCGTACGTACCAAAATAAAGTAACAAAGTTTTATACAATAAAAGTAAAATCATATAAAATTAAATATACATAGTACATCAAATCAGAAAACATCACCAGATGTCGTGGTTTGCTTCCCGTCGTATAAAACATTTCCAGAACATCTTCGAACACATTAACGCTGTCGGCGTTTGCTCGAAATTAATAGAGCTATATAAAGTTTTACTCCTTTCCTTACTAAATGGGTTATTTTCTTAAATCGTTTACATAGTAGTAGTATGCAATTTTATTTCCTAATTTATTTTTCAATTTTTATAGACAGTCAAAGTTAATAACATTTTCTTAAACCATCAAACAAATTGGGTTAATTTTAATTAAACCAAATTAAGGTTTTGTCCACACTTTCTGAATGCGTCATATTTGTTGACTATTAATAAAATGTTACCATGCTTACATTGTAACAACTCTTTCTCCTTTTCACATACTAATTATAAACTATATTAATCTAAAAATACTTAAAACATCCAAAAAAAGACAATTTAACCATCTTAAAAAATCATGATTGATTTTCTAGCGAATCTATTTTCCATTCCCCGATATTTAATTTGTTTCGTCTGTGTGCTTGAAAAAACACGCATAATCTATCATGATGACTAGAAGGAGATGAGTAAAAGTTCAGTTAAGCTTTGTTTCAGTGACGGAAAGCGATGGAGGAGACACATTCAATTAAAAGTGTGACTCTAAGCACCAATTCCTCTATTAAATGTAAATACAACTCAGCTGCAATATTGTTGGAGCTTGTTTTTGGGGGGGGGGTAGTCCTGCTAAAGCTACAGCCCAAAAACAAAAACTGTACACGATGCCATTTCCCACTGCGGTGTTCTCAAAACTTTTGAATACAATCAAAGTATAACTAGAAAACTTGATAACTGGGACTTCCTTGGCCTCTTAGAGCAGGATATTTTGATATTAGTGGCATAAGTCCAAGTCTCCAATATTACAGTGCTTCCACTGTACTGAACTTATCTGATATTAGTGGTGATGAAAGAACCAGGAACGTGTGTGTTCGTGTTTTTAAGGGGAATTCACAGAATACTTCGTCTTATGAAAAACATTTCATGGATTCGTGAAACTATTTGGCAATATGATTTCCCTGTAAATTTTGACTGAAATTCTTCACATGGATATGGACGTACGAAAAGATGAGGCACACAATAACGGATCAAATATGTTGTTTTTAGTGTTGCTTATGTGGTAGGATCAATAGTAACATCAGATCAAGAATCAGGAAATTCATCGTGACAAGGGTTTAGTTGTAGGCCTGCCGGTAGCCTTGGCTTTAAGCACCATCCAGGTGACAGTACGATTTGGTTCGGTTTCACCCCAATTTTGAGGGAGAACGTCATGAGGCTGGACAGAGAGGTCTCTTACCTCTCTTATTCTTCCATAAACCTCACGAAAAGACATGCTGTTCAACGGCTATTTAGAGTACTCCTAAGTCGTGAAGGCACTATACATTTTCAAACAGGGCCTTTTCAGGGATTCGAACTCAGTTTCTACGGAACCGCAGTCAGTTTCACTGACCACTATACCGGATGAGCGGTACGGATCGAAACTTTCTGTTGGTAGCAGTAACTATAAGCACACGCCCCATCTACATCTATTTCATTTTTCGTTTTACAGGAGATTCAATATTTGGTGATGTTTTCTCAAACTCCAACTCCAACTCCAGGAAACTATGTTAATTTTATAAGTAAACCAGCTAGTACTGGCGTACTTTTGACTGTTTGATTAATATCACGTACATGTAAGATTACTTTAGCAAATAAATAATTGTGAAATTTGTGTTCTCAGTAGCTAATAATATAATATACTATGTCATTTTCCCTATCTTTAAAAATATGCTCTTCATCACCTAACCAATTGGTAGGGAATTTTTATTTTTCCCAGAGCAGGTGTGACTCTTTCCCATTTCACCCCATACATTGTTGACGTTGAGTTTCTTGACACTTTGTGTATCAGAATAACTGATAAAACAAGAAAATTTGTTTAATGCATATTTATATTGATAACACAACTTATATATAATAGGATTTTCTGCATTTTCGTTCATAAGCGATTGAATATACGTTAGAGATTTGGGATAAGAAATGAATGTATCAGGTTTTATTATAAATAAGAAAAATGAATTCATGGAGACGATTTCTTTTCTTCGTAAATAAAGTTCACCTAGAAAAATTACTAGTTTTTTTTATAATTTTATCAGTGCAATATTTAATACATTTCTATTGAAAATACAGAAATTTTTAGCGCGGGGTGTTTTCTGAGAAATAAACTTCAGTATGGAAAATGCCACTCAATGTTGACAATCAATCGCATACATAGCTAAACTTTTATTTCTTCAGTAACTGTATTAAATTTAAATAAATGCCACTTTTCGCCAGAAATCATTTATCACCTGATGCTGAAAGAGTGTATTTGCATATACATTTAAATATTGACTACCTTGCGATAGTTATTTAAGAGTGCTATTTCTTTGTTAAATTATTTTTTCTATTAAAGCAAACTGAGATCCGCATTAGATTAAAGTAGTAAAAATTCAATTTATTTGAAAAGATGCCTCCTTGATAAAACATATGTGTAAGTGATTTCCAGCAATGTTTACTTATTTTTGCGTAAGTGATTTCGAGAGCACTAATGATTTGACAAGAATACACATAAACCAGGATAGAATTAGCAAACACATATTCCGCGTATATCCTATCTTTCCTTAAGATTAACAAAAAAAAAGTGTTGAAATGACTTTTGTATGCAAGAGCAGCGAAAATTAATTTTAATTGTTAATTTTAACATTAAAGTCCAGAAAAATTCACATATAGTTTTATTGGTAAAGTTTCTTTCACGAAGTACTTTCGTATGTAAGAGAAATGACTTTTATATGCATGGATAGCCGAAATTAATTGTAATTATTAATGTACACATTAAATCACTAGAATAATATACATATGATATTATTCGTACAGAGTATCTTTCATGAAAGATGGAAATTTAACTCACCAAAATGCTTCGAAATTTTCCCAATGATTGTTCTTACATTGAGCCCATTTGAAATAAATATATCTTCTACAGTTTTTAGTTCTTGAAGAAATGTAAAATATTACTTTAAATAAAATTATACACTCAGGAACATTGAAAATAGCGACCCAAGAGGGAAGCTAAGTACAATCGCAAAACTTTGCAAATAAGTACAGCGTAATGTGATATGCAAATGATCCAAATTCTGTGCCAATACGCATGCTCATACACGCCAAGGTGGCTCTACAATCATGAAGAGGGTGCTGTATAAGACAGCGCAAATTCGAAGATTCATAAACGTGACGATTTCCCGCCGATTGTAGGAAGACTTTGGTAAGCGAAACATGCCAGGTAAACGTACTAGAAGACATCTCTCACATATAAGTGAGTCTGAGAGAGGCCTGATCATCGGGATGAAAACTGCAGGCTGGTCAACGCGTCATGTTGCTGGCCAGGTGGATCATTTGGAGTGTGCCATTAGAAATTGTTGGGAGCAGTGCCCACGAGAAGGTACCCACGCGCGGAAAACCGGGCCTGGAGCGACCAGGAAGACCACAAGGAAAGAGGATCGAAGGATCGTGCGGCAAGCACTTGTGGACTCTACAGTGACTTGCTCAACGATACGAGCAGACGTAGGTGTAGCAATTGTTCCACAAACAATTTCTAGACACCTTGCAGAAGAAATCTTAAATGCAAGCGCCCTTTCCGTGCACTCTCTTTAACACCGGGGCATCGGCAACTGCGTCTACAGTGGTGCCAAGCCAGATCAATGTGGAATGTCACATATTGGCAAAATGTTGTGTTTAGTGATGAATCCCGGTTTGTTTTGGGGACAGATTATAACCATGTATGGATGTGGAGGCGCCCTGGTGAGCAGTACAATTCACCCACACTGTTCTACGTCACACTGCCCACACAGCTGGTGTAATGGTCTGGGGGGCATAGCCTATGATAGCAGGTCCACTTTAATTGTGTAGCGTGGAACCTTAATGAGCCAACGTTAAGTTGATGATATTTTTCGACCTCATGTAGGACCTTTCCTAAATGATCTCCTAGGGGCAATTTTCCAGCAAGATAATGCTCGTCCGCATACAGCCAGAGTTGCTCAAGACTTCCTACGTCATTTTCAGATTCTTCCATGGCCAGCCCACGCCTTCGATTTTTTCCCCTGTAGAACACGAGTGGGATTAGCTGAAACGGCAGATCCCATCGTGTCACTCTGTACATGATTTAGAGTTGGCTGCTCAAGATTTGTGGGTCCATCTGCCTCAGGACAACATAAGGTGTCTAATCAACTCAATGCCGGACCGTGTGGTGGCATGTATTGCAGCTGGAGGAGATCCAACGCGCTATTGAAGTTGCCCAGTATTTGTGTCGTTGCACACCCTGTATTCGTTTAATTGTCTTGTTTTTGAGATGGAGTGAATCTCTCATCTGTGTCATTATGTGTATTAAATTTCATTTCAATCCGATGCTTTCTTCTTGGGTTGCTATTTTCAATGTTCCTGATTGTATTCAAATATTACAAAACATTTTAATTAGAGTTCGAGAATCGACTACGACCGATACCAAATCCGCTTACCTCATACCCAATTGCATGCATTTAAAAAATATGCTCTTTTATAGTTACACTCTTATTGATAGCTTGTGTTGTTTCACTTACAAATTGGCTCTCGTGTCTTAAAAGCTTGCCAAACGCTGAAGCTGGATAGTTGAAAACATGAATAAATACATTTCTTTAGTATCGATATAAGTCTTGCACCTTATTAACGTGTAACATCTTTCCTCTTGTTTGCTGGATATTTGTTGGGAGTGATTTCGTGGAAAGGGACGGATGTGTGTAACAGGATGTGACGTAAGCGTGCGCTTTAGTTCATGGCTATGCCTTTTAGCTTACCCTAGCATGGAGGTCCAACTCTATTAGCCATCAAGCACTCGAGCGCTTGACTCTAAATCCGTTAGTCATGATATTGGGGGACATAAGTGCGGCAGAAATCTTTTTGTGAAAATGGGCAAACAGTGATTTCGATGGTCGTATACATTTCTTCGAATCGAACGGTTAAAAAAATTAAGGTTTCCTGCACTTTGTATGTTTACCATATAACGACGGAGGTACTCCTCTTTTAAAAAAATATCATTCGCTTCCCCTGATTTTGAGTGGTGATTTTAGCTGTAACTTTAGTTTCCGAAAAGCTGTGCCACTCATAGCTTTTATGAATGATGAACTCAAGCTCGAAATGAACAAAAATTATAATGTTTCAACTGCTAACAGTGGTAATGTTACTGACGCTGTTTTTCAAAGGTTTTTAAATACTTTGAAATCACAAGTATTTGTGTCATATTTTAGTTATCATACGTCTATTGCATCAGCTCTTCCCCAAATTGGCTAAGAATAATTATTTTTGATAAAATATTACATTTTTTACGCCTTTTGTTCATTAAATACAGTTTTCATTAAAGATATAGTAATTATATATATATATATATTAAATATAAAAGTATTTCCAATTATACATGAATCATATTTTTTTTCAGGAAATAAGTTAATATTGTGTATTTACCATGATAACAAGCTGATGTTACACATCATATGAGACTACTGTAAGACTCGTTTTTTTTTTAATGTGTGCCTTTAGATTCAGGTGGTCATTTCAAATACTTGGAATAAGATGTACAGTTGATTGAATAAAAATAGAGCCACATATCACTATTATCAAGCAATGATAGCCTAGTGGTAATGGTCACGAACTCGTAAACAACGTTCTCGAGTCGTAGGTCCGAGAAGGGAGTCCAGCAGTGTAGAAGGGATGATGCACGTTGGATTTTTCTGGGATTGATATCCTCACGTTAGCATCGTGTGAAATTAAGAAGAGAGAAGTGTTAGCTTAGATGTGTCTTCTTCACTATTTGACCTTGCTTCAAAATTCTATGACCTGTCTGCAACGAGTTAGAGTGTCAGGCTAATAAACACTTACTCTAGTAACTCTGATCGCCATTCCATTATCGAGATAACTCAATTCTTATTAAAAATATTCGAACAGATTTGAAAATATTCGGTTGGCAACTAAGTATTTGCGGATTTCACTCATAGATGGCTTCAGTTGAATTTTTAGGTCTGCAGGCGTAGTACAAATGTAAAACACATTTTGTGATTTGATAGTTGGCAATTCAGCTGTCAATCAGTAAAAAAAAAGTTTTTTGATCGGTTGCGTAGTTTTCGTTTGGTGTTCATTGAAAAATGGAAAATCAAAAGGAACATTTTCGTCATATTTTGCTTTTTTATTTCCGCAAAGGGAAAAACGCATCGCAAGTTGATAAAAAAGTTATGTACTGTTTATGGTGACGAAGCCTTAAAAGAACGGCAGTGTCAAAATTGATTTCCCAAATTTCGTTCTGGTGATTTTTCACTCAAAGAGGAAAAACGCTCTGGTCGTCCAGTTGAAGTTGATGACGACCTAATCAAAGCAATAATCGATTCGGATCGTCACAGTACAACACGTGAGATTGCTGAGAAGTTTCATGTATCACATACATGCATTGAAAATCACTTAAAACAACTTAGCTATGTTCAAAAACTCGATACATGGATTCCTCACGAACTAAAAGAAAAGCATTTAACGCAACGCATTAACAGCTGCGATTTGCTAAAGAAACGTAATGAAAGTGATCCATTTTTAATACGACTGATAACTGACGATATATAATGGGTTGTTTACAACAATATCAAGCGGAAAAGATCGTGGAACAGGTCAGGTGAACCAACTCAAACAACATCAAAAGAAGGTTTTGTTATCAGTTTTGTGGGATTACAAAGGAATTGTCTAGTTTAAACTCTTACCACCCGACCGAACGATCAATTCTGATGTCTACATTGAACAACACTAACGAAATTAAACAATGCAATTGAAGATAAGCCGCCCGAATTGACAAATCGAAAAGGTGTTGTATTCCATCATGACAATGCAAGACCACCCACATCTTTGGTCACTAAGCAAAAATTATTGGACTTGGTAAGGATGTTTTGCCACATCCACCATATAGTCCTGACTTTGCACCATCTGATTACTTTTTGTTTCGATCTTTACAAAACTCCTTGAATGGTAAAAATTTCAATAATGATGATCCTGTCAAATCGTACCTGTGATTCAGTTTTTTGCTAATAAAAAGAAATGTTTTATGAACGTGGGATTATGCTGCCTGAAAGATGGCAAAAGGTCACATTGATCAAAATGGGCAATACATTACATAATAAAGTTACTTAGTTCCATGAAAAAATTGTCTTTGATTTTCTAAAAAAGTCGCAATTACTTAATTGCCAACCCAATATATTCTGTATACCTATCTTCTTTTTAATGGTGCTAGTATATAGTTTCTTTCTTTTCTTTATATTCAAAACATCTAGCAAATTGATCATAGTGTGTGTCACAACTATTTCATTTTAAATAATAATTTATAAAGTTTGTAGTGAAAATAATATTTGGTTTTAAATATTTTTAATCTATATTGAATATACACATTAAATCCGATAGGTTAAACGTAATTTCTATGGTAACTTAAGAAAAACTAGAGTTCTTGGTTAAATCATTGACATATTGTCATTTGACACTAATGAGTGAGCGAGAGTGAGATAATATTTACGTCGAAATGTTCAGCTGCTCGAGTGCTTTTGGTGACAGACCTTGTAATTCAAGTGACGAGGATAACACTTGAGATGGCACCCCTCTCCTAAATACCACACGACACCATCGGGAGGATTTTTGAGACAGATTTAATGTGAATCTCTGCTTACACAGAGGGTCTTCAGTGGTACTAGGTTCGAACTCATGGCACACGAGGTACGAATCCGTTATTTGGACCATTAGGCTTTCACATCAATGACACTAATGAGTGAATCGCATTCTAAAGCAGCGATACTCAACTTGCAGCCTAAAGACCCGCCGTGTAGGTCAGCGATGCACGTTAAATCTGTCGAGAGCTGAAACGTCCTCCCGTTGGTGTGGTGTGGTAGTTAGGAGAGGGGGGTGCCAGCTCAGGTGTCGTCCACGTCACTTGACCTTGGTTAAAAATTACGTGGTCCGTCGCCAAAAAGCCCTCGTGTAGCTGAACAGTGCGACGTTAATATTCAATCAATCAATCAATCAACTCAACCTGCAGCCCACCGAGCCATTTTAATTGGTCCGGTCATGACCCATTGTTCTGAGAAGTTAAATGAAGAACATTGTGTATTAAAATTTGGAGGGAAATTCTTTGTCAAGAGATCAAATACATCAATTTTGCTATTTTGATGTCGATGTTATACGGCTGCGAAAAGAATATCCTTTATCTATTTGTGACGGTTACGGTTAGTGATAACAGACAACAGTGGAGTAGTGATAATTTTATGGGTGGAACTAATTTTTAACAATCTTTCATACCTTACAAACGAAAAATATTCAAACGATTTGGAAGTTGACTATTTTGTAGTGAAAAACAATCCGGGATCAGTACTTGTCTGATTTGTCATAAAAGCGCTGTATTTAAAAAAAATACCAATAAACAAGATTCATTTAATTACACTTTTCCTCGATGATCTCTTTTAAGAGATGATAAATAGATTTTATTGAATATTCTTTGAAAGAGCAATGAAGTTGTTATTTATTAGTAATGTCACAGCAGTAATAAAAACTCCCTATGTAAATTGTTATATCATTTATAATCACATTTAACCGTTTACTGATGCAAAAATTGTTAAGAAGTGTTCCTTTAATTCTTTTGATTTAGTGTTAGTGACAAAAATATAAAAAAAATAATAATTATAAAAGCAAAACAGGAGTTAAATAATAATTTGTGATCAATTTTCCACATTTAAAATTTTTATTGTTATCTTTATCCTGAAGTATTTCTCTCTCCCCCCTTTAACCTCAAGTTACGGTCCACGTGAAATAGCTAACATATGTATGTGGCATGCGTGAAATTGTTGATTTATGTATGTGGCCCAGCAGAAAAAATAGGTTCAATACCCCTGTTCTAAAGCATTGCTAGCGCTATTGACAATGGATCATGTAACTTCAAATCGCAGTCAGGTGTCGAGAATGACACTTGGGCCTTGATCTTACTCTCCTAATTCCCACCCACGTTAACGTGATGACTTTGTTCTTCTTCAGAATTATCGTGCATCAGTCCATCTGACCTGCAGATTTTCAGTGGCATGAAGTTTTGAAATCGTGACTCGACAAAGCTAATCTACACGAATTCGCAATCATGACGAGTTGTCCACCATATCTACCGTTAAACTTTAGTCCAAAAATACTAATAATACATAATTGACTTCTAAACTGTAAAAAATTGAAAGTCGATACCACGCAAGCAAACAGTTAGACTCGTTATTCCAGCATTTGGAGGAATACGCGATAATCGATTTTTATAATTAAGATTCATTAGAATAAATCTCGTATATTTGATGAATTGACGCCAGTTCTATCACAGTTAATTTCTAATTGATATGTACAATCAGTAGTTTTTTCAAATTCAAAAAAATTTCTAATGTATAAGTAATGAAAGAAAAATGTATTGTTAATAAAATTACGACTCACCTTGTTTCTTAAAAGACCCTTTTGTATATACCCGAAGTTTTCATTATTTTTTTCTATAAGTTGAGGAAAACATGTGTTATTATATTTTTCACACATTGCAGGAAAAATTTATATTTTCCCTTAAATTATATCTCACTCATTTTTTTCTTTATTCCCAATATCCGCAAAGGCGCTTTCTTGCATATTGTCATTTGTTTGAAGTTTATTGAAAAGTAATTGGAAATTTGGATGTTACAAGAAAAACATGTTTAAAAAAATTGAAACATTTTTAAGAAACATTTATATTAATTCAAGTTCGAATTTTATAAAAAGTCATGTAAACATTGGGCTCATCGGACAAGATAGTTTTTTGAAAATAAAGGCATCATTTTTAGAATTTTGTGATGCTTTGGTCATAAATATTTTTTGCAGCTTATTGATGGTCCCTCAAATATATAATTCACTGAAACTGAACCATCAAATGTGAAATCACGATAGTTACATGTTCAGAGTTATGAAACATTTTAAGCATTTTTGTGAAAAATTGTACACATTTCTAAAATTCCAATTGTCCTATGACCTTTGCACTACATAATATGTTTAAGTAACAATTCATATAACATTTTCTAATTTAATTACGACATAAATTGTTTTATAATTAGATATAGTCTTATATAGTGGATTTTATAGTTCCCCGTCTTTGATTTGAAAATTTTCTATTGGTTAGAATTACGAGAGAAGTTCTCAATGACATGCAATTAAATCCTCAAGATATTTTAATCTCAGGAAACGACTGCGGGTATACAGGTTACTGGTAACTCTCAATCCCATATCTAGCAAAAGTCTATTAGATGAAACGATGAAGTTAGTTATCATGCTGAGGATGTACTGCATGCCTATTGGACGAGTGGCGCCAGCTATTGGACGGGACTTCAAGGCATGGAACTTGGCTTCTGAGATGTTTTCTGGAGAATAGAGTCCAGCAAAGAGAGAGTCTTCCTAATCTCTGTTGAAAAATGAGGACAATATCTCAAAATGGCTGACCGGGGAGGGAGAGTAGTGTGTTGTGACGCAATGTCCGGAAGAGGTAAAAAAAAGTTGTAAAAGTCGAAAAACAAACTGCTGGGTTTTCGAAGCGATGACCGAATTGACCGCGCACAATGTTACCGCGATTAAAAACTGCAGTGTGGCGCGCGCTTAGTTCACATCACCACAAGTTAAGATATTTAAAACGGAAATAAAATAATATAAAAGGAGGGAGAATACGTATGATTGAACAAACACTGATTACAATAAATATAAGTGTTATATTAAATGATAGGGCAGATTATACAAGTCCAGGAGAATCCTCCAGGGTCGTTTCCTTTTTAATGTATGCAGTGTAATTTTCAAGGTTTTGAACTTTAATGCTTTCACTATTAATGAGAGAGTTAAAGAACTCAATTGAAATATGTTGAATATGCTTTTTGAATAAAAAGGTTTTAATTGCTTTTCGAACACCTTCGTTTCGCAAGTACCTGTTGGCACCGACAATCATTCGAATTAAAGTATTTAGAAGCACATCAAGAACTTTAATATTACTCTTAGGTCAGAGCTTCTCAAACTTTCAATGTTGGCAACCCAATTTTGAATCATAATTATAATCGCGCCTCACGAGTACAATGACAATGTTTTGAGTACAATAATAATGTAGCTTTATGATAAAGATACAATACGACCTTATTTATATACCACACAAATTATCAATATAAGCGATGCATTTTGTATCTATTACTTTTAAATAATAAATATATAAGTTACTTTTATGTAATAAATATTTAAGTTACTTTTAAGTAATAAATATTTAAGTTACTTTTTAGTAGTAAGATAATTATCATGCTACTTTTTAACAATAGGATAATTATTACAGTATCCAAAATCAGTCCAAGATATTTTTTTTTGCTGAGAATATGGAATTGTTGTGTTGTACATTGCAGGTGGAGGTGGAAGTGTTCCCTGGTGTGTGAAAACAACCGCAGTAGTTTACATATATATATATATATATATATATATATATATATATATATATATATATATGTATATATAATATATATATATATTATATATTATATATATATATATTATATATATATATTATATATATTATATATATATATTATAATCTAGAATTTAATCAAAGTCGTAAACATCCCGCGATAATGCTATCCAACTGTTGCCAAACCTACAACACAAAATTTGTGAGTTCTTGAAAGAAAAATTTTTAAAAAAAGATTTATTTGAAAAAAAATCCGAATTACCTATCAAAGGACAATAAATGGATAAATATGACAACGCATAAACATAACCATAGAAGAGTTAGCCAATAATTTGGAAAAATCTAAGCGTAAAGTTTAAATTTTCGCATTCAGAGCGAATCGTGACGTCGTATGACGTCATACCAAAAAATCACTTAAAAAAATAAATTTTAAAAAATTTAGAGAGAATTTCGAAATAAAAAGTACATAAGATCCTGACCAGATTCAAATGCAACGTTGTGTCAATATTTCAGATTAATCCATGCAGAACTTTTTGAGTTATGCGCGCATACACAAACCAACACAACATTTTTATATATATAGATATATATATATTATATATATATATTATAAATATATTATATATTATACATATATATATATGTTCATATACATATATATATATATATATATATATATACAGTCTAATTCTCTAAAAACCAGAGATAATCATTCATCAATCCCATTCGAAAAAACACATAGACAGTAAAAAGATTATACAATGAAGGACACTAGATTAAAATTTTAAAATAGATGCTGCACTATTATAAACATTGCTGACTTAAGACAGCTAATATATAAAATAATTTATATAAAAGTGGGGTTGAACATGTTTTTTGGCCAGCCAATCTTCCCCCTTTATGTAAATATATATATAAACGTTAATTTTTATTTTCCATTTATTAAAATACTGTTAGAGAAGCAATAACTGTTTGCTGAGTGCCAGAGTGACAGTTTTAGGAGTTCTGAAGTACGCGAAAATCGATGTATCATCAGCATTATTATTAATGATTGTGAGTGTATAAAGAGAAATGTAATTTAAGTATAAAGTGAATAATATTGAGTCAATTAAGCGCCCTTAAGCTACCTTGGCATTAATATGGTTGGTGTTTGAAAGTGTGTCATTTACGCGAAAGGTGAACGCGTGGAATTCGTAATGTAGGAGTAGAGGCGGTGAGAGTAAGAGGTGGGAGAAAGTTGTAAGAATTAGCTTGACCGTTTATCTACAGTCTAGATTCTAGACCCTATCAAAGGATTTCTTAATATCAAGAAAGGCGGTTCTAGTAGAATTCGTTTTTCGAAACCGGCAGTAATAGTTTCAGTTAATGTAAGGAGTTGATGAATAGGGGAGAGATTTTTAGTAAATACGTAATAATTCGGGTTCATTATGTTATTTTGGGAGATGAAGTTTTTGAGTCTTGAAAGAATACTAAATTCACGGTAATTTTGCTTAAAGTTGACAGCAAAGAAATTAGACGGTTATAATTAGCAAATTTCAGTTTTTTCAGTCAGAAAAACTTAAAATTGTAAAAATAACTGCTTCCTTCCAGATTGAAGGACAATAACTAAATTTAAGAATTTTGTTAATAAGGATTGTTTGTATTAGTACGGCTTTGAGCGGAAAATTTTTAGTCATCGGTTGATGATCCCATCTTTCAGGGGATCTTTCCTACTATTTGATTTTTTAATGTATGGGACAATTTCTTCCGGTAAGTTGGGGTCGAGGTAGGTAGTTGGGTTAGTGGAGAGAAAATATTTTACAGTGTTATTAATGTGAGCATTGGAATTGTTGTCTGTGTTGTTTTGAGTGGTGTTTTCAGTGAAATTATTTGGTAAAATGTCGGCAATTATATTTGCTTTTTGTTTATTTGTGATGGCAGTTCCTGTCTCGCAATCGAGAGGTGGAACTACGTGTTGCTTGTTTTATGAAGAATTTTTGCGTTTATGTTTGCGTTTACCGTGGGTACTGAGTGCATTTAATCTTTGGTTTCAGGTATCAAGAGTATACTTTTTGAGTGTATTTTTAATTAATTGTTGTGCGTGATTGTATTTAGTTTTGTGAGCTGGATTTTAAGTTATGTGATATTGCTTTCTAAGTCTGTTTTTTCTTCTGAATGAGCTGGTGAATGTGAGGCGGGATGTTGTTGCAATGCTGATTTCTGGCTGGGCGAGAGGCGTGGCAATGAGTAGTGAACATTACGATTTTAAATTGTTGTAACTTGATTTCAAGATCTGAAGTATTAAGAATGTTATTAGGATGATAATTGAAGAGCGAAAAATTCTTATTTATGTTAGTGGTGAATCAGCCAACAGTTGGAGACTTATTTAGGGTTATTGCTGTAAGATAGCCTTTTGAAAGAAACAAACATACAAAAACATGATTGTAATCTAATTAGAGATCAGTTTTAATGTGTTAACTTCAAAAGGATAGTAAAAAAATCAGATAATTGCTAAATCTATTGTATCTGCAGTGCCATGTCCAAATCTCGCAAAAGAGCTTGGGTAGGCAATATTTTAATTGATTTTCAAAGTTGATTGATTGCTCTACTAGAATCGAGTGCCTCTGGTGGAGTTATGCAGACAATTTCATGTACGGCTTTGTAATTGCCGAAGATCACATAGTCACTGCTGATCTGAAATAAGTTATCTAAGTCTATAGTAAAAATGTTAGTATGTCGGAATTAGGAAGGATAGACGGAAACAATAAATATTGGATTAAGTTTTGGAGGTGCATTGAGTATAACTATGGCTTCTATGGTCTGAAGCTTTGTGTGGTGTGGATAGGTGGTAGTGTTTAATATTTCAAATTAAAAAAAAATTGCACCCTGCCACTTTATTCTGTATCAATCTGTCGTTTCTGTAAAAGCTCTAATTTGGAATTTGAAACGTGCGTGATGTTCTCGGGTGTGTTGCAGGAAGTCTCGATTGAAGTGTAATTGATTAGGATTGCCTTGAGGGGCGGCACTGATTTGATTTAAGTTATTTACTACCCCAGAGGGGGGCTCCGCTAAAAACGTGGGACAGATGTTCTAGTTCATACAGGGCTATTGGTAGTGATTGTTAACTAGTAGAAGTAATTGTTTTATTCAGCGGTTAATTTTGAACAGCTGCAGAGTTATTAAAATTAATTATGACCTCAGTTTGCCGTGAATTCTTAGCATGTTGCATTTTTGGAATTGTTAGTGTTGTTTTGTTTAGTTGTGGTAAAAAAAGGGTGTATGAAATATTTGGCTTCACTATGCTATTGGATATTTTAGTTAAACTATTTTTGTTTTTATTAAGAGTAATACCCTTAGTGGGGTTACGGTAGAAGGAACAGCCTTGCCAGTTGACCATGCGTGTATAAACCTGGCAGTTGATTCAAACTTTTGGTCAATTCTCGGCCTTCTGGGACAATCATGTGTGAGTTGAGGTTTACAGCATGCTAGGCATCGTGGTGTGATATGACAGATGTCAGATGTGTGATTGAAGTTGTTGCAGGGGAAACATTGTGGAACACTTTTCCGTCAAATCCTTCGACTCGGATGGTATTGTATCCGAGTATTTTTAAGTCGAAAATTTCAAGGTTCGGAATGGGGCATGGCAATGTAATATGAGGAACACAGAAAGAGGCTGCTTCGTTTTTCTGCTAATTAATTGTTTGACTTTTTTCAGGCTGGAATCCAAGTTCTTCCAGATCTTGTTGTATGTGTGCAGTGTTTGTGTTATTACAAAAGCCTTTAATGAAAAATTATCCTGTCAAGTTTGGGTGTAATTACGTAGTATTGATACTGAAGTTGTTGGAGAAGGCGCAGTAGTGCGTCATATTCTTCGTTAGTGCCTATGTATAGTTTCAAGAATTCACCAATGGTTTTTGATCCAAGTTTTTTAAAAGTTTGTGTGATTGTTCACTGTAGTTGAGTGTAATTTTATGCATAATGGGGGAGGGGGCAGCAGTGGTTTATGTATAGTAGTGTTTGGGGAAGACGATATTGTGTCACTCTAGTTTCAGTTCATCCGTGGCAGTGCGATAACAAGGTTGTCCCTACGAAATATTGTTCTAGGACTACAAGGTTGTCACTCCAGCTGTATTCTTGGAGCGAATGCATCAGTTACGGTGGAATTTTGGGTGATGTCATGTGTAGATTTGGAAAATCACCTTTGTTCAATGATGGAAAAATAAATAGATTTTCCAGGTTTAAATCTATGCTTTGGCGCATTTCGAATAAAATACATCTGTTTTCTCGATGTTGGTGATTGAAATTCATCATCCTTGTGTTTAGTTGTGGATTTGGATATAATAGGTGGTGTAATTTTAGGTGTGTTTAAAGATATATTTACTTGAGGATTGGGCAGGTGGTGGTACATCTGAGGGTAGAGCCAAAATCACACATCACATTGTCAAATAGAGTCGTGACCTCATGGAGCTCCCTTAGAATCTTGACGTAGTGGGTGTCCTCGATATAGTGAGAGTCATCTTTTTCCAAAAAAATTGACTATCAGTTTATATCAGTTTCTCATGTGGTGGTAAAAAGCTTTATCATCACCCTTGTTCATTCTAGTATTTGACAGGGAGCCTTTTCAGTAGCGGGCGTGTTTGGTCTTGAGGGTAGTGGAAAAAGATCCATATCATCAAAAGACGTTCTGAATTCGATAAATTGATGAAAGAGTTGTTGGAGGTCAAGTCAGGAGAGCTGATCTTTAATCCTTTCAGCCCTGAAAAGGGCTGAAAGGATTAAAAGAAAGTTGGGGTGCTTTCAATAAAACCTAATAGGCTTTGATAAATATAAATGTTTCCTCCAAATTAATCTGTACTTAACTCGCATAGAAATTCAAAGTTTCGATTTGTGACATAAGGAAAAAACGTATCTTCCAATAATGAACAACACTTAAAAGCAACAACTATACCCAAGAGATTTTTTTATGCTATTTTACAGTTTTGTACTACATTCAGGTGTAGTATATTTACCATTATAATTTCTTTTTTTACTAATCTGTAACAGTTTAAAAGTTATCTACCGTTAATTCAAAACGTGGATTGGTTTTACCATAATGTTTAAAACTCTTTAATTTTCTATTTGGAAATTCATGTTTTAAACCTTAATCATTCAATACCTTTTAGGGGGCATAGTACCTTGCGAGAAAAAAAAAATTGTTCGTTGTCATATACATGTTACGATTCATAATAAGTTAACAAATTTTGCTAATTTTGATCTGAATTTTGGTAAAATCCTAGGAGGACCCACTGGTGTTTTTGGCGCCAATTTTTTTTTCGCCAAATAACTCCAAATTGAGAAACACAAGTTTTTCAAAATGGCGTCAAAGACGAAAAAATCTTGGAAACCGTATGTGTCAGAGGGGAGGGAGGGGGCGAAATGGGCAAAGAGCAACGGTTGGTTTCTGAAAGTGGGGGAAGGTACGAAAACCATTGGTAGTAAATGTTTTACATTAAAAAAGGACGAAATGTGCTTTTTGCAAAGATAAAATCGGAAAAATACATCCAATTAATCATTTTTAAAAGATAAATACGGAGAAACTAATGAAATTCATTTTAAAAAAACACTCTTAAACCAGTACATGATTTATTTTAAAAAAGGATGAAATGAGCGTTTCGCAAAGATGAAATCGAAGAAATACATTAAATTAATCATTTTAAAAAGATAAAAATGGAGAAACCGATTAAATTCATTTTAAAAAAGCATTCTAAAACTAGTGTGTAGTGCATGATTTACATTTTTAAAAAAAGGACGAAAGAAGCGTTTCGCAAATATAAAATTGAAGAAATACATGAAATTCATTTTAAATTTTTAAAAGGCACTTACCTTACTCTTACGGATCATACATACTTTACGAAACATATACCAGTCCGCGACAGTATTCTTATTGACTTTCAAGTCATTCACAACGAACGCATTAATGCTCTTGTCGAACCAATATCTGGTCAAAAACTCATATATTTTCTACACTTTCGTACATTCATATCGTGAAGCAATTAAATTAGCTTTCATACACCATTCTAACGTATCTTTCTTCCCCTTTGTGCCCAGGAGCACAAAGAAACCTGTCGTAGCCTCACTTTCAAGTAATTTCCTTTCACAAGCCATTCTTAATAGAAACCGGTGCAGAGCAAACCTTCTCAAGCGAAGTCAGGGGTCAAAAAAGACCTTTTTTTTTCGGAAAAGGCGAAATACGTTTCACCCTTTTTAGGGTTGGCATTTTTTCGGTGATTTGAAAATCCACACACACACACAAATTTTAGGGGTGAAATGGAAGGGTTACCATATTGTAAACTTTATCGCTCAAAATTTAGTGACCAAAAGTGGGTCCTCCTAGGACTCAACCCAAAATTTTTAAATTGAAGATAAATATATATATACTAAATTTTAAAAAAATATATTACTTACCTCCTGTTCCCGCAAGATAATTTTTAAATTATACACTTTAGAATCTCAATTTTTGCATTAAATTGAAGTTAAATGTAACCTTTATTCTGTGTGTGTGTGCGTATACCACTTAATTGAAAAGTATCTTATATTTTTTAATATATATATATATATATATATATATATATATATATATATATATATTATATAAAATTAAAAAAAAATTCATAAAAAATATTTTTTTAAAAAATTTCAATTTTTATACAGTTGTAAATCAAAATGTATTAAATCATAAAGCATAATTATGGCATACAGAATAAAGATCTATGACTAGAATATGCATTCCAATTTTTGTAGCTCTAGAGTAAAAACTTTTTTTACAATCTTGCGGGAAAGTGTAAAAAATTGAAACTGAGAAAATCAAGTTGAAATATTGACATTTCAATATTTCAAATAAAACTTAATACATAGTATTTAAAATTATCCTGCTTCATATGTATGACCTTCTAGTTATGCAAAATGTTCATTTGTGGCTTTTTTCTCATTCTGCTAGCCCTACGGGCCTCTAATGTATATGATTTTGATTTAATTTCCGTACTTTTTTATGCGTGCATAATTGACCTTAAGGACAGAAGTAACTGTAAAATGTCCTATTTTAAAGCCAATAGCTTTCATTATCTTTATACGTCCCCTCATTTCCTCATTAAACATCACTATAGCCTCATTTTCTGCTATGGCAACAATATTTCTAGATGACCCAGAAGTTTTGGGGCAGTACTTCCAAACAGTTGAGTTGAACGACTCATTAGCGTTTTGTGTTTTACCCCCCCCACACACATTTTTTCAGAAATTTTGGTGCAGATAGTTCTGCTATTAAAGGCTTTATTTCATCCATTATGGCAATTGGCACAGTATTTTTATGTTTGAATAAAGAAGCACTATTCGTAGCAACTGCCTTTTGATATTTGCACCACGAAGTATCACCAATTGGGCAGAAGTGATGCATAGGTTCCTCATCAGTGGACCTATAATGACAATAAATTGCCCATATGGCCTGACGCATATCACTAATGTGGCTATTATTCTGTCTGATAACATTGCCATAATAGGCGGTAATTGTATCAATGAACTTATCAGTCAGACGATTTTTACCGCTGATACTCTCACCGTCTGATAAATTTTTGCCACAATTCATTGTTTTTAAATTTCGCAGTCTAGCACCCATACGCTTTTGTATGTGGCCAACACATTTAACTTTTTTGATAGACTATGGTGCTGTCCTTTGAAGCTCTGGGAAGGTTTTTGGGAAGGTTTTTCTGGGAAGGTGTCCCCATCGCCGATATACTTAATATATTTCGCATTTCGTTGTGGCACCGATTTTTGAAATATTTCCTTCATCTCGTCTATTTCCATTTTACTGGAAGAACCAATATGGTTCTTTACACAGTGTGGTAGATGTTTCAATTTCCACTTTTCATATGCATGTCCAGATTTTGGACCTCGCCATTTTTCACATCCTTTACAATATGAAGAGAGAACAGCAACATCAATCACTCTTTCCCTGTAACATCTCCAATGACACTACACACACCAATACGTGAAGTGTGTCCGCATGTTTTCCACGTACCGTCACCATTGACACGGATTTCATTACTTCCAGAAGCTGATACTTCTTCTTTCGCAGCATTTTTCATGGAGTCTTCAGCTACTTCACGACTGGCCAAATTTATTTTTCGCAGTATCCTTTCATATCACTTTTGTGATACTGGTGGTGGCAAATCCATTGCTGTGCAAAAGTTCTTTATTCCACAAAAACCTAATCCTACTAAGCGCATAGCATAGGTTATTCATGTATTTACCTCATAGTCCTTACTTGAAGCAATAACTGAGGAACTTTTAAAAGTGGTCAATGTACTGCATGAGTTGCATTCAACATAAAACTCAAATAACAATCCATAGTAAATCTTTTCTTTCAGAACTGCTTTAGTATTGCAGTTAGGACATATTAAATATTTGGATAGTTCAGATAATAAAATATCAATGTTTATCATTCTATATCCATTAGATTGATTGGAATTTCTTACTTCCTTGTTAAGATAATTTTCTTTCCACAATTTCTTAGCTGAAGCAGATGTGCAGTCAACATCAAGCGTATCTGATACTTTTCGAGTGTATTAATTCGCATGAAAACGCTTTCGTTTTCGGCGATGGTCACTGCCTCTACGTTGAGGTTTACTAGACAATTTTTACTAATTAAAAAGATGCAAAAAAAACTTCAATCAACAAAAATTTAAAAAGCTTACGAATTACGAGAATAACGAGATGACACTCAAAAAAGCAGCAGTAAACAGTATGAAATACAAATGTAAACAATCAATACTTCGAACTAGGGCAGTGTTGAGTTGCAAAATTCCTTCTCTCATTAAAAATAGATAAAATTAAAAATTAGCAACAACTAGGGAGAAAATAATTTCAATAACACCATCGATTTCAAAATCGAAACTAACGAACATGGTTTGTTTACATTGGATTTAAATGGACAATCCAGTGCTGACGTTTGACATTTTTTGTTGCTATTGCCGTAATTTTGGTCCGATTTTGACGTGGTTTGTTTTAAAATGCTCCTAACACTCTGTATTAATTTTTAAAAATATTTTTGAAAAATGGACTTTTTTGCCGTTTAAAGGTACTATGCCCTCTTAAGTCAGTACAAAATTTCATACAAATCTGGCAAATTGAAGATAATAAATCAAGACAGAATTGGATTCCATAAGGGAAAAGTTGTTTCAGATATTGAAACTAATTTTTAAACTCATTTTCGGATGTTATCCTTCATACCAACTTTGGCAACTGTGATGAGTAATACGCATGTTAAGTCTGGGTCATTTTTGTTCAATTCGAATTGAATATTGTAATTAATGATGCAGGTTAATGCGCATTTTCATGTATTTTGAATAAAATATAGAATACAATAATGGTTGAATAAAAAAGAATATAAAACCATTAATGTTTGAACAATTTAAAACACTCGAATATCCACCTTCACCTCCCCCAAAAAACTGAGGGCAACATATATAGAAATATAACGTTTAACTTCCTGTTCAGTATTCGAGAATTACCCCTCAGGGGCTCATCTTCTTTAGGTGAGTATGGGTGTCATAATCCAGAGGTACCCTAGTATATTTTTCCTTTTCCCAAGGGGTTTACTGTCTATGGTAAACACGGGTGTCACGACAACGGGGTACCCTAGTGATCTTTCTATATTTTCAACCCTCTTCTTTTCATCTCATTTCTCATTTTCTTCTTTTTCCCTCCTGGCCACTTTTTCTAACACTCATAAAGATTTTTATGCTTTGACTATTTAAAACGTTGCTTGGCGCAGCTTAGCCAAAATTGGCTCTTGCGCCATAAAAGCCTACTCACTCAGTATTCGAGAAACACGTTGTTACTATGTGTGGTAACACGCATTTCAGTGTGCCGCCAGGTGCATTTTTCACCGTTTTTTTTTTCATTCCGAAACATCAGGATTGTTTGCCAATTTTCTCATTTTCTATAAAACATAATCTTTTTTACATTACGGTAAAACTTTACTTATAGCTGTTATAAAAAGTCGGTATGAATATCGGTTATATTATTGGTTAATTATTGAAAAACATTTGGTACTTACATATTATACCATCCACAATTTTATTTAAATTAAAACATGTCTAATGCATCAATTTATACACAATAATAGAAAACGAATCGCCCTCACCCGTTGATAAACAATAACAAGGATGGCATCATTTAGCGAACTGTTTTCAATTAAAGATATTTTTTTTATTTGGTAAAATTGGTCGACAATACACAAAACGTAAGTATCTAATATTTTACACCCCACCCAAGTTTAGAGAGTTAATTTTAAAATAAATGTTTCGAAGGAGAAAGCAACCGATAATTAAAAACATTACATATTATTATGCATTTGAATGGAATTAAAATCTAGATTGCCATTATATGTAACAAATTAAAATTACTTTACAGTTTTCCTTAACTATATAAGCTAAGTGAAAACAAAATCACCTGTAGTAAAATAAAGCACCCAGAATTGAGTCATTTACGAATACGGAAGTCAAGTATTAAATGGATGCATAATATTCACTAAAATCATTGAATATTAATTGTAAATTATGAATGATTAAATATAAAACTAGTAACAATAGTAAAGAATTAAATTTTAATCAATTTAAAATGTACTATCAAACGTAAAAATAATGAAAAGAAATTTATAAATTTTAAAAAACTGTCCAAGAATATTTGTGTCTCAAATTAAATAAATCACTGATTACTTATTCTAACATACAATCTTCCTTTATAAACATTTATTGAATAAAAAGTACTTTAATTTTATGGATAAGAGTTTATTTTTTATCTCGTATCTAAAAATTACTTTTCAGTTTATACTTATTTTTATATCTGAAGCTGTGGATTTCGAAGACAAATTCAACAAAACTGTCCTTTTTTACAGTCAGCAGAAAAATTCGTCAAATTATTTGAACGATAAGAGTTAAACCTATGATGGGAGGTCGCCGGTCCCTAAAGTTACAACTGTAATTTTTACATCTGCCCTGTTGTTGTTTACAACAGAAAGAAATTTGGAATGTCTCTCTCTTACCGCACCAAATAGGGTGACATGTTCCCACGCCTAGAAAAGGGCACCGCACCCATAAATATATCATGGTATCGGGGTGTCTTTAGAATTTCCCGCGCTTGGGGATGTCATTGACCGTGAGAGGATATCCTTCCGCTGACTCTAGACCAATGAGAGTTAATGATTCAGTTACTGTAAAGAATCCGCTCCAGAACACAGGAGCAAATTGCCGCCAAATAAAAACGAGATGCACTCTGATTACATCTCTCTCTCCGACGCACTTTCTCACACCCACTTGGTCTGACACGTCCCTTCCAATTAGTGGACTCCGGGCAGCGCCATGACTCCTCTCCCTCGACCCTCTATCAGTTAAGTGAAATCTTGTTATGTGTCTCTATATGCTTTAACTTAATTTCAATCTTATAGTAATAAATTAATGTTTATTTAAAGAATGTCTTTTGATTTAGCGTACTGTTTATTTGTCTTAAAAGATCTAATGTTTAAACTTAAGCTATAACGTGGCGCACATAGGAGAGTAGAACCGGGTTTTATTTAAAATGGATTTAACGAAATAAATTAAATAGTTTTTTTTTTTAAATTAAGAGTAAGCGTCGCATTACTTATAAGCAGTAAGAGCATAGGTAATACATGCGACGGCGTAGTCTGGAGCTTCAGGCACACCATCCGAATACGCTTTGACTGCAATATTAGATACAAAAGCTAAGAATTCGATTCAACTTTCATGACTGTAAGGGTAATTACAACTCAAGTACGTTATTAAATCTATCAACTGCTTGAAATTGTTGAAATTAAGAGATCTGTCACTCGTCTTGAACCATCCACTATATTGATCGATGATCAGATCCTGCGCACTGTCAATTCTATGTAAAACAGCCTCTAGAATGTAATCAGAAACATAATAATCTGTATCTCCTTTTAAATAATCTGATTTCCATTCAATGTCGAAATAAAGACATATGTGTGTATCATACATTCGCTTGCAAACAGCATTCAACTTTTAAATAATTCTGAAGACGCGTTTCAACACCATCAGAATTTGCCATGATCATAATTATTTCATCAAAAGTATATTATATTTTCAAGAACTTTAAATTCATCACCAATATTATATAACCACCCTAATGTTAAGTAAATTTAAGTAATTAAATGAATATCTCTTGCTGTCAAATTCTTTCCCAATGCTTTAAAACAGTGTAGTAAATAACATAATGAGAAAGCTCTAAATACATATCGTTATTGATGCCATTTTTCCGATTATAAATAGTATCACTGTAAAGCTTAATAGTTGTTATCCACAATCTTCAAAATTTTTAAGTATCCAAAGACTTCAAATAGCCAGGGTTGAGAGCTTCTGTCCAATAAAGTCTGAAGTAAGTTACGTGATCGAATTTTGATTCCACTAAAACTTTATCTCGTAGAGCATATTGCACCCATACATTTTAACGCATCTTGACGTCTTCGCACTGGCTGAACGAGAATTTGAAGAGTTGGCACCAGCTGGGAAATTAACTGTGTCCCCTAAAAGTGGTCCAAAATTACGAGGCATGTTAGGTACTGTTTGTAGACCTATATATCGTTTAGAAATATGCAACCAGAAAAGTTCAGTATTTCAAACTTGACTTTTACTTCGGTGAGTGTAAGTTTATTAACGTTACTTTGTTGTACCACAAGGACTATGGGTGATGAACCTCTTAATTTTGAACCGTGATCAAGTGGTGAGGATCACACTTGAGTTGGTATCACAATCTTCAATCTGTTCAGTATCACACCAAGTTGGGATGATCATCTTTTATTGCTTTATGCTACTCACTACCGAATAAGTCTATGTTTCATCCTATTTCCTTACGATGATTCATTAAACCTGGGGATATCGTGTCATTTCAGTATGCAACAAATCTAATCATCTAGCTGTAAAAAAAGTATGAATTAGTACCAATGATCAAAATTGAATTCTGATGGAATCTGAGTTTTCAACCTGAAATACACACAGCAGATGCTTAACTATTCTTTGAGTTTTGTAAAAACTTCAAGCCGTTTACGGTAAAAGTACGAGAGCTTGAACTAAACGCGAAGTACATTTTCAGACAGAAAATTGCTTCAATTTCGATGGAAATTTGTAGAACTATAGCTCGTATCTCTGTGAACAATATAGTGTTTGTAAAAATTTCAAAATATTGCATGAATACCTTCTTTTTCATTTTAATACGGGAAGTCATAGCTCATTTAACATTACGGTACAGAAGAAAAAACGCGAAACACATTTTATACCAGAAAAAATGAATCAACTCTGTTAAAAAAGGTAAGTATGATGAAAAAAATGCTGCTTTCTAAAGGATAGTGAAGCCATAATAACATACTAATTTTTCATTTCTTTTATATCTGAAAAAATGTTCCAAATTTGGGTCCTATTCTTTAACATTAACTGAAAACAGCCTTAATAATGTATAATGCTTCTGATGTCCCACAAACATGTTGCACTTCATATTTCTCGAAAAGGCCAACGAGAGAGCTTCGAGTCCCTTGGCGTATTTAACGTATCCCTGCCGTTATACATAGTAATTTCTTAGTGGTCCTACGACGAGACTTGAATAACTCCGAGAGTAAGTGCGTGAATATATATTTACGTCACACTTTTAGGCTACACGTGGAGTATTAGCGACGGACCTTATAAATTTGAACCATGTTCAAGTGACGAGGACACCTTACCTGGTACACCCGCTTCTTACTTCCACATCTTACCAACTTGAGGAGGTTTGATCCTTGACATATTTAATGTACCGTGGCCCCCTTCGCAAGACGGTTTTTCAGATACACTAGGCTCAGACTCGTTATATGCCTTCAACGAGTACGCAATATTGATCACCACAAACAACTCCGAGCATTAGCATGTGAACATGACCACTTGACTATCGAAGAGATTCTGACGACGGTTTGAATGAACTTCTAATTTTATTTCTTTTGCTCAAGTTTTATTTTTCTTAGTGTTTGGATCCTTTTTTAATATTTTGTTTTATTTTTAAAATGTTTCCAAATAACTTAGTTTGTATTTCTTTGCTTTTTCTATCGAAAATTGAGTCCCGATGAAATTCTATATCATAAATTGCTAATTTAATAATTAGTTATATCTGAAAAATTCTCACAATTCGGTTTTTGCTGACATGAAGTGTCACCAATGTTACCTAAGGCAAGATAAATGCTGTGGCCAAAGCTGGAGTGTAGCTACCACCGTATCAGCCATATCAATGAAATGTTGCCCCCAAGCTACAGGGGCCCCAACGAGTGTAAATACAGTGCCACTAAGAAGGCTTTCGTTCCAAAAAAAGGGCCATGAAGATGTTTTGATACGGGGGCCCACTCAGAACAAGTTGCACCAGTGAGCCAAAAGTATCTATATGTATATATAACTAATATATTTTTAGTAAAGGGTGTTTTATTTAGAGGTCAAGAACTTTAAATTGCAATAAAACAACAATGTATTATTCGATTGACATGAATTTTTTATTCGAAAGATAATCTTGTGGCATTACATTTTAAATGTGATTTCTGGCATATGACTGCCACGGCTGGCTCGGATATAGTCCAAACTAGACGTCCAATTTTCGATGACTTTTTCCAACATTTGTGACCGTATATCGGCAATAACACGGCAAATGTTGTCTTCCAAATGGTCAAGTGTTTGTGGCTTATCCGCATTGACCAATGACTTTACATAGCCCCACAGAAAATAGTCTAGCGGTGTTAAATCACAAGATCTTGGAGGCCAATTCACAGGTCCAAAACGTGAAATTAGGCGGTCACCAAACGTGTCTTTCAATAAATCGATTGTGGCACGAGCTTTGTGACATGTTGCGCCATCTTGTTGGAACCACAGTTCCTGGACATCATGATTGTTCAATTCAGGAATGAAAAAGTTAGTAATCATGGCTCTATACCGATCACAATTGACTGTAACGTTGTGGTCTTCATCGTTTTTGAAGAAGTATGGACCAATAATTCCACCAGCCCATAAAGCGCACCAAACAGTCAGTGTTTCTGAATGTAACTGTGTTTCGACATACACTTGTGGATTAGCTTCACTCCAAATGCTTCAGTTTTGTTTGTTGACGTAGCCATTCAACCAGAAGTGCGCTTCATCGCTAAACAAAATTCGTTAATGAAAATCGGGAACAACGGCAATCTCGTTTTGGGCCCATTCGACGAATCTACGCCTTGCTTGATGATCGTTTTGATGAATTACCAAACACAAACTGAGAATAAATCACTTGACAGCTGTTAAATCGGTCGCCATCTTGGAAAAAATGCCAACTTAAACTTCTATACCTGAAAAAAAACACTCTTTACAATAGAAAGGAAACATCATGTTTAACTAAGTGACTGTGGTAGAATGGGGTCATGGGTTAAAGTCAATAACGGGATGTGTGAATATTCAAGTGAACGTTTATAGTAATACTATTTAGCAAATTCCATCCAAAATGAGTCGATTAGCATTCGTAGTTGCTTCATGGTAACTGCTTTATAAGTGAAACAAAAAAGCTGAGAGCTGTAATGTTACTTCATAATGTTTGTGACATGCATGGGCAGTATTATAGGACACAACATGTAAATATTCAAAATGTTTAAAGCAAAATGACTTACTCTAAATATGCTTCTAAAATACGCACAAAGTAGCTCATGAAAAATATCAGTTTTTTTTGATAAAATTCGAGTGCAATGGATAGGATAAAAGGTTTTTCTTTAAGTTTAAATAAGACTTCAAAGCCATTTTTTGAGCTGCATTGAAATAACTATCATCTACTTTTGTAATCACAATGATTTACTCCCGATCTAAGCATATTGTAATGACTGCACACACAGCTCTGAGATACACTATTTATTTATCAGTAAGAAAATTATCAATGCAAAAGAAAATATTCTATCACACTTAATTAGTAAAATGGAACACACATTTCGATTCTCTCACGTACAGTTTCTCCGGTTCCTACTCCGCCTTAATTCGCGGACTTCGTAGCGCTGATCGGGGCTCAGACCGTTACCGGATCTCTCCAGTTCGGATTCCGCAGTACTTGGCGGTCTCCCTATCGTTTTCTCTCGATCGCGGAAGGGACCTCACAAGGGCTCCCTCAAAAATCCAATCGCCTTCTCGCTGGAGGGGCTTCACAACGGCACCCTCAAATCCCCACTTCTCTCGGGCGCTCTCGCATATATATATATATATATATATATATATATATATATATATATATATATATATATATATATATATATATATATATATATATATATATAACCATCTGCCGCCTAATCATCCTTCTGTCATCTCTGGTCTTTTTCCGCCCCTGTCGGACTCGGCTCCCTTGATCGCTTTTTCTTCTGACACCCCTGTCGGTCTCGGCTCCGTTGATCTCTTGTCCTTCTGAGGCCCCTGTCGGTCTCAACTCAATTCCTCTCTAGGCCAATAGGCACCGATGTCAGACGCGCTGTCGTCACCAAATCGTTGGTAAACGAAAGCACAATGTTAATGCGTCTCTTTTTGACGCCGAAGACCCAGTTCCGAAATTCTTTCACAGCAATTAGGGAAATGCCTGGACTTTTAGCAAAGTTTGTCGGCAAGGGGACCGTTGTAAATAGGGGGAAGTGACCGGCTTCGTCACAATATGAATTATGTGAAAAGTGCAAATCAGACTAAGACCTTTGTTAAAAATAACTCCGAATTTCTGTTATTCATATTTTCTCGGCTAGTAGGAGCATATTCTTCACCATTTCCACTGATTCAATGAATATTTGTTGTCTCGAATCATAATTAGTTTTGTGGACAGTTTCGAAACAGGTGGCTAGTTTTAGTGTTCTAATTGATTTACGACAGTGCTTTTCAAACATTCAATTTTTCGACCCAATTTTTCAATTCCTGCTATTAGTTAATTTTCTCTATATATTTATCTTGTTCAAATTTTCAATCATTAATAAAATACATTTTAAAACGTTCATTTAAACGGAAATTTTATAAACACGATTATTTTGGATGATAATACGGTAATTTAATTATAACTAATAAAATTTAGTTTATTAAAACTAATTATTCAAAAAGATACAGATAGAACCACGTTGGAATCATTTTTGGCGACTTAGCGACCATTTTAGCGACTTGTGTCAAAAATTTTACAGGGTTTTTTCTTGCATTTTAAGGCTCTCATTGGAGCTGAAATTTTCTACACACGATTGTTTGGGATGACAATGCGATAATTTAGTTATAATTAATTAAAATTATTTGACTGAAACTAATTATTTAAATAATTGCAAATACAGCCAATTTGGCTTCATTTTTAGCGCGAAAAGGATCAAAACTTTAAGCGATTTTATTTTCTCTCGGCTTAAAGCATTTATTTGAAGTGAAAATTTTTATACCGATTATTTTGGATGACAATACGATAAATGTATGATAATTAATTACCACTTAACATTGTGATTAGGGCATATGCATATACATATTTTTATTTATTGTAAATATTTTTAAAAAAAATTTCCTTGTTGTTTCTTAGTGTAGGACTTATCTTTTGTTTTTTTATATTACTTGTTTATCTTAATTTTCTCATTGCACCCCCCTCTCCTTATACAAGAATATTGATTTGAATGCAATAATAATACACTTTGACGCTAAACTTACAGTACCATCTTAAATATAAAACTCGCTAAGAATCACGATTAGTATTAAATTTTGTAAATGCAACTTTAAGTAATAGATATTTTTAGAAATATATTTTCAAGTAACAAGATTAAATTCTATTCTAGTATAGTAGTTAATAAGCTAAGTGTTATGTTGTTAGTATTGATGAATTAATTATCAAATACATTGTACAGAACTGATACATTCATAAGTGTTGTATATTACAAGAGTTTATATCAGTAATACTCAACATACAGCCCGTGGGCTGCATGCGATCCACCGGCGGTTTTTAGGTGGCCCGCTGATTGAATTTTGGTCAGGAAAAATTCTTTATTGATTAAAATTTGGTGAGAAATACTTTGTTAAAAAATCAAATGTATCAATTTTGCTGTCTATGTCGTATGGGGGCCAATTGATATTTTTTTATCTGTGTGAGTGAATATTAACGTCGCACTGTTCAACCACACGAGGGCTTTTGGCGACAGACCACGAAATTTATTTATTTATTTATTTCTGATTAGTGATAATAAACAACAGTGTAGTAGCAACCATTTTATGAGTGGAACTAAGTTTTAACTGTTTTATATCTTGCAAGAGAAAAATATTCAAAGAAAATAGATCGTTTCAAGTTAATTGGGAAATTGACTATTTTGTAGTAAGAAACAAACATTGTGTTCAGTAATTGTTTCATTTGTCTTGAAAGTGATGTATTTAAAAAATACCAATAAACATGAATCACATTCAATGACACTTTTCCTCGAAGATCTCTTGAAAGAGGTAATATATATAGGCTTTCTTGAATAATCTTTACAACAGCAAAAACTGTTTTGTCATTCGTAATGTCCCAGCGGTAACAAAGGCACCCTATGAAATTTGTTACATTATTGGAAATCATATGAAACCGTTTACTGATGCTTAAATTGTGAAAGAGTGATTCTTAAATGCTTCCAATTTAGGAACATTTAGTGGAGAAAATAAAAAAAAATAAACCCAAAATAAAAGTTTTAATATTTTGATCAATTTCCACATTTTAAAATTTTTTATTCTTAAAAAGCATCCCACCCCTTCCTTCATTAATCGTCATGTTGCGGCCCGCCTGAGATAGCGACCGTATATATGCGGCCTGCGTGAAATATCTAAAATTTCTATGCGGCCCGGCAGAAAAAAAAAGTTGAGTACCCTTGGTGCAGATATTATGTTATTTTTTATAATGTTTGAAGGTACATATTTTATGTTTTACTTTCTTTAAATGAAAAAAAAAATAAGCAATTTTTATATTCAAATTTTCAATAAGCTCTTGCTCTTTATGTAGTTTCACAGTTTCATAAAAGCTGATTTATGAGGATTATGAAGCGTCAAAGATTAAAACAATTTTAGTAAAAAGAGTGCAAGTCTTATGAATTAAACTTCCCCAAAATCCTGGATGGATGTATACATACCGTATTTACTCGATTCTAAGACGCACTGCTAATCCTAAATTGTTTTTGTAAAAAAAATGTTGTCATCAATTCTAAGCCTCAACTTCAATCCTCTATTAGTTTTTGAGAAAAAAAAAATTAAAAATTGTGTAAAATCTCCATCAATATCCGAATTTAAGAATTATTTTAAAAAAAATTAAAATGTAATATTAATAAGTTAATTATACTGTATTTTACCAGTAGTAAAAACTTTCAAAGGCATGCATAAACCTATAATTACTCTAACCATTAGTATCAAGTTTCGAAAATAATTCGTCACTTCCTTTGCCAAAGCTGAATCTGGAATTGGTTCTGGCCTCGTCATTTCCCCTCACGGTGCGTCTTACGTTCCATCCAGGGCACATGATATGTAACATTTATTTAAAAATAATGTAAAAGATTTTTTGAAGAATGCTGAACATTAAAAACAAAATCAACATAATTTTGCTTACACCATTGACGTATATTGGTTTCATCCGTGTCAAATTTTCAACGGCCGCTGCTGTGCGTTTTTTTCCGAGCAAAACATTGACTCCCCTTCCATATTTGCATCATAGTAAACTAGTCTTAACTCTATTAATGATATTTTTGCTGTTTAGGTGATTAAAAGAAAGCGAATACTAAACAATTTCCTTGAATACGAGCAGACACAACGAAGAGTAGTATAGACTAAAGATTGGAAATGAACTGCAGACTGGGGTAAGTCACTGATGCAAATAGACATAGTGGACGATTATATTTTTCCTTTGGAAAAAGGTGGACATTCAATTTCCTCCATCGAACAAATGTTTTGCCAGCGATTCTAAGCCGGGACCGATTTTCAGTAGCATTAACACTAAAAAATTAGTGCGGTTTAGTTTCGAATAAATGTGTGGTATATATATATATATATATATATATATATATATATATATATATATATATATATATATATATATATATATATATATATATATTACCTCTATAGCACTGTTGGGTTCTAGTTATTCTTCACTTTTATTTTATTATGCTATGAATTTTCAGGCATTAATTTAGGCTGTGTTGTGCCAATTAATGCTAGATTTTTTTTATTTATATGTTGTTGTGTTATTTTCTAGGAAAATACTTATAATCATTGTTGTAATAATTAAAGTTGTAACAGATGGTTATTTTTTCTGTACTTTCTCTACATTGAGTTAAGTTTTATTTTTCTTATTCGTTTGTGTGTTTTGCAGAATACTTTTCTTTTAAGTGTGTTTGGTTTAATTCCAATTTCTTACTTCTTTAGCACTGTGGGTTCTAGTTATTCCTCACTTTTATTTTATTATACTATATATATATATATTTCACTTTTCACCATGGAGACAGACACGCTATTTTAAAGATTAGCAAGTTTCCGTTTACATGATAAGCCTCACATAACGCTAGTTGTCTTCTTTGTATTTAAAGTATAAATAAAATGTTGTTCCTAATGTGCCAAAGCGTTTCTAGCATTGTATTAGCAGGATACTTAGTGAGAGATTACTTTTGAAACAGATCAGCTACTTTTACGAAAAGAAAGTTTGTAAAAAAAAAGAAAAAAAAAACTTTTAACATTGCATCTCCAAGCCCTATAAAAAGACTTTCTAATTGTAAAGTACTACATTTGCTTTTAGTTACCAAATAAATTAAAAGGTTACTTTAAGAAATAGGTATTTCTGTGGTATTTTTTTTTTAAAATTTACTTAACAAGAGCTGTTCAAAACGGTTACGGGGCATTCAGATTTTTAATATAAATTATGCAAGAGCAGGTTCTATATATATTTTAACTAACAATAAAATATGATTTTTGAAAACGTTATTTGGAAATGATTCGTAAATGTTTTAAAATGTGGAGTATAAAATTATGGATAACTTTGGAAATCAATATTTTTTTCCTTTCATAAAAATTCAATATTAGTGGGAATATTCATTTGTGAACATGTTATTTTTTAAATAAATCGTACCAATCTATCCTGTTGGACGCACAATATGCAACACCAAGAAGGACCAGAAATATTACAGTGAAATTTATTTCGCAGATAACATGTCGTACAAAGATCGGATGATTAAAATTACACCTCTTGTGACGTATGGAAGATGATAAAATTAGTAGCTAGTGTAGCCCCATTGTTTGCTATAACCTCTTCCTTACGCCCCGGCATAGAATAAAAGATACTTTGGATAAATACTTGGGATACAGCACTCCATGTAGCTTCCACATATTGTCAAAGTTGATCTGGTGTATTCCGGGCTATACGTTGTGTAAATATGAACCACACGTTTTCGATTGGCAATAGATTGGTATACAAGCAGACCAGGGAAACAATTCTATCTGAACGTAATTTGAACATTGCGTGCCATGTGTGGTCGCGCATTATCCTGTTGGAATATGGCTCATGGCAAGCGCTGAATATACAGAAAGACCACGTGCTTCAATACTTCAAAGATGTGGCGCTGACTGTTCAGTGCACCGGCAGTGCGTACTAGATAGAGGCGTCTGTGAAATACAATGTCACACCAAACCGTGATAGCGGTAACAGGGTCATTGTGGGGATGCATTACACAACATTTCAGCAACCTCTCGCCACGATTTCTTTAAACTAAACAAATAAACGTTGTTTTAACACCCCCCCCCCGAAGAATAATAAGAAAGCACTGAAAAAATAATTAAATATAGGACTGTTGAAAAACTCCATTGAAAATGAATTATTTTAAGCAAAGATATACCTTGAGGCCAAGTAAGTTATCACATATTAGGAATTATTTATATTTTGGGTGATAGTTTTCTCTATTGGAGAAAAATGAATTAAAAGCCGAAAAAATCAACTCCTGCATTGCAAAATTAAGCATTTGCATTCAGTTCACTATCTGATATTTTTCTCACGTTTTCTTTATAAGGAAGAAGAAATATTCCATCCGTTTACCATTAGAATACTGAGTCGTTTCTCTCCATAAATTTCTCAAGGGAATGTTTTAAAAATTAAATATAATTAACGCTTTTCCGACCTAGTACCCAGAATTGTGGAAAAATTTAACTAATCTGTTTCTAAACCTAAAATTAAATATAGATGGTTCTAAAAAACACTTTGAATTTTTAGATAATGCAATAATCGAAATCCATCCTTCAACATTTCGTTTGAGAATTAAGCCTCAAAGTACGTCAAAAATCGTTTTGAGGTACACACTACCCAATTCCGCTTACAGAATTTGAATTATCATACATACGCTCATGTCATATTATTATGTGTAGTAGACCTTCCTAAGTCCATTGCCACCCTCTTAAATTCAGAACAGCTGATGCTATATTCACAAAAGTGGTGTATATAGTAGCCATATCCTACTGAATAAACTACTTACGGTGCTATCTGGTGGTAAACTGCTGAATTAGCATTCCTATATTGAAAAAGGTATGAGATAGTGGAAAAAAAAATATTTACTAAGTTGTAGAGCAGGGGTTGGCAACCTATGACATGCGTGTCACATGTGTGAACTCTGTACTATTCTCAGTGGTACTCTACACTACTCTACAAATTTGTCAACTTTTAAGTGGATAAATTTGAAATGGATCTTATTCGTCAAACATTTTCAAGACATTTACGAAATTACGAAAAAAGCTCAAAATCCGACGAAAACATCTGCACTGTATGAGTGTTTGTGTATGTTTTCTTTAAAGATAAATTTACAGCTATTTTATAAACTATTAATTGCCAATTTGGAAAGATTAAGTGTTTGAAGAAGAGAGATAACTGCTTTCATCTTTGGTTCTACATATCTAAGTAAAAACTCTTTCCTCACATGAAAAATATTAATGAGTATGTATTCAAATAATTGATTGTTCAATAGTATGGAATTGAAAGTCACAAATTTATACCCCTGATTTTGAGACATGAATGTAAAGCAGTGCAAGTATTTCTTAAAAAATTTTATTTATACATTTTTTTATTTAAAATGAAGTGAAATAATTATACTTCATGTTTTATAGTTCTTATTTCAATATACATATGTTTAAAAACTCAATATATGTTTAATTTTACCTTCTCATTTTATTGAAGAAATATTTATACTTTATGCTGTTTATTTTTACAATGAGAAATATTTTTAAGCAATTCAAAATTAATTTGTAATAAAACTTTATAAATCTGTATTATTGACTTCTATTTTATAACTCTACATGTATTATCACGGGAATCGAATTGTTTCAAACATGTCCAACTGTGTTGCACACAGAATTATATTGTAGGTGGGTTTGGCGAGCAACAACTAAAAAGAAAGCCAGTCCTGTTTTAGAGAATTTTCAATTTAGTATGAAAATGCAATTGATGGGTTTATACTTTATTGAAAATTTGAGTTTAAATCATTGTGCACTAAAATAACTTATTTGAAACAAAAAAATTGGATCTTCTTCTGACATGATACAGGTATAGGAGAAAATAAGAGTCCCAATAGCGTGCCACCTAGTGGTGGCAAAAGGTAAGGTATCAGTCAATGATTTGACTTTGTGAGAGTTCATAAGAAAATTGTGTTCTTAGCAAAGCGTGACAATGCCGAACGTCTCCAAGGTGAAAAGATGAAGGATAATTGGGGTTTTTCTTGCTGGAGTATCCATGTCTAGAATTGCCAACCTTGTAGGTGTTTCAAGGACCACTGTGGCACTGTGGTTTCAAGGACCACTGTGTGATGTTATAAAAGCCTACACAAACCTGAGTAAGGTATCATCTATTAAGCACATCAGTGGTTGAATTTCGAAGTTAAAATACCCGGATGTTGAAGAGTACACTCTGGCACAGGAAACATCCGCCATAAATATCTACCTTTAGAACCCATTATCCATGAAAACTATACAGCGGGAGTGTCATGCTGAGAATGACAGAGTAGCTATTCCAGAACCGTTAGTTTCAGCGCGAAATTCTATGAAGAGACTATAATTATGTCGAGACTACCTAAATGGGAAGCAATTGCAATGGAAACAAGTAATTAGTCTGATGAACCCTTATTCACATTATTACTGACCATTGGACTGTGTTCGTCTCGTAAACACCATTAGAAGCATTCCATGTTGCCTGTCTGGTTCCAACCGAGAAAGATAGAGGAAGTTTTGTGATGGTGTGGGTTGCAATATGTTCCCATGGATTAGAGCCTCTCGTTGTACTTGATGGAGATGATCACAGACGACCATTATTGAAGCATTATCTCAAATTATTATCACCCTATGCTTTAGGCTTTCTTTCTGATTGAACGTCTTGTGTTCCAAGAAGACAATGTCCCTTTTCACCCCTTTTCATTTCCCTCTTATACAATGCCCCTTTCGTTTAGCTGTGTTCAAACATTATTACATGATCATGATGACGAAGTGAACCATCTAATGTAGTGTCCACAGTCACCCGATCTGAACATCATTGAGTGTTGATGCGGATTATTTAGAACTTAGTCCGTGCTCAGTTTTCACCACCACGCAAACTAACTGGACTTGAGACGGACCTGAAAGAGGAATTAATTCAAATTCTGGTGAACTTTGTTCAAGATCTTTATTTTGACTCCCACGTCGTATGAAAGATGTATTTCAGACCAAATGTAGCTCAATTCCTTAACAATAAATGAGTTTTATATTTTCACAAATGTTACTATATTATTCTGTCATGTACCTATAGGTTGGACAGTAGTAAGGGTTCGATTAATACGGTAAATTTTATGATTTACACGTGGGAAACATGCAAAAGTTATTTGTTTTATTTCTATAAATGAAAGAGTAGCTATAGAAATTCTTATAAAACATGGAGGCGAAACCAAAAGCATAGCTTAAATCACTTAAAAGTTAATTGTTTTTCAATTCTTTTTCCAATATAAATGTATATCGAATTAAAAACTGATATATAATTTGTTTGACAAGAGACAATAATTCGATACAACTTTTAAGGTGTTGGTAATGAACTTTGGTTTGAACAAATGTCGATTTGTAGTTTTAGAAGAACATTTAAGTTTCCACAGCTATTACATTATATATATAATGGTGGTTTCTCTAGGACAGTAGAAGTATCTAATGAATCGGGCACTACTCCAGATTGTTATACATTCATGAGGCGTAGTAACTTTGACAGTGGACCCAATGCTACTACAAAAGAACATTCTTTGTCATTTATAAGACTGCGTAGGAAGAAAAGGCGAGCAGCCGGAAAGAAAATCATTAATGGGGTAGAGAAAAGAAAATACATATAGGCTAGAAAAGCGGAGAATTTTCAATATATGATATTAAGTGAGGTTTCATTCAATTAAGAATCAAATTTTAAGATAACATATGTTTTTTATCGATTTTTTATTATAAAATATCGTTTTTTGTCCAAGCTGTATATGGAATTCTTAATTTTTAAAACATCTATGTATGCATTTACTTGATATTTTGCACATATATGTTACTGTTGTTGTTGTTGCTTTCTAATGTTGTAAGGACTATAAACTAACGACATGTTAGTTTATAACTAATAGATTTAAATTTAAATAATAGTTTTAACTAATAGTTTTTAATTTTAACTGTTAATTCTTATCTATTACCACAGAATTTTATAACATTTTCTGCAGAAAAATATGCGACGAGTCTTAACATTTTGCGTTTGAAAATACATTGTATATTTTATAGTTCATTGGCTATATCATTGTTTTCAATTTGTTGCTCAGAAAAATAATTTATAAATGTGAGTTGGAATTCCATACATAGAGCATTTTGAATTCTGCTACGATTTACATCAAATGTCTGCTAAATTTTACCTTATTTAAGTGGATTTAATTGACCATATTAATTCCAATTTGTGACATTTACTATTTAGATTTATAAGCATAAAAAAAGAATTAGAAGTTTTAACTACATGGCGCGTTAGGAAACTTATATTCTTACCTAGGCAGATACCTCAAATTCTAATGTTTGTTCAAAAAAAGGAGGAGAGATGATCTTAGGAAATTATCAATTTCTCCTCCATATTCAAAAGTAAAGGAAATATTTTGAGTTATCAAGGTTTCATGAACAAATACCATCAATTAAAAAATTATCAGAAAATGTATGAAGAGGTATTAAAAATATTAAGAAAGAGGGTATAAGAACTACAATAAAAATACATAGTTAAAACTCCTGTCAGAAAGTAATTTTGCGAAAGAAACTCTGGAAACCATTAAGATGAAACTTATAACGCTATATTTATGTAAATATGTAAAATAAATAGTAATCATTGCATTAATGATTTTATTAATTTATTACTAATTGACAATTAATTGTACTCGTGTCGAGTAAACAAGTTTGCAGTTAAAACTTTATGTATATAATTTAGTATATTTTAAAAAATAAACATTTGTTACAATTTTTTCGAATATGAAGAAAGTTATAAAACTCATCAATGGTATGCTAGATTTTGAATGTTGTGCATCCCTTTTTGGCAGGCTCGTCACTTTTAGAATATTTTGTCTAAAAATTAATGACACATAAAGACATATCTTATGTAAATGAGAATGTTCACCTAATTCTTCGTAACTCACTCTGCAAGTGTAATTTTAGCCATTTTTTGTTTAGTTGAGATTGTTTTACGTTCCCTCAGCCGCAGATCACTCAGTTAAATTTAAGTTTTTCTTTTTCATTCATTTGGAGAGAATATTGATAACGTAGAAGGTAGTATATAATGTAGACGATATTTAAATACCACAATAAAAACGCAATTCATGTTTAAAAGTACCCTTACGCCTATGATGTACACAATTGTGGATGCTGAAAAGTTATTTCTGATTTTTGTTAATACGTATTTGAGAATAATTTTGTAAAGTATTGTGGGTTGTTTATTTCGCTATAATGAATGACCAAATAAATCTCTCACATAAAGGTCAATATCTTGTTTTCGAAGGAAATACGTGAACAAACATTTCTGATGAATTCAATTTTAAGCAAATAATTGCTAAACAGTCGAGCACATTAATCAATATTATTAAGTAAATCAGGGTTTATGAAATAACTGTAAAGTGAATGAAAAGGGCTTTACATTTTGATGTATAATATACCTAATCTATTCAATCATGTATAGTTTTCACGTGTATAGAATTTTTAAATGTTTCCCAATTTTTAAAATTTTAATAATAATGAACTAGGAAAGAACTTTATAAAGATTCCATTCTATATTATTACTTTGTTCATAATGAAAATAAAATGCATTATTAATGACAATATCTTAAGAGAATTATAAAAGAATGATATTAAATTTATAAAAATTAAACTTTTTTGAATTAATGTTTTTAGTTATACAAATCATACCCATATACATTCAATCACCCCCTCGCTTACACATACATATATATATATATATATATATATATATATATATATATATATATATATATATATATATATGCAGCCTATTAAAATTGAAATACCATTTAGGAATGACGAAATAAATGTCAAATTCACATGAATGGGTAAATATTCTAAGTTACATGATTATGGTTAGCAGATTTAAGTGAAATCAAGAAGAAGGTAAAAAATGATATCTCATATCTATATATATATGTATAAATGGATATTTGTATATATGAAATCGCAACGATCCTACACCGTTCAATCGATCACTATAAAAAAGGGCATGAATATGTATTTATTTTCTGAGACCCCCCTTGTTGCTGCTCCCCACCAGGTGGTGCTGGAACATACCAACTTCTACACCATTCAATAAATTGCAAAGTTGCCAAAAGATTCGCCAAAAATTATGCCAACTTGGCTCTGTCGCGATTGTTTCGCCATGTTCCCATTAGATCACTATTATAATGTAAGGAACGGCGTTTCTTGTAAAAATTACATTTCACCGGAAAATAAATACAACAGAAATTAATATTAAAGTATTACACATCTAGATATAAACTCATGGATAAACAAAATAACACACCAAAGAGGAATCGTCAAAATGAAACGAAATTCTGCTAACGTAATGATTACTTTAATATAAGTAAATGATTCGAAAATCAAAGAAAAAAATCATTTATTTTTTAGAGAAAAAGGCAAAAGAACGAAGGATTTAACATCCTCTTGAACCCCCTCTAGCTCGAATGCATAATACGAAACGATCGTGCATTGATGCATACAAGTTCTATATGATGTCTTGAGGCATTCGTTCCATATTTGTTGTGACGTTGCCTCTAGTTCAGTGCTTCTCAATTTTTAAATGTTTGTGACCCAATATTCCATCATCATTTTCATCACGCACCCGTTCATAAAATAACAATATATTAACCCTCCAAGCGTTGCACACGGAAAATTCCGTCATTGTAAAAATGCTTCGAAAATGCCTTCAAGAAATATCTTTTTTGCCTTCAAGTAACATTCTGAAAAGCGGATGAGCCGTACTTTTCTTAAATCATTTCCCCCTTTTAAAGTTTTAACATCTTGGAAGATAATTAGGGTAGGTGGAAGCCACACAGCAGGAGACTGATAGGAAGTTTTATGGTTCCCAGGGAACCCCGTGTTTTGACCCTGGATCAATCGTAAAAAATTGGGGAAGGATTTCATTAGACCCCAGGATGTGTTTGTTTGTTAGTTGTATTTTAAAAGCTTTGAAAAGTCACAACGCATAAGTAAAAGATGTTACAATTCCCTTTTGGTTTCATATTAATTTGAAACTCTAACAAGTTGGGGCGTGTCAGGGCAATCTGCTATTTTATATAGTTAGACAAATTACCTTTTTAAGTATATTCTTTCGCTTCTTTTTCTTATCTTGATCAATACTTCCAGTTTTTGAAACATGATTATTTCATTATAAGATGCCAGAAAAAAATTAATGAAACACCAAACACTTTAAAATTTAAAACCTTTTAAAAATTCCAACCACTAAAAATGAAAAAAATTAAACTTCATCAAACAATTTGAAACATTTTCTTACACTTTGATATAAATAATAACGAGAAAAAAAACTAATTAAGATGTATTATTTTTTTTAGATTTCAAAGCCCAAGTGTTCAGGGAAGTTTACGTACAGTGCCTAGATATATATTGTTAAAATACACCGAATTATATTTGAATTTCAAGTGCTTGAACTTCAATTTACATCAAAGACAACATGAATGAAGATTTTCACACATTTTTTTTATAACTTGAATGTATCAATAAATGGTAAACAAAAATATACGGAAACATTTACAGTAGACATTTATGCATATAAATAAACATAAAAACGAATTTTAAAATAGAGCTATTCAAAAACATATGAATAATTATTCAAAAATATCTATTGATGCAAAATACGTCACCATTTATCTTTTTTTAAAGGCTAACTGAATAAGTAATTAAAATCTGGAAATTTTTTGAAATCTCAACCGTATAAAGCTAGAAATTTTATGTTAGAAATTCCATTTGAAATTTCGAAAAAAAATGTATCGCGCAGTTCAAAAATATTTACCATAAGTTCTAGCAATTCTTTGAGTATAATATAAATTTCAATTTTTACTTATATAGTTTCTTTAGTATTTTTTAATACAGTTCGAAAATTCCATACAATTCAGTTGAAAACTGCATGCTAAGAGCAAAAAATATACTAAAAAATAATGAATATACGAAAAAGTTTTACATAGAAGCAAAACTGAGCAGCTAAAGCTTAGGAATGAAAATTTTTGAGTATATCTGACGTAGTTTTCGAAATATTTTTTTTAAGTTCAGAAAATTTGTGTGCATTATGTTATGCTTAATATTAATTAAATGGTTAAAATAATATGTCAATATTAGTCATGTAATCGTTTGATGACACATTAATATACTAATAAAATTATAATGGTCATTGATGAGAATGTCAAGAATTTTATGTAATTTTAAATTCAGACATTAAGATATTGATGTAGAAAATATAAAACGACCATCTAAAATACATGAAAAACGCAGTCTGCTAAAAATGATCTTGACAAACAAAAAATACGGCATTTTCACTTATTATGGCAGCGCCGGCATAGTCAGGGGCGATCTGGAAAAACAGAGAGGGACCTACGGTTTTGATGGATGCCGCTCTAGCTTTTTAAGTTACCAGAAAAAAAAATTACAAATGCAAAAAATAAGTCTTGTAATTTTCCATACATTTTTATAACAATGAATTGTGGAATTGGCTTCCAATACATTGTTGTGTTTGACAATATCTAAGGTAACCAACTGTACTTTAGATAGATTTGTACTACTTTTCCCTATTCCTTTTAAAATTAATTCATGCAGCCAAAATACACCTTTTGCACTCTTAAGGAATTATGTAAACTATAACGGTTAATTTTAATTTATGCAACTTGAGAAATTTTCATAATTAACTATTTCCGTCTATATAAATTAGCAGATTGCCCTGACACGCCCCAACTTGTTACAGTTTCAAACTAATATGAAACCAAAAGGGAATTGTAACATATTTTACTTATGCGTTGGGACTTTTCAGAACTTTTAAAATACGAGGTAACAAATAAACACTGCCTGGGGTCTAAAGAAATTTCCTCCCGATTTTTTACGATTGCCCCAGGGTGAAAACACGGGGTTTCCTGCGAGCCATAAAACTTCCTATCAGTGTCCTGCTGTGTTGCACTATTTATTTCATTTTTTCCTTTCTTTTTACCCTTCATTTTGTTTTAAGATATGTGACTACCCCAAAATCCTCGGTTTGGAGAAAATTTTCGAATTTTTTTTATGTTTTTATATTATAGCCCATACGTTTAAGATTCCAAAAATACTTTATTTTAGTTCCTACGATATTTAGAAGCTAAGTTATAGCTTATTTAGGAAACCGGAAATGGAGTTTTCAAAACCGGAAAGGGGTGTTTAAAGAGACATAAAAATGTAAACAAAAAGTTTGAACGTCTGTTTCGTGACTTTTAAGCAATATAAATATCTAATATTTATGGTAAATATAGATCAACGTATCCTTTACTTATTTATTAAGTATCCGTTACTTATTTTTTTAATCTGGCAACTGTTTTTTTAATTCAAGCTTCTTTTACTGAATGGCAATAATAATATCGTTTATAGTTTGTTTACATTGTTCATTCTAAAGCGTTCTTCTTAATTATTACTTACTTTTGATAATTTTTCAGTTAATTCATTAATTTTCATTTAATTTTAACGTTTTATTTGATTGTGAGTAATTTCAAAATACCGAAAGCTAGATCGAAAGTATCTAGAAAGAGAAAATTTTATGGTAATAGGTTTACCAAGTTAGCATTTAACAGTAATAATAGTACGTCTGCAAGTGAAGCGAAATTGAGCACTTTTGACAGTTTTCATGTGCCTCAACCTGAATTTCATGGTTCTACAGGAAACAGAATTATTAATTTCCAAGCTTTGATGGGAATTACTTCAATCTTGTGTTGTCCGGAATGTTATGCAACTGGATTGAAACTGGCAGAAGATTCTAAGGAAGGACTTTGCTCTAATTTGTGTGTGGCTTGCAGTTGTGGGTTCATGACTGGCTTTACTTCTACTCCTAAAGAAAATAAGAAATTTTCTCTCAATACTTTATTGGTATTTGGATTGAGATTGATTGGCAGATGAGTCACAGCTGGTAAGAAGTTGTTATGCACTTTAAATTTGCCATGCATTTCTAAAAATACCTTCAGAGCTCATGAACTCAAACTGCTGGAAGCAGTACAGTTATGTTCTGAAGAAAATATGAAAGCTTCATCTAAAGAAGTGCAAAAATTTAAAAAAAAGTACAACTTTTGGTGTTTCGGTAGATGGCTCATGGCAGCGGAGAGGCCATATGTCACTTAATGGCTGCATTTCAGTTATTTCCATTGATACGGGAAAAATTTTAGATCTGGAAGTAATGACTCAGTATTGTAAAATGTGTGAATTGAATGTGGAATGTGAGCATGTATGTTCAAATTATAAAGGATCCTCTGGAAACATGGAAGCTGTTGGAGCTTTTAGAATTTTTGAAAGGTCACTAATCAAACGAGACCTGCAATATACCGAGTACTATGGTGATGGTGATTCCAAGGGATTTTTACAAGTGAAGGATATATATGGTGAAAACAGTGTCACAAAACTTGAATGTATAGGACATATACAAAAAAGAGTAGGCTCACGTTTAAGGAAACTAAAAAAGAACACCAAAGGACTTGGTGGGAAGGGGAAATTAACTGATAAATTTATCGATAAACTGCAAAACTATTATGGGATTGCCATCCGCAGCAATGTTGGATGCCTCGAAAAAATGCAATCTGCTGTAATAGCTGCCTTCTTTCACTGCTGCTCTAGCAATCAAAATCCCATGCATGGGCAATGTCCAACAGGGAAAGACAGCTGGTGCAAATATAAACAAGCATTAAGTGATGGCAAAGTATATGTGGACAAAACAGCAGGCCTTTCAAATTACGTAATTAAAGTGATAAAGCCTACTTATTTAGCACTCTGTGATAAGGAGTTACTAAAAAAATGCCTCCATGGCAAGACTCAAAATAATAATGAAAGCTTTAATAATGTATTGTGGTCTGTTTTGCCAAAAGAAATTTTTGTTCATAAAAAAACTTTGTTTTTGAGTTCATACATGGCTGTCCTCTTATATAATTCGGGTTATTTAGTGCTATTGCCTGTATTTAATTATTTAGGTATATGAATTGATCCAACGACACTTAAAATCTATATGGGAATTGACAAGGAGAGAATTCAAAAATCGAAACGCCAGTCATTATCCTCAACAAAACTCTCCAGAAAAAAACAAAAAGCGAAGAAAAAGTCCAAATTAGCTAAAAATGAAGCTAAAAAGGGCTTAAGCTATAAATATGGGGAGTTTTGAAAATGTTTAGTGAGTAGAAAAGTAATTATTTTGAGTTAAAATTATTAAATGTGTTTTACGAGAAACTGTTATTAAATATTTTTATTCACGATAAAGCTCATTACACAAAATATTGTTAAGATACTAAATCTAAATTTTCAGAACATGTTTTATATAGTTATATCTGTGTTATGAATCAAAATCTAATCTCTGTGTATATATTTATGTACTTTATTGCTTTTTTATGAAAGAAAACGCATTAATTTTTTTAAAATTTGAGTTTTTGCATAAAATTTCGCATATTTAAAAAACTTTCAAAAACATTACAACTTTTTTTTATTCCTATCACAGATAAAGATGTTGTTTATGTACTCTATAAATATTATTTAAATACTTTTACTAGAATTTTGTGTACAAGATTTGTCGTAACTGCAATTTTTCACCAAAATTTCGCTAAAAACAAAAAATTGTTATAGTCTACAACACTCTCCAGAAAACAACAAAAGGGTAAAATAAAGGTCAAATCAGCTTTACATGAAGCTAAAAAGAGCTTGAGCTATAAATATAGTGAGTTTAAAAAGTGTAAAATTAGTAGAAATTTTTCCATGTAGTATTAAAATCTTTAAATGCATTTCCTGAAAAACTATGTTTTTCAATTTTTTTCTTCACGGTACAGTTCACTACAGAATTTCTTTTTAAGATATTGACTTGAAATTTTTAGAAAATGTTTTATTTAGTGTTATCTGTATTCTAGATTATAATCTAATCTCTGTGTATATATTTATTTATTTTATTGCACTTTTTGTGAGAAAATAACATTAGTGTTTTGTAAAAAATTGAGCTTTTGCATAAAAATTGACATATCTCAAAAACTTTCAGAAATATTTACAACTTTTATAGCTATCAACACAGATAATGATGTCATTTATGTACTGTATAAATAATATAAGAATATATTAATTAGAATTTTCAATACAATCCTTACCGCAACTGCAATTTTTCACTAAAATTTCACTCAAAATTCCCAATATTTCCAAAATTACTTTTAACTTTGTAAGAACTGTATTGGAATTCTTACTTTTATGTCCCATTTCAAATAAAAAAAAGGTTTATTTAATTGAAATTTTATATATTTCAAAAAAAGTGCTCCGAAGGTAGTCACATACCTTAAGATTACTGTGACTGAACATATAGGGGAAACGACCCAGTTGCACTACAGCTTGCATACAAGATTGCCCAAGGTAACTTAACAACTAGCTGTAAACGATTGATCTCTTGGTTCTTACTTGCCAAAGGGACCGAACTAAGTCATAAAATTGTCCCAGTTCGACCTCCCAAATTTTTAAAAGGGGGAAAGAAAAGAAGTATGTTGCATTTTTAAAGCGAACGGCAAAATAAGAGTAAACGCTTTCGGAATAACTTTTCAGGAGGAAGCTAACCACCCAGAGGATTAAATTCAATAATACTATACTTTGATGCTAAACCTACAATACAGCTTTAACCTCTTAATTTCCTCCAGACGTATATAAACGTCTCACTTAGCTAGGGTGTTAATTGTCCCAGACGTATACATACATCTTTCGGTAGTACTATATTTTTTGAGAACTGCTATCGATAAAATTATTCCGAAGTCTTTGGAAAGCAATAAAATTACCTTGACATTGTTTGCGAAGAATTTAATTATTTTAGATAATTATATTATTTATTCCCCCTTTCTACCTCTTTCAATACACCACATACGCTTAACTACGGGTTAAATGATGACATTGGGAAGCAAATCGCGTAATTTTTACTCTGCGTATAAGGGATTAATTATAAACCATGCAAATTATCAAGGTAAATGTTAATGTTGGAAAATAATTTTATAAATGACAAATCCATCGGGTAACTGTTAATTATTAAATTTGTCCTTAACTTATTATTGTTAAATTAATTTATAAAATAGATTGTGTAGTACTGATACATTTATAAATTTATTATAGTGTAAATGAGAAATTTATTTTTATTATATCTGAATGTAATTGTTCGTATGCACTATAAGTAAGTTAATAATTTTTTTTTTAAAAAAATCATTTGTTTTAGACTTTTCAATATGTTCGCACCGCCTTGTAGGAATATGCCCCACATCCCCCTAGTGGGGCGCGCTCCACAGTTTGAAAAACACTGCTTTAGTTCGTTCAAACTCGTAGGATGATGAACTCGACGTCCCAAATGATCCCAAGATAAGCTCGATTTGGAACACATTTGAGGATTGGGCAGGGCAAAAGGAAGGGTGGTAACAGTGCGGAGACAGCCTTGTGATACTCTTGCCTTGTGAGGCCGAGCATTGTCTTGTTGAAAAATTGCTCCTAAGAGTCGTTGTATGAGTGGTAACACATGTGGTTGCAGCATGTCATGGACATACCGCTAGGCTGTCATGGTGTCACGGATCAATACTAGGAATAACAGTGTTTTGTAGTCAATGATACCCCATACCATCACACCAACTGTGGGAGTGGTGTGTCGCTATAAAGTAATGGCAGGACTGAAGCGTTCACTACAGGGACTCCACACACGAACACGAGTGTAATCACAGCTGAGATTGAATCTGGATTCGTTGCTAAAGATGATCTGGTTCCATTCTGCTGCAGTCTAGTTTCCTCGTGCGTGGCTCCTATATAAACGGAGGCGTTGATGTATAAGCGTCAAGAGCAGCACACGTAATGGGCGCAGTGGTCTCAAATGTCATTCAACCAGGTGATTTCGTATGGTTCAAGAAGACACAGGGGCCCCTAATGAAGGGACAGTCCGTGCCTGGATGGCGACCGATGAAGCAGTCACTTGTACACGTGTATTTCTTACGATATGGCGGTCATCTCGATGACTGGACTTTCAAGGGGGTCCTGAGCAAGGTCTTCGTGTAAAGAAGATCTCTCTTATCCACTGGTCCCAACACTTCCTCACAACACAACCAGAGCGCCTTAATTGACGAGCTACTTGCCTAGCTGACCAATCAGCTTCCATCATGCCGGTGATTCTCCCTCTCTCAAACTGCGACATCTGTTAATATTGTCTTAGAAAACAGCTTAATGTCATGTTCACCTCAGATATTTCCTTGTAAACGATTCAGCACTCTCAAACAAGCTTTGGTTACCTGTTTTATACTCCACAAGCAGAACGACGTTAAACGCCCTCTGCTGGCTGTACGTAATGTACAACCAGGCTGCATTTCTCTCCGACATTTACCTTCATGCGTTGTTTCGTAACGATCTCGCAATTATTTCTTGGTGTGCTAATTTTTTTGTACATTTATGTAAATTATTTACTTTATTTTAATCATTCATTACACAAAATTGGTGACAATGTGTTACTTTTGCAAGCAGAGGTAAACTTAAAAAGGTGGTTTCAATAACTGACCTACAAGAAAGTCACGCGGTGTTAAAAATAAAAAAAAACATTCATTCTATCAGCTATTAGACCTTCAGACTTAAAATTTAACAAATATGTTGTTTTTTTTTGCTCAGCTGAGATATGCAAAAAGCTTTTTTTTGTGAAATTTGCAATTTACTTAAAATCAACTCTTTAAAAACTTCCTTATCGTTCAATCGGTTTAATTTTTCCATTCCCCCGTGCGAAGAACGCATGCACCAGCTTGTACTGTAGAAATGGAAAGTTATGCAGTTGGATTTTTATTCGAAAATCTCTTAAATGTTGGACTTTTTTTTTAAAAAAATGTGTTTTTTGCTACATAACAGAAAGAAAGCAATGGCTACCAGTGTATATCAAAATTCGAAATTGGCAGAATCGAATACTGTGGTGAATGCGGTTTATCGTTTCATCATTTTGTTAAGCACATTTTTCGAAATATGGCTTTTTTCATAAAAAAATGGAATACATGTGGTTCTCAGTATAGTTAGGAAAATTATACTGAGTATCTTGCAGGGTCTCAATGACCTCTTAGTTGAGAAGGCAGACATGTTGTCATGTCATGCTTGCAAGATCTTATAGCCATATCACATGTGTAGACCTCGACTTTTATTGAGATTGTTTATTAACTCTGTAGCATAAAGAAAACGACAATGATAAGTTGAATATTGAAACTGTACAAATGAGTGGCATCACGTCATCTTATCTAACAAATCTTGGTTTTGCTGGTCGTGTGAAGAATGTATTATAAAGAACATATTCTTGTTTAAAGGCACCAATGAGAACAAACGGGGTAATCTAGCATCATTTATCGTCATACGAGCCCTGTATTTGGTATAATATTATGAGCAGCCATTGAATTCCCAACATGAACTCTTTTGCTAATGTTGTCGAATAATCTGAACAACCAATTTACATTTATCACATTTTAAGGACGATGGCTTTGTCGTATCTTTAAGGCAATGGAGGTGTTACTTATCAAAAGGTAATGCGAGTCTGCACGTTACTAAGAAGGCGTTCAAGTGATTTCATAATCAGTACGCTCTTCAGAACTCTCATTCACTGAAAACAGTAAAACAACTTGCGATGTATTGCTGAGAGATTGAACCATCGCCATTTCCCCTTCCTATGCGATTGGTAAAGTATGGAATTGTCTTGAATTTGCATGGGATGATTTTACCGTATTTATCATTAAAGTACAGTTCGAGTCAATGCCTAACTGGGTGAGCCGTTTTATCTGCCAAATGCGGAAGCTATTTGATCTAATTTAAGATCCGGCATACTCATACACATAACATAAATATTAAATATTGTTTATTAGACATTTTAATATCTACTTCATTTATTAAAGCATTCTTATACATTCAATATGGTAAGCCTTAAACTGATCTTAATTTAATTTCCAATGTAAATATAATAAAGAAAAAGATATTAGGCCTTGAAAAATAATTTTATTTATAAATGTAATATTTTTCGCTATAATTTTTTTTTAATTTTTCCAAATTATCCTTTATACTCATATTCGTCACAAATATAATTAAAATTAGTAACGAATTATCAAAAACAAAAAAATTTTGAGGTGTGTATACTCACAACCATAAAAATTTGCCCAGCAATATATAAGCGCGGGATTGTTAAGGAACTTGGGATAGAGGTACGTGTCAGGCAGATATGTAAATGTTTACAAATGCATATTTATTGCTCACTGTATAATGGATTAATCTTTGTTCTCTTTTGGGTTATAAAACAGATAATCACAGCTTGTTTACATGTATTTAATCTGTTGCAGAAGAAATATTTTTGACTAGAGATGTCATTATGCAGTCCTCGGAGGAAAGGAAGAATTACAGACATGATGATGACCGGGTGGTTGGCTCAGTGAATGTGTTGGGACCAAAGAATCAGAGACAAGTTTGTTACACGGTGACGAGGTACAGGATACACTCAACAGACCGATAGTTGAGAAAATCGTTGCATCAAACTACGCACAAGAATAGCTCTAACTGTTTCATTGTATTACGTCATCCAAAAACATTTAGCGACATCATTGTGAGTCTCTGAGTATGCTATATCATTACAAGGAGCCTAGCTAAAGGACAGTTGCTCTTTTGGTGCCCATTACATGAACTGTCATAGCTCTCACACCCCATCGCCATCGTTTGGAGTGGTGTCACGCTAGAATGAATTGAACTGCAACTGAATGGAATCGGGGTATCTTCAGTGATGAATCTAGATTCAATTTGGACAGTGATGATAAGAGGCACATGTGTGAAAGCCTTTCGAAAACGTCTTTTCCTGCACTCACTCTACAGCGGCGCGCCGCTTTCACAACTGTTGCGAAGGTGTGGGACATCATAGAATACGACAAACAATCAGCCATAATATTTATTCATGGTATCATGACAGCCCAGAAGTACTTTCATGATACTCTTTAGCCGTATATGTTTCAACTCTCGGATGGGCTCGCAGGAGCAATTTTTGAACAAGACAGCAATCGTCCACACACAGCAATGACTTCACTGGATTGCTTCCATTTCCTTTCCACTCTTCAGCGGGCAACTTGATTCCTAAATTTGTCACCCATCGAGCATATATGAGATTCTATAGGATGACAATACGGACAGCCTATGAATTTGGCTGAATTGTTGGCACGTTTACATTAGCTGTAAAAAAAAACTGTCGCAAGACATCATACTAGATTTTTTATGGTTCAATATCTGTAAGCTAGAGGTGGTACAACAGCGTTAGCCTTATTACTAACTAAAACCATATTTGCCATTATGGTTTACAATAATTGATTATTTTTCTTGATTTAGTAATGACATATTTACATCCACATTTTTCAAGGTTATGAAATTATGAATAGACATGTAATATGAGACATGTTAAAATAGAGAATTAAAAGCTAACTGATCAAAAGACATATGTACATGTATAAGTGTGTGTAAAGTATTTATTTTCAAATATTAAACACATACTTTTATAATCCTGTTTTTTTATATATTGCAAACCGTAACACCTTAAGTATTCATAGCTTTACCCAGTGCTAATTATTGTACAGTAACTACAAATACACTGCTGGACAATTGCTAAGGACGGATCACAAATTGCTATGTAGCATAACATTAAGCGAGACATGAGGCCTAGTAGGATAAAATATAGTTGCCACACTGTTCAGACATTAGAATAAAGAATATTTATTGTTCTGGAAAGTACAAAAGCTGTGAAACATCTGAAAGAAAAAAAATGTTCATTTGATCTGCGTACGGAGAAATGGAACAATGCATCTAAAAGTCAGCAGGCACCTTAAAGAAAGGTATCAGTACGGAATATGTCCACCGTGGAGTGTGATGCAACATTCCACACGTCGTACCATACTTTGCACAACATTATCCAGCAGCTGTTGAGGCAATTTATCCCATTCCTCTTTGAGTGCACGGATGAGGGTGTTCTTGTTTGTCGGAGAATAGTTTCGACCAGCAACTTGCCTCCCCAAAGCATCCCACACATTTTCAATGGGGTTTAGATCTGGAGAACGCGTTGACCATACGAGACGTTGAATACCCTCGCTGTCTAGACAATCCTGAACAGCGAGTGTTCGATGACATGTTGCGTTGTCGTTCATAAAAACAAATTTATCACCAACAGCACCACGGAAAAGACGAACATGAGGAAGTAGAACTTCATCAATGTATCGTTGGCCCGTCATAGTCCCATTCGCAACCACATGTAGGCGCGTGCGGCCATTAATCATGATGCCGCCCCACACTATGATACTGCATGTCGGATATCGGTCCTTTTCCTGGATATTTTCTGGACGATAAGCAGTACCACTCTCGCGCCAGATCAGTTGGCGTCTACAATCCGATGACAGACTGAACCTACTCTCATCTGAGAATAGTACGCATGCCCAGTCCTGTTCAGTCCAATTGTGATGCTCAGGACACCATTGCAAAAGAGCAGTACGGTGCTGTCTGGTCAATGCGACACACACAACAGGTGTGCTGGCGTATAGTCCTCCTCCCCTCAAACGTCTGGCAACAGTTTTTCGGGAGATATGCTTTCCTGAGGCAGCAAGAAACTGATTTGCCACCTGCTGAGCTATGGTGCGCCTGTTCCTTTTTGCTGATAGGACGATATATCTGTCTTCTGCAGGCGTCATACTTCTAACACGACCTCCCCCGTGCCGTCTACTACACATTCCAGTAGTTTTAAATCACTTCCACAGCCATGAAACAACGCTGTGAGCGATGTCGAACTCCCTGGCAACATCTGTTATTTTTCGCCCTTCTTCGATCTTTCCAATAATTCGGCCACGCATAAAATCATCTGTATGATGTCGGGAAGACATCCCAAAAATTTTAAGTTTGTCTATTAAATCTTTCCTGTAAAACTTTGACTTGAAACAATAACTGTCCACACGCATCAAAACCTTTAAAGCTCTTATGAAAGCTATCACGTGATGAATAGACGTGGAAAAAAATTTGCATACTCATACTTCTTCTTACTAATATCCCGCACTTATTCTAATTTTCCACATTTTGCTTCCTTTCATTTTGTGGTTGCTATGGATGATAGTGTTATCCGTTCTTAGCAATTGTCCGGCAGTGTATAATAAATGCAGAACTCTCAAGAGGTTTCATATATAATCTCTTACAGTGTTTCTTAAAAATGAAGAAGAAAATAACTAGTCTTTATTCTACAATATAAAGTAGGAATAATTAATGTAATTCAGCAAAAAGTACCCCTTGAATAAAAGTTCTTAAGCGTATTGAAAATATTGTTATGTTATTAACTACGCTGTTAGGACGGATGCTTTTGTCCTAAAGTATTTAAAAGAAGCCCCCGATAATTAAATTAAAAAAACAGGTAAGGCAAGTACTTAGCTAAAACTTTTAAAGTTCAGAATTGCAATAAGTGTATAATATTGTTTAATAAGAAAAATAATACTGCGTTAGAGAAAATAGATCCTTTAAATATAGATAAAAATAGTTTTAATTACATGAAATCTACATGGTTGTTCCCTTCAAAAGAGCAAAAATAGAGATCCATTTCGCAGTAAACGAAATACATTTTTTTAAAAAAATTAATTAAGCTGTTAGGACGGATGCTTTTGTCCTAAAGTATCAAAAAAAAGAAAAAAAGCACTCGATAATTAAATTAAAAAAAAACAGGTAAGGCAAGTACTTAGCTAAAACTTTTAAAGTTCAGAATTACAATAAGTGTATAATATTGTTTAATAAGAAAAGTAATACTGCGTTAGAGAAAATAGATTCTTTATATATAGATAAAAATAAATTTAATTACATCAAATCTAGATGGTTGTTCCCTTCAAAAGAGCAAAAATAGAGATCCATTTTGCAGTAAACGAAATACATTTTTTTTAAAAAAATTAAAATGCAAGAGATATTAGCTTTTTCGGTGATTTTTAGCATGCATATATAATCCTTTTATTTTTTTTCTCCTAAACTTATTAAGTTTTTGTGAAATTGAACCCTAAAGTTGTTGAAAACATTCTTAAAAATATTACAAAAAAAATTGGTGAAAAATTAACAATTACAAAAGAAGTAGCATTTTAAAATTTTACAAATTTTCTTCAAAAAATTTAATTTTTTTAAAATTGTGTGAATAATATGTGAAAATTTCATTTCGTACCATTTTTTTGAATAGAAACATTATATGAAATGCTAGAATATAATTTTTAAATACAGAAATAAAAGGCAATTTTCAAAGGTTACCAAGTCGCCTTTAAAAATAAAAGAGATTTCTTATAACATGTATTTTTTTTTTAAATAATGTGTGTTCATACGCGTAAAAATATTACTACTCTATTGAGGTTTAAAGTTGTCTTATTCATCTAGAATATAGCTAATTCAACTCAAATACTAGAGTTTTATTCTCATGTCTGAAATAAAAAGACCATATTTTCAATAAGTACGTTTACTAATCAATTTTCTTTGTTAAAGTGAAATAAAATATTGGAAGTCGGACCTCTATTTAACGAAGTATTTTAATCTTGAATGAAAGTTAGTTCCTTATGTTGAAAATTCATCAAATACAGATTCATTTTTAATATACTGTTCCTTCTTAGTTCCAGGAAAAATCTTTCGAGAGTGAGTGAATAATAACGTCATGCTGTTCAGCTACACGAGGGATATGCATGGAATTGCTATAAAAACTCATCTCTATCTGTAAACTTATATATTTTTTAACATGTAATTACAGAACTCTTTCGAACCTAAAATGTTTAATAAATTATTTTTAAGATGTATTGATGTGCACAAATTATTTATAGGTTTTAAAATTTTAATGTACTGCAACATGGAATATTCAGAGAGAAATGTGCATTTTCATATTATACAGCTTTTATTATTATCACACAATATGTTAAAAATTATTTACAGTATACAATATGTTTAAATAACGTTTATTGGGTGTTTCATCCTTGTTGCAGATGAAAGATTTCATGTTTAAGGATACGAGAGGTTTATTTCTTAAAAAAATGTTACAGGCAACATAAAAAGCTATAGATTTATTAAATTCCTAATATATACAACTCTGTATTTTGTAACATTTTATGAAAGTAAATTTAAGTAGTTAACAAGTTGGCACTATGTTTTATACCATCTGATTAGAACATTGTAGAGTAGTGCTTCTCAAACTTCCAACATTTGTGACCAAATTTTCAATCATAATTTTTCTCACGCCCCTCTTACATACAATAACAATGTATTGAATGCAATAATAATGTACTTCGACGTTAAAGCTGCAAAATATGATTTTAATCATAAACCTTGCAATTTATCCATATACGCATTAAATTTTGTATCTAATATTGTATATTGCATCTATAAGTGACATATTAAATGCATGGCAATTAAAGGTATATTATATCAGCGTAAATGTGTATTTTATTTTTTATTATATCCGGATTCATTTTCTTTTGCAAACTTTCTGTAGATTTGTAATTTTTTTAAATTTTTTATTTTCGACTTTTCGATTTCCCCACGCCTCTCACGTAGGTTTGTCTCGCTACACAATTTGAGAAACGCTATTGTACAGGCAAACAAAAGCGAAACCTCCCCTCCCCATTGTGACCGAGATCCTGACCTATGACTTAAAGACGTTCCTTTTTGCTATTCGTCAAAGCATAAGTGTCAACAATTCTAAAACGCAGAATTGGAGCTCCGAGCAGAAACTCAAACATTTGTCAGGACCAACCAGTCTCTTTATTATTAATGATCCTAAAAGTAACCAATTATTTTACTGTCGTTGGTTTCAAAGGTTTCATTTGACTGTTAAGAACAAGAGTGTTTTTAAAATTGTTACCAAAATAAAAAAAGCCACAATTTATTTCGTATTCATGTAAGCATAATTTATAACACACTAATTCATTTCTTTCACAAATTTTCTTTTAATTTTATAGGGAACTTACAGCTATAATTGATTTATAAAAATGCTTGTAAGAAGATGCGAAATGTACAATAACTTTCTTTTCATTTCTTTGCTTGTAGAAATTTAGAATAAAGCCTTTTGAAAAAGTTTTACATTTCTTTTTTCTAGAAACAACAATCGGATTTTTATGAATTGTCAAACACAGGCTATTAAAATTAATTATCTAGTTAAATTAGTAATTAAATTACCTTTTGTATGGACAAGTTCTTAGAATTTCATTAATTAGTTAACTTTCATCATTCCATTTAAGCCAATAGTAATTAAACAATTAAAACCTGGTTAGAAAGGATTAATGGGATTATTAAAGTATTGTATTTGTATTGTGCTATCTTGCAAACCTTATCACGTGATTCAGTTTTATTTATTGGTTTTGATAATGAGTATATATTTTCATCAAGTCTTTAAATTCAATGAATTATACCTACAATGATCGGTTATTACTTATGAATCGCACTTGTGATTTAGTCTTGTTTAACTAATAAAATATTCGAATGTTAAGCATAGTATAAGAGATAAATTTTTTCAATTTCAGAGTGACGTATTTAAATTAGTACCTCTTTCTCAACTTATCCATGCCAAACAATATAATGATTCAGAGACTAACCAACATATGAGGTCATAGCACGATACAGTTCGTAAAATTTTATAAAAAAAAATCAAATGAATTTTTTTCAGTTTAAATTGTTTTTTTTTATATAATTTCCAGTGATTTTACAATGTTTGAAAGTTCCATGCTACAAGAAATCTAGAGTTAGGGTAAGTTTCATTTACATCCCAATGATAAATTCAAATTTTAAGCTGATTTATCTCAGAAGAAAAGAAAAAAATAGTAGTTTATCTTCGTTGGAAATGTTAAGGCTTTTTCCTATTGAACCAAATGCTATGATACTTTTCTAACTATTGTTATTGATGCATATAACAAACGTTTGTATGCATTTTTGAATCAAAGCAATAATTGCTTTTAAATAACATAGTTGAGGTAAGAATGTATGCGTTTTTTAAGGAATTTTCCATCAACTTTAAAACAATTAATTTATGAATATCAATTAAGTTATAACAAAATTTATACCAAATTTTCTTTTACAAAGTTCGTCATACTTACAAATCCATTTCCATATGTATACATCAATAAGTGTAAGAAAAGTAGCTTTTTAAAATTATGCCATGGACTTTTAAATTTTTCTGTTAAAAATAAAATAATATTTTTTTTCGTATTTTGTGCACAAAAAATATTTTACAATATGTATACACATAGTGATTAAACAAAATTTTCTAAAACCTATAAATTATAGCTATAGTTTATAAATCTCATCACATTCCCTTAAGTAATGATATTACTGCATTTGTTTTTGGTATATTTCGAAAATAATTCACATCCCATCGGTGACATTAAATTTCAGTTCAAAGTTTACTTCCATATATTAGTTATGAAATCTAAAATAGCAATAGCATGTGGTAATTTCCGAAATTCAGAATTTTCAGGGTATGGAAAACATCACAATTAAAAATATGTTGCAGTTTTTCTATTTTTCACTGATGAATTTTTCCAAGACTGTAGATCCTACGAATTAATCCATAATTTGATTTATATTTCAATACAAATATCTAATTATTTTTCATACAGAAAGTACAAGTTTTGTTGGTTAAATAAGACATGTATTTCTCAGTGATGCAATATATTAATTCTAATACAGTTAGCAGTAACATGCAGAAGCTCTCTCTCTCTCTGTATGTGTGTGTAATATAACAATAAATATGAAGTATAAGTTATCTGTCTGTATTATTTTGTACATAGTACCATTTTTTAATTTTTTAAAAAAAAACAACTTTTAATTAATTGATGCTATGGGGTGTCCGGAAAAGTTTAACCTTCGGTCATGGTTAGATAAAACTAAATCTACTAAGCTGATAAATCATTGAAAAAACAGAATCATTTCATAAGAACACTTATTCACTATTAACTTAGCATGGAATCATTGATATTTATTTAGGTCCTAAACATGCAACAACATTCATTACGAAATTCAAATATACGACTCGAAATCGAGCATGGTTAAAGAGTAGCATGGAGATTAGGACTCTGCTATATCTATGGTTAACCCTTTCTACAGTAAATTGTTGCTAATACATGATAGAAGTTTTGCTATTGAAAGGCTTAAGAAAGGTCGGATACTTTCTTGAAAAGCAGTTCGTTGCTAAGTTATTTCTTTAATACAATTTTCGAGCTACGCTGCACATTCTGTAAATTTCGAAAATCATTGTCTTATAATTTATTAGTACATTTTTATTGACAAAAGGTATAAAATATTATCTAAAAAGATAATAAATATTGTCTATAATATTTCTCAAATAAAAGAGCAATAAAAATAAGATGGATTTTTTATATTCAATGACAATAAATTACTTAAATATTCAATTAAATGAGAAATAAGCAGTTCCAGATAATGTATGAAGTATTTTACCACACGCTATCAGTTAAATTTTTTGAACTTTTTTTTTGTGTGTAGTAAAAATTTGTCATTTTTGATGAATAGCGTTGTTTTGTTTTGAAAAGATAAGCTAACTAATTGAAGATCCATAATTATTTGCATAAACAATAAAAATGTTATATGTATTATAAAACCTCTTATGTTTGGTGCAATATTTATAACTTAAAGTATTCGAATACTTACGACAGCTTTTTAGTAACTACTAAAATAGGAAAAAATGGGTAAAAATTGACAAATAATTGCATAAATGGGGCCCATTCTGCACAAAATGTTTATGAACAAATTTTCAATTTTTCTAACTTGATGTGTTGCTTTGCTGTTCATTTGTGACATGACCTCCAGGATAAGAGGTATTTTAATTTTTAACTAGAGCACTTTATCTTAGTCATCATCTGAAGTTGCTTAAAAAAACACTGATTATATTTACACAAGGGACTGTAAATTTTATAATAAGGCAGGGACGGATATAAATCTGAAGGTTAAGGCAGTGCTTCTTAAACTTTAAATGTTTGCGACCCAATTTTCAATCCTAGTTTTCATCGCTCCCCCCTTCATATAATTGCAATGTATTGAATGCAATAATAATGTACTATGTCGTTAAAGCTACAATACGACTTTAATCATAAACCCTACACATGATCAAGATAAGTATTACATTTTGTATGACAAGCTTACGTGAATAACTGGTAATTATCAAACTCTCTCTTCACTTAGTATTGTGAGATTAACTATCAAATACATTGTGCAGTACTGATATATTTATAAGTATGTTATATCAGTGTAACTGTGTATTTTTTTAAATTTTTATTATGTCCTAATGTATATACTGTTTTACTTCCTTTTAGTAAATTTGTAATTTTATAAATCTTTTGTTATTGACTTTTCGATATCCTCGCACCCACTTGTAGGTATCTCACACCTCTAGGGGGGCGTGCCCCACAGTTTGAGAAACGCTGGGTTAAAACACTTCTACTCTTATAGAGAGCATACACACAAAATTTCAGTTAATTTTTTTCCAAACCTTTAGAGAAATCGATGTACCCGTTTCAGCATTTAAAAAAAATGGTGCATCGAATGCCTACGTGAGATAGAAGTAAAACTTCTTTGGCGACGTTGGGACATTGATTATTTACCCTAATTTTCCAAATTAACCGAGCACATGTCTCAATCGCCTAATTTGCGTGAAAGGTATTGGTGGCGAAATTAGTCTTTCTGATACCAAATCCAAAGTAGAAAGATGTCCTGGAATTTCTGGGTATACAAAACCATTATATTTTGATAAATTACGTATATTTTTCCTATTTAAACTTTTGTCGGCAATTGTAGCATGCTTTAATGTGTCTTTTAAAATAATTCCCGGTAAATAATTTTGTAAAACATTGTTTGTGCTCAGCAACAGGCGTTCTCAAATCATCTCTAAACCATAATATATCATAAATTGAACGCCCGTATCAATTGAACGATTATCAATGAATCGCTTTTGAAAATATTTGTAAAAATTTTTATGGGAATCCTAGTCTTTGTAATGTAAGATATAATTTATTATTGATTTACATGCATCAGTTCCAACACGTACTAGAATTGTTGAGGGCTCCGTAGTTAATGGCACAGGGTGTTTCACTAAGTCCGTATTAATCTGTGCAGTCATTAGAAGAGTCTCAATAGCATTCCCATCTTTTAAACTGAGCATTAAGATAGTATTATGCAGTGCTTTTTTTCTGTGCTCGATATTCTCTCATAAACTGTGATGGACATTCCGCAGTAGCACTTAATAACTTTGCAATATTTTTCTGGTTTTTTTTTTTTTTTTTTTTTTTTTTTTTGCATTTTTCTTGTCACTTTTTCGACTGGATTTGCTTCCAGGTTTTTTTTTCACAAAATACTTTTCATCTTTGTGCATTTGATTTATCATTCTGACTAGAATTAGTATAAACATTCAACGCAAATAAAAGTCAAAAATGCAAATTAGCCGCCGAAAACATCGGCATATAGCAAACAATCTAAGAAAATATTTAAAGAAAGTACGCTTTTACTGAAATAGCTATTTTGTCTACACCGTAATGTCACTGCATCTCATACAACCGTTGATAGATGCTCCCGGGTCTGGAGGGAAAGGACTCCCACTAGAAAGGTGGGCAAGTTGACCAATCGGAGGTGAGCAACCATCCAACGTTTATATGGATATGACGCAAGTCACTTTGTGTCCCCGCTCCCCCTTTTCCTCCCAACTCGCTATCCTGTCATCATGGTGAAGATTCGGGGGATGGGAGGGGGTGGGGAGACTACTTCCGTTCGCGTTTTCACTGTTAGGCAAAACTGGACAAATTTCTCATTCACTCTCGAGAGCTAAAAAATTTTACTTAAAAAAACACACACACATTTCGAGTAAAACGCATTTTAAAGTATGACATCTTACTTAAAGTTGTGGCATCTACTTTTACTAAAACACTTGTAGTTTTGAATCTAGTGAAAGGAAAATAATAAAATAGATATTTTTATAAAGCTAATAATATGGCCTAAAAAATAAAATCGCAAGTAAATGTGTCCAGTATTGTCAAAATTCACAATTTTAGGGTAGTCGGATATCTTAAGGATCCTTAAAGAGACTTCAGTAAAATATAAGAATCTGTGGAAATAAAAAAACAAGAGCAATCGTATGTATGTTCAAATTTTTTGAAATGAATCTCGTAGTAGTTTTGCTTTTCATGTTGAAATTGAATTGACATAGAAAACACGTTTAATATATGTATAACAAAAAATTAAGTTATTGTGATATTGTACATTAAATATTAAAAATTAATAAAAAAATATGAGATGTTTGAAATGTGTGACTGGCTATCAAATATACCTAAAAAAGAAAACTTCATAGAAATTTCAATGCACATTATAAAAATAAACTTAAATATTAGAAAAAAGTTACTTCAGAAATAACGAACACAATAGCTCACTATATTTAATATAATTTAAAGATTTTTTTGCAATTTTTCCCTTGATTCTGGTAAAAAAAGTACTTGAGATAACCTATAGAGCAAACTACTCTGTATTATTTTCTGCATTATTTTTCTCCATGAACATCCAATGTTAAGAATTAATTTTTCGCAAGTTTATTGTAATTATTTTTTTGTAAATTGTATTATAAATATAACGTGCTTATTATTTCCATTTTTATAATGCAAAAATAAATGCTTTGAATGAGACTTCTTCAAATCTTAATTTAATTTTGAAAATTTATAGCTATTGAGTTAACAGGTATTTAAAGAAAAACAAAAATCCCCATTTTAATTTCCGTGTTTCAAATCTTTGGATTCCATTTAAAAGAATTTATTAGACTAGAATTAATTTCATTATTTTTTTAGAAATTTCCTGACTAATAATAGTTGGTTTTCATTAAATAAGCATTGCACGCAGGGTTGCATGCAGTCCTTTATATGATTAATTGACCTAAATTTAATTATCCGCGCGTTCACCATATAATAATTCACCTCGTAATAATGTCCAATATTACGTTTTCCTTCACGATAATAATGAATGGTTCATAACTTCCGTATTTATTTTCATCATAAATCGTGAAAATACGGCATTAAATTTGTTGAGTTGTTCGTTAGTGATAAAGGGTTAAGATGTTTACGCCTAAAATAAAAATAAAAAAAAAATGTTTAGGAATAATAAATTAAATTAATGTACTATGTGTTTATTTTTTCGAACAGTTCGAATTGGAGAAAAATAAGTCAATTTAGCATTTAAATATTTCAATGACAATAATTCAAACAACATTATATGAATATTTATCCTACTTTATGAATACCCTTGGCTTCATGATTTCATATGTACTGCAATTAACATACTTTATTTTAAAGTTATAGCCATATTTCCCTTTTTTTTCTTTTCTTTATATTGCTATGGATATAAAGGGTGTTTCTTTAGAGGTATATAATTTAAATTGCAATAAAACAACGGCGTATGATTCGATTGACATGATTTTTTTTATTCGAAAGATATTCTTGTGGCATTACATTTTAAATATGATTTCTGGCATATGACTGTCACGGCTGGCTCGGATGTAGTGCAATCTGGACGTCCAATTTTCGATGACTTTTTCCAACATTTGTGGCCGTATATCGGAAATAACACGGCGAATGTTGCCTTCCAAATGGTCAAGCGTTTGTGGCTTATCCGCATAGACCAATGATTTTACATAGCCCCACAGAAAATAGTCTAGCCGTGTTATATTACTAGATCTTGGAGGCCGATTCACAGGACCCCAAAACGTGAAATTAGGCGGTCCCCAAACGTGTCTTTCAATAAATCAATTCTGGCACGAAATGTGTGACATGTTGCACCGTTTTTTGTTGGAACCACACCTCCTGGACATCATGATTGTTCAATTCAGGAATGAAAAAGTTAGTAATCATGGCTCTATACCGATCACCATTGACTGTAACGTTGTGGCCTTCATCGTTTTTGAAGAAGTACGGACCAATGATTCCACCAGCCCATAAAGCGCACCAAAAAGTCAGTGTTTCTGGATGTAACGGTGTTTCGACATACACTTGTGGATTAGCTTCACTCCAAATGCGGCAGTTTTGTTTCTTGACGTAGCCATTCAACCAAAAAAGCGCTTCATCGCTGAACAAAATTCGCGTATGAATTCATCGAAAATTGGACGTCCAGATTGGACTACATCCGAGCCAGCCGTGGCAGTTATATGCCAGAAATCATACTTAAAATGTAATGCCACAAGTTTATCTTTCGAATAAAAAGAATCATGTCAATCGAATAATACATCGTTGTTTAATTGCAATTTAAAGTTCTATACCTCTAAAAAAGCACCCTTTATTAATTAAAAAAGAAACATTTCTTTCTTTTACGAAGAAAAATTGTTGCCTGTAAAGTTACTTAATTTCGGTAAAGTTTGATTTTTTTTTTCTTATTTAACTTGATTAAATCGTTAATATTTGACCTTTTAGCGGGTAAAAATTTGAAATTTAATTTGTTTATCAAAATTCTAGAACACTTCTCTGATTTCTTTCTTTACAGTAGCGTAGTGCATATCTACTCATGAATTCTTTTTTCAACACAGATATCTTATAAAATTTATTTAAATGAAAGCTCAAGTGCAAAACTGAAGCTGAATAATTTACATTTAGTGTTGTGAACTTTTAAACAATTTAATTTGTAGTTTATTGTTAAGTCAATGGACATCGATATGTGTCCATTACTGTAAGATGTAACATGACTGCAATAGATTCTCAGAGGGTTTGTGAGCACACTAATTTTTTTTAACCCATTCCTACATACTGCATGAGAAATGTTTATGGAGATATGATGTTCATATCCTGCCCATTTTTGCGTATGCAATTTGTGTGTACTATTTTCTTTTTGTTTTCAGGGGAAAAATCTTTCCATGCTAAAAAAAAATTAATGAAAATGTTTATTCCAACCTGATTTCAAGTAAAAATGAAAAAAACAATCTGCCAAAGTTTATGATGAAATGAATTAAGACAGCTGATGTTCTTAGGATTAATTTAAGGATGAGGGCTTCTGTGACTTTATTTTAGGAATATATCCTAATACATATATATAATATAATATAAATTCACGAGACACCTTTTTTTGTATGATTTTGCACATTTCAATCTAATTCAAAATGTTTGTCATAATTTTTCATAACCTTAAGATGTGTCCTACTTTGAAAAAAAATGCTCAGATAGAGGGTACTCTTGATTATGCTGACTTAATTCCTTTTTGTCAATTATCGATATTACCACATATCGTCGACAAATAGCAAAAGGAAAGTATTCTATTATTCTACTGAGTATTGGAGAACTTGGTGGTTCTGAAAGTAAATACGAAAGAGGGCAATTTATCACCCAGTCTGAAAATAAGGAAATTCATGCAAGGGTTTGACTTTTTTGGTAATCACATAATCTTCAGGAAACAATAAATAATGGAATAAACTTCTTGGTTGATATTTATATGTATATATATATATATACACTGCTGGAAACACAAAATGCTACCTGAAGGAAGCATGCAAAGCATGCGGAATTCACATCACGCGTTGTCAGTGATGAAATATGCAAATCATTATCAATATAGCACAGACGGATATCACCGGTGATCGTAGCGTTACTCTGCAGCGCTATATAAGGGATAACATATAGACGATTTAAATTATGGCATTTTTTTCGTGAGTGTGTGTGTAAGCAGTTTATCTGTGTCTCATGAATCTCGTCTTTTGACCATTTTTTTTAAAATTCGACCGAGGAAGAATAGTGCCTGGAGAGATTGGTTTCATCCAGCACGTCCGCATACAAATGTGATGCGGATCTTACATCGCTGGATCCAACAGGAACGATTGAATTGACGGGGTCGATTGCAACCATCTCGTACCACAATGTCCGTGATGACAAGTGAATTGTGAACAGGACAATGTTGGATCGCACCACCGCATCATGAACCATGCATCATTTGGTGTCGACTCGTACCATTAGACGCTCGCATCATTACCCACCATTAGATACCATTCCACATCAAAGTGAAATGTAAGCAAAGCATCCTTTGCTTCGTTTACCTTTGACTGGAAACCACAGGCGTTTGTGCCACTAATAGTGTGATGATTGACGCACATGGACAACGAAATGGAATAATGTTGTGTTAAGTGGCGAATCCCGCTTCTGCCTGTAGCATCAAGATGGTGGATTCGAGTTTGGAGACATCGTGGAGGAAGGCTGCTGAAGTGTTGCTTTATGCATCGCCACAATTTTCCTGCACACGGTATAATGGTTTAGGGTGGTATTGTATTTCCCTGCCACATCCCTCTAGAATGCATTGTCGCTACACTGAATAGTCAGTGTTACATCTCTAAAGGTGTTGGATCCCGTGGTCCTATCATATACTCAGCACTTGCTATCAACCACATTCCAATAAAATAATGTGTGCTCACACTTGGCACTCAATGTTCAAGATCTCTTCTTTACAAATTAGATCGAATTGCTTTCTTGACTTGCTTTTTTTAACGATGTATCGCCAATTGAAAACATGTGGTTTAAGCTTACACAATGACTTTGGCAATATGTGGAAGCCGCATAGTCTGCTGTACCCCAGGAATGCATCCAAAGCATCTTTGATTCTATGCTGAGACGTGTGATAGCGGTTATAGTCTACAATGACAGCTGCACCCAATTACTGATTGTGTCATCATCCACACTTCAGAAGATGCTGTTATTCCATTCGTTTGATCTTTGTACAACATGCTATATGTCAAATAAATTTCACTGTGATACTTCGGGCCTTTTTGGGTTACATTTTGTGTGGCCAGCAGTGTAAATGTTAATGTTTGTGTATATATAGAAAAATGTATATGCATGCTTTTGAATAAAAAATATAACCTATTGGTCTTACACTCATTGTTGCTGTTCTGCAACAGTGATCAATATGACTGCCGGTTAACTAATTTGTTTGCTCTGAACGCCCTATTTGAGTTTGATCCTTTTTTCGATTAGGATGCGCTAACAGACGTTAACCCGAAAAAAGATATCTAGGATTCTATTCGAAGAGCAATTTGAATTCGAAAGGAATCTGAAAACAATATTGTTTAATTCGATTAATTATACCGTGTACCGTTTCATTCCTTGTATATAATCATGCTGTGAAAGCAGTGTAGAAATATAAGAAGTGGTCATATTCTTAGTTAATCTATTCTTTTAACTCCAATTTGATGACTCTCTTTTAGAGATTCTCGGGGTAATACGCCCTTCATACATGTTTAGTACATAGTTGTATAGGGTTTTGTGTGTTATATCAGCATAAGCTGCATTTTTTTTCACTACAACCCGCAAACTCTTCCTGGAGATAATTACCCTAAGGCGAAACTTATCTTGTGTATGAACACTAGCTTATAATATACAGGTAAATACTCCTGCACGTATTATTTTGGTTTTTTTATAAATACTTAAAAATTCTTGAGTTAAAATAATTTGTAAAATAGATTTGTATGCCTGAAAAGAATCGCTGATTTAGTTTAGGAGATACAGAAAAAAAAAGAGAACTTGAACCTAAATTGTAATCAATGAACAAGAGAACGCAAGAGCTTAATTTTCCCTAAAAAACTTCTGAACATACTGCAGTAAAGTAGTATTACTTTTCTATAATTTGCAATATTCTTTCTGTATTGTCTACTTATATTTTTCCTATTGTGTCTACAATTTAGACAGAACGAATGAATCTTATTTATACTGGAATATCTCTTCATGCTTTAAAAAGATAAACTCTGAAGAGGCAAACTGTATGATCTTTAAAATTTTACTACAAGTGAAATCTGCTCCCATTAACAGATTTCACCTGTACAATACATAGTTTAGCATATTAAGATCTACTGGTACATAAACTTTTATTAACTTTGCAAACAGTTTGACCCACAGTACATATGAGAAAACTAGTGCTGCTATTTTTGGAATGCGACAACATTAAACATTACATAAATAATAACAAAGTTTATCAGTTGATTAAAGTTTAGCCTGCTTACTAAACCTCAATCCTATAGCAAAAGTTAAGGGATTGAAATTGTCACAATATATGCAAATAACATATGCAATATATGCAGTACTCTTATAGTGCTGAATTGAAGAAGGTACATGATATAACATTTCAGATAAATCTACAGTGGGAAGTATTTCTAAGAGTATGAAAATTATAATGTATAGTGTCATTTGCATTAATGAAGTTCAAGGTAATTATTAGCCATTTAACTGATCAATTTTTATGCTCAAAATGCTTAAAAAAGAAACATTTTCTATTACATATAACTAAACCCAATATTGGAAAATGGAATGAGTTGAGAAGTTTTTGCTCTATTTTTTATTGTATAATTGCGGAGCACAAAAAACCCTATAAATATTTTTTATAAGTACACTGTGCAAGTTTTTAAGACTGTTTCATGTATCTTAAAATGCCTTCTCTCTCTTATACGAAAAATAAAAAAATTCATATCCGTACCAGTTTTTAAAATAGTTGAGAGTTAAGTGTATGAGTATATACTTGTATATAGTGGGATTCATAAAGAAGTATACAGTTTTAAAATGTACTATAAATTAATAACAATTTAAGACATATGTTACTGTAACACAGCTATTCTCAAACTATGCACTCGGGGGGAGGCATAACCCTATAAGGGGGCATGAGTATATCAAAATGTCGAAAATAAAATATTATTCAAAAAATATCAATGTTACTTACTTAAAATATCTATTACTTAAAAATAACGTATAGAAAATTTTATTCATATAATGAAAATATGTGTGGCTTATAATTAAGGTCACACGTTATAGCTTTATCGTCAAAGTACATTATTATTGCATTCAATACATTGCTTTCTATGGGGAGGGGGTGCGATGAAAGTTTGAGTTGTAACATAATTGCATGGGGTTATTTAAGGTGTTGTTAGAAACTGTCATAGATATTTCATGTGTGAACAATCAGTCATACGATACACATAGAGCCGATAATCCATTGTCACCCAAACGCGTGTTAAGGTATCTGAATTAATTGAATTGATAGCGATTGTGATACGCTGTTTCATCGCCGCTAAGCCAACAGGAAGGTAGAGATGAATACCTTTCATATTACGCAGCCGCACAGAAAGAAATCAGAAGGTTTTAAAACAAGACTTCTTGGTGATCTTTGGGTCGGCATGTTGTAGTCCGTGACTTGTTAAATCCATTGGTGAGAGATATGTGCATTGAGGTTATCTTGGACGTTGGCCAGCAATGAGGGTGTACAGCATCCAATTGAAGAATCAAGCTGTCAATGTCTTCCTGCCACGGTTGCACAATCAAGAAGTTAACATTTTCAAAAAGGGGTCTCACGTGACATTTTTGCTAAATTCAAAGCACCACTGCAAACGCCAGTATTTCGATTGACTATTTACATGACACCCATACTATTACCTACGCCAATTCAGTTAGAGAGAGACACACATAATGTTTAAGAGAATAATTACCGTACGGTTCACTGAAGTAGTGCTTGTCCTTTTTATGAGTCACCCTGTATTTACACACAATTTAAGGCATGGCGTAATGCAAATCCTTACATTGCAATCAGGACTGAAACATATCGGCATATTTTAGATAATTATTTTCATTTTCATTTCTTTACAAGCAACAAACTGCACATTGTCTTGCCGATCCCCTTTTTAATCGAAATTTTTCAAGAATCTAACTTCTCGACCTATGAAAAATTCCCGCTATCATCACAAAGAAAATCCCGGATGAGAAGCATTTCAGTATCATGGACAATCTTCATCTCTTAAAAACACTAACAATAATATTCTTATTGTTAGAATTGAAAGTACTCTTACACAAATAAAAGATTAAAAGAAAAAAATATCAATGGCTGTATAGCGTTCGGGCAAACAGGTTAAATGGTTGATTTCGTAAGATTTGTATTAGGTGTAAGGTAACACAATGCCTTATTTTTCATTTTTATTTAGACGATAAATGAATGAATAATTGTTGAAAATTTTGCGTTGTTTCTTCAGAACTGATTCATATAGTGTATGTAAAAAATTGTACCTGACCAACTTCCAAGGAGAATTTAAGTTAATTTATATACGTTTGCAACAGTGTATAACCTTTCATATTTGATACTACGATCTAGGTGGCGAGGTTTGTTTGTCGCTAGCCTTCTACATCCAAGTTTGCGGGTTCGACCCCGGCCCTGGTGCCGCGGTAGCCGAGTGGTATAGGCATCGGAACGTGGCTTGCCTTGTCACGAGTTCGAGCCCAGTACCACTAAAGACCCACCACGTAGGGCAGCGATGCACCTTAAATCTGTTGAGAACTGAAACGTCCTCCCGTTGGTGTGGCGTGGTAGTTAGGAGAGGAAGATGCTAGCTCAGGTGTCATCCACGTCACTTTACCATGGTTCAAAATTGCGTGATCCGTCGCCAAAAGCCATCGTGTAGCTGAACAGTGTGACGTTAATATCCAATCAATCACAATCGACCCCGGCCCCATTCGGTGGATTTTCATGATGCTGAAAAGCGACAGCGGTCATGTCGTATGATTATACGTTATGTAAGAGATCCCTAGAGTGTCTGTTTGGTTTTGATTATCTCACCAAAATTAAATCCTGGTAAAGGTTCGCATCTTCAGAGCTCAGATGGCTCCCTCTAGGGAGGAAACTGGGCGTCAAAATTACTTGCGGCGATTGGTAACCGCCTATAGGGCACTGCACTACAAACTGATATCAGCTACTTGGGGATGTACTAGGTCTGCAATGGTAAATGATCAATTTGCAGCACATTAGAAATAAAAAAAAATATTTGATACTTTAAAAATTAGTTTATCGTGAGGTGAATTGAATATATTTTTATTTAATTGTGTAGCAGGTAAGTTCTCTTGGTTTAACTAAAACATATTATGATATTGATATTTTAAAATAAGATAGTAATTGATGTAAATATTTTTAGCTCTACTTGGTACAAAACATGGCCGAACGTCCTCATAAAGAATTCGAAAATCTAAACATAAGCTGTTTAGTCTGGGAGAAAAAAAGTGGAACACACAAAAGTCTCCATAAATTATTTGTTTATAATAAATCAATTTATTTCCTTTAAAAGTCTTAGGGAAAATGTGTTTGAAAATTTCAATAAAGTTGAAGAAGTTTTCTTTGAAAGTAAAGTCAAAATAAAAAAAATAAAATAATAAAAATCTCTTAACAGCTGGGTTAGCCTCTTCCAAGGCATAATCACTAAATGAATATTTATAAAAGATTTTAGGGAAATAAAAAGACGAAGATAAATAAATAAAATAACATAAAATAAAATAAAGCTAACATAATTACATTTTTCTCAGTATAATTACTATGTGAATTGCTTTTTTTTATTTAGTTAAATATGTTTATATGCTACTGATTATACAGGTACTCACTATATATCTAAAGTAAAAAAAATATTGAAAGTAAGGGAAAGTAAAGTATTTTCTTTTTCATTAAAGTAAATAAATCACATACTTCATTTTAAAATTCTTAATATGGTTTTTTTGTTCTTGTTATTGAAACATAAAAATAAAAGTTCTTGTGTTTTACATGAGAGACATAAACAAGCAGTTCGTGATATTATTTTTGGAAACCTATAATATTTATGTGGATTACCTTTTGTTATTTTCTCTTTCCATTGGCCGTACGTAGATAAATGAAGGATGACTCTTTGCCATTTGAAGCGAAAATGATTTTTCATCACAAATAGCTTGAGTTACATTTGTATAATTTTTAGACCTGATATCCCAACTAAACTGAAAAATTATCTTCTATTTTCCATGACAATTCGTTAAAATTATATTGTGGATTATTGCATCACTATAGGGTGACAAAACATAATCAATTGATTATCGTTCCACAATTTATTGTTAACTAAAGCAATTACTTTAAAAAGCCATTATTAATTTTAAATTCTTTCTGCGAATGTATACATTACCCTGTTTTCAAATATTGAAGAATCTGTGAGGCTAAAATTGTATAGGTTTGTGTTTTTATATTCCAGACCAAGAATTCTATATCGCATTAAGTTATTTTAATATATTGTTATTGCGTGAATTTCTGTAATGTTATATTGCAACAGTCGATTGATTAACATCTCCCATTTTATTTTAAAAAATAGCATTTTTTTGTGCATGTACAAATTATGGTTCACTCTAGGTACGAATGCTTCCTAAAAAGTATCCAACTCTGCATTTTTTTCAAACAGTAGTGTCAGGTAGCGAAATAGAAATCGATAGTTTAATGCGTCTGATTTAATTTCTTTTCTCTACTTACGAGTGAGCAATACGCTTCCTGCTGTTCGCTGAGTGTGGATAATCAGAATTTTGATTTCTCCCTATATAAGTGAAATATTTGAGCAAAGCGTGCTGCCTCAAATTTTCTCAAAATGTGACTTTCCATACAAAATGGTCCACAAGATTCAATACATATTTAGACATGGTGCTAAGGGGATAACACAAACGAAGTAAAGGTCGAATTTATTCAAATATGATTACACATCAGTGTGGGGGGATTGGGAACAATTTTCGAGTAAGCCACAAGCTACTCCTCAATCTACCTGTTGATAAAAATCTAGATAATAAAGATCGTCGTCTTACAGTACTAAAGATTTCAGAAGTGACAGATCACTAAAGATTCCGCATATGCTTTTTGAAATCAATGCTTAAACATGAACAGAGTAGATGCGAATTTTGTACTTAGACTGATGTTGGAAAAATACAAATAACTCCATATTCTTGACAGAATATGGGATTCCAATCATTCTTCAACCTCCCTACTCTCCAGACATGAATCTTTAAAACATCTGATTGTTTTCAAAATTGAAAATGTTTCTAGAACTATTTACATTTTGTAAATTAGAAGATTAAAAAAGACGTGGCGATTGAAAATAATATGAGTCCAAAACATGCCTTTCAGAAGTGTTTTTCCGCTGTGATAGGATTGTTGAATTATGCGTGGGGATGCGCAAGAAGCCATCTTTTTGCATAGACAGGATCCCGACCTTTGATGCTTAAGTTGTATAATTTACCGGCTAAGAGTCGGGCACTTTTTAAACAGCCTTTTTTCATACTGAATCACGCAAAGGTACCGAAATTACCGACATAGGCTTAGAATCATAAACCTAAATGTTCTAAAATTTATATGTATATTTTTATTAGGGTAGCCGAGCTAGCCTAGCAAGGGCTGAACACATCTTTAAGTATAAGCCAGCGTTTCTCAAACTTTGGGGTGCGTCTCCCTTGGGGGGCATGATAACTGTGCAAGGGGGTCGCGAGCTTATTGAAAAGTCGTGAACAAAATATTATTTTTTAAAAAAATATATTTATTTACTGAAAGTAAACAAACAAGTATATTCTGACATAATAAAATACGCATTTATACTGATATAATAAATTTATAAATGCAGCAGTACTGCAAAATATATTTTATAATTTAACAATACTACAAAAACAAGTTTAATAAGTACCAGCGACCCCATGGGCTTGTCATATATACAATAAGATACAGAAATTAACACTTACCTTGATAATTTTCCCGGTTTATAATTAATCCCTTAACTGCCGATAGAAAGTTATTCGATTCGCTCCCCTATGCCACCGTTTTTTCCCTAAGACGCGCAGGGGTGTATTAAGGGGGTGGGGAGAGAAAAGGAATAAATAAGTTAATCCTTACCAAATACTGTCAAGGTCCTTTTATTATAATCCAAAGCCTTCGGAATAGTTTTGTGTATAACAATGCACAGAAAAGATCGTACTGGGGAAAGACGTATATATACGTCGGAGCAATCAACTCTTTGGGTAAACAAGACGTTTATATACGCTGGTGGCACTTGAGACGTTAAAGTCACATTGTGTATCTTTAGCGTCAAAGTACAGTATTATTGATTTCAATACATTGTTATTGTAAGGAAGGAGGGTGCGATGAAAATTATGATTGGATATTGGGTCGAAAATATTGGAAGTTTGAGAAGCACTGCTCTAAGCTGTAAAAAATTATACGGGTACATATGATTAAAATGTAGCCTGAGCAACGTTTGAATATCTTTTTTCGTACGCTTATTAACTTTGGCTCTGTAAAGCCCAGTTCTTTAATAAAGCAATTTTGCTGTAATGAAATTTTTCCTTTTCCCCTGTAGGATAGTGGATAGAGAAACAACACATAAAATTTCAGTATTTTCTACTACGTCCGTAAGAAAACACAAAGCATTCCATCCAAAATTGAGCCTGTATTTGTAATAAATCTAGTATATTTTTTCATTAGAAAAGTTAAAACTATTCTTATTTTGAATGACAAATTAAAGTTACTGTGTTTTTAAATGAACTGTATCATTAAATTTTATGAAATGCATGGAATAATTAGTTATAATTTATTTTAAGTTCTTAATAAAATGCAATATGTATTAAAGCTCTTTTTGAATATTTCTAGTTAAAGTCTAAAAAAACTGTTTTTAAAAAATGCATCTGTGAGGATATTTGATTTAATCATTAATTCTATCTTTAAACATTTTCATTAAGGCAAAGAGAATAGAATTGTTGTAGAATGTCTATATTAATTTTATATACATTATAAAAGAAACCCAACACAATATTGTAAAAAAAAATAATAACTATTTTTCCTAAGTACATAATTAAAAAATGTAATTAAAATTAATTATTTTAAAAAATATGTTTGATCTTAAGTTTTATATATATATATAATCCAATGTTCAAGATTTCAAAATTTTAGGGCTGATTACTGCTGTACACACATACACACATGCACACATACGCACACACTTGCACACACGCACAGTTTTCACATTTAGTACTTGTTTGAAACCGCAGTCCCTTAATAATGCGTAAAATATTCGAATTATTAAATTTTAATATCAAAGAACTGTATCTATTTTAAAATTGCTTGTATTTTCAGCCCTCAAGACAAAATTAACACCCCTGAGACCTCTTTATATTTAACCTTTTTTCAGACTCCCAAACGTTATCAACGCATAACAAAATTACTTTAAATTTTCCACGGATACCATCAGAAATCACAAGGACCCCATGAGTCCGTAAGAATCATTTTAAGAACACGTTATTTACATCTTAAAATCGCATCCGAATTTTTCCGAAAAATTAACAAACACTTTACAAGAAATTCTATATTTTTTTTAATTACACTAATTATGTTTTTTTAAAACTTTATAGAGCATTTTACTTATAATTTATATAACATTTTCGAGTTTCAATATTTCTTAAAAAATTACAATAATGCATATGAAATGTAGATAAACTGTCTAAAACAGGAAATCTCTACACATCAAATAAATCAAGAGAGAAAGAACTGCAACTAAAAAAAATTATAAACTTCGCTTCTGTGAAAAAACTTTTATAGTTTCTTTTTCAATCAAAATTGCTGATACGAATACACAAAAGGAAAACGAGCGTTTTACGAAAGTTAGAGCCATGATCTTGGTTTCCATGGAGACAACTCGATATCGGCGCTGCTGTGGCATATCCCAGAGCAAGCATGAGGTTGGATATTCACTAGACGTCAGAGAGGATTTTAGCGCTGTGGCCGGATGACGGTGGTCTTCTCTCTGTTTCTCTTGGACTTTCTGGGCGAATAAAGTTTCTTCAACTATTTTGAACTTTGGATCAAAGAGGCGCGAGGTGCAGGAGAGATACTTATTTAGTTTCTGTGGAAGAAAATTTTTTTGGAACATATGTTTTGTTTGATTATCAACAGGTTGAAATGAACTTTTAAAACGAGTTCCATAATTTACTGTTTTGGAAAATCTTAATAATTTGATTTTTTGTGTGCGTGAACTTGTGAAGAGTAAGAAGTATTTAAGTGAATCAAATTTTTTTAATGCTATCGAACGTTGATGGCATCTAAAATAAACTGATTTGAAACACATTTTTGTGTTATAAAATTTGAACTTTGAAATAACTTTTTGTGAATTTTTATGCGTTAGTTATATATAAATTACTGTTTTTATCCAAAATTCTTACTTTTTTTCCAAATGCGAGCATCGAAATAGACACACAGTGAAGACTTTATTTTTACAACTTTTAAATTTTTGAACTGTAAGTAACTCAAAAATTTATTTCATATAAAACTCTTCTATTAATCTTAAACTTTTAGAAACACATCCAATTAAAAAGTTTTTGAAGAGGTAACTTTTAAATGAAATAATTATTCAAAATGTTTTAAAATTTATCGACCTATATAACAGTGTATATTTTTTTAATTTGAACACAAAAGTTGATATGTGAATTGGAATTTGGAAAAAAAAAAACTCCATAAAAAACAGGGAGACAAAATACTTTGAACTTTTTATGCTGATAAAAAGAAACTGGCTTAAAATAAACGGAATTTTTTGACTAATTGGATTGATAAAAAGCGAAATCATGGTTGACTGTGACGGAAATGGTACACTTTTCAATAGTGACTGCAATTCGACTTTTCTATTCGCCAGTCTGGGAAATTCTACCTACAATGAAACTGCAATTGATAAAGGGCCTGAATATCTTGATCCATCGTACTACTCAATCAACTACCGAATAGTGGGAACTGTTTTCCAAGGAATAGTCTTTATCGTTGGAGTCCTCGGCAATATAATGGTGGTGATCGTTGTTTGGCAAACCAGAAGCATGCATACGCCAACCAATTGCTATCTTGTTAGCTTGTCGATTGCTGATTTTATGGTTCTTATAGCATCTGTTCCAAACGAGATCTTGGCATATTATTTATTGGGTGAGTAAAAATTTTTAAAATTTATTATTTTATAAGTATATAACTGCATGATAAATTCTTAATTTTATATTTCCATAAATTTAACTTAAATTTATTGAGGTTGAATCCTCATCTAAAAATAAGACACTTGCTGTGAGCGTAACTTCAGATAAATATATCAATCTCTTATCTATTTTCCTTTTCAATAATATCGTAGTTTAAAAAGTATCGGGCTAACCTAAAATCACGAATTTTTTTTTCAAAAATTGATAACCTTTTATTGTGATTTTATTTTATGTGTCATCTTATTATCTTAATAAAATAATACCAAGTTTTTTTTATTTTCCATTATCTAGAACAAAAACTACAGGTGTTTTTGTAAAAGCAGATGCCATAACTTTACACAAGATGTCAAACTTTAAAATGCGTTTTACTCGAGATGTCTTGTTTTCGAAAAGATCAAACGGGGATGACGATTGCTCAAAAAGTTTTGAAAATAATTAACTGAATTTTTTGGATATGTTCTGGATAACAGTGGAAGTGTTTTGATATTCAGATTTATCAATCACTGTTTTATTACTAAATATACAGTCATTTATGAGTATATAGTCACTGTTCTTTTAAGAAATTTCATATAATTACTAAGAGATAAAGTATACTCTAGTTTTTGAAAAAATTAAAATATCTATTATCCTGTAGGTAATTTCCAACATGAATAATAAAGTAACACATCAAAATTGAAAAATTAAAAATTTATTCATACAATTCTTGTACAGAGCTGACCCCGTTTAAGTAATTTTTTGTACATTTTCACCAGATTTTTTCCCATTTTAATAAGAATAATTTTTGTTTCTGTTTTCAATTTTAGGATTTTCACCCTAAAATATACGAAATAAATCTAAAAATCCCCATATCTCCATTTTTTCAAAACAAAAGTTGTCGCGAGTAGTCAGAAGCCTTAACATGCTACTAATGTGGATCAAATAAAATATTCTATTGTGAAATGTTTTATTTCCTTATATTAATTATGCAACTTAATTCGATATGAATTCTTGATTTTTTGTGTTAAAAAGAGAGTAATAGAAAATTCGTTTAAAGATAGAACACTTCTAAATTTTTAATATGCATAATTTGTAAATTAATCATAGATTTCGTTATCATACAATCTTAAAATGAAATGGATATACTGTTTTGTTTTATAATATGCTTTGTGTTTTGATCCTGGCCTTCAATAAAATTAAATGATATTTTTGAAGATTTTAAATTATTTCAAAACAGTTAAAAGACATTCGATGTATTTAAAGTTTTTCTGTTATTACTATACATTAGATTTTGTATTTCTCTGCTTGTGTTGATTCAAATTGTGTATTTTTGCTATTCTGACGAGAAATTTGCTATACAAATTCCATAACCTTAATATTTGAAACAACTGAATTTCTATACATGTGTTTTATGTTTATCAACAGTGTAAATAGAAAACTGTTGAGAGACATAATGTATTGTATAGTTGGTTAGACACTTGAACATATTCATAAACGTTTAAATTACATGTTCTTTCAAAGATTTATTTTTTTATTTTTAAAATATTTGTTCAGCATTCAAAAACACTGCTACTATTTAGATTCAGTTTAGGAAATTTTAGAATCTTTTAATTTTTATTAAAAATGCTTAATTTTTAGCTTTCAATAATTACTACAAATTGCCCAAAATAATTTTTATATATTCGTCAAGTTGCGATAAATCATCGTGTATGAAAGTTACAGCACATATATAAACATAAATCTACTATATATTTCTGTTTTGTATTTTATAAAGTATAAGCGCCCATCACACTGTAATTAGTTCTATTGTTTAATTAGTTCTTTCTATAGTTTAAAGAGAAGTAAAAGGTTTCATTTACTATTTTATTATTCTTCACATAAAATAATTTTCTCTTATTATCTTAAAGTGTACATACAATTATTTTTATAATAATATTTATGATGAATACATTTATAAGCTATTTAATCCATTATTATATTGGTTAATAATTCGATGTCAAATACTAAATGATATAGCGAAGAATAAATATCTTTTGTAAAACTAGGTTAAATATTGAACATATTTGTTAGTAAAACTAGCTCGAAGCTTCTCACGCAAACTTAAAGGTCACGTATTAAATTATTCTAACCACACAATATAGCCCACAATTAAAATTTTTCATATGCTGCTTTCCATATTAAAGTGTGGGTGAGAATTTCCTAAATTAATTGTTCAATATTTACTTAAATCAATAGATTTTAACGTCATTTTCAGTTTTAATTAGAATTTTAATCATCTTGGAGCCATTTTTAATTAATAAACTATTTTATACTTTCAGCTGCAGCCCTTTAAACGAATTGTAATTAAATATATTTTAGAAGTCTTACACGATAAATTAAGAGGCAAAACTAATTCACTAAAGAAATTTTCGGAATCTTCTGGAAGTTTCAAAATGAAAGTGAATTGGTAAGATCTTTAAGAAGAGTGATTCACTTAATTTCCATTATAATGCTAATTACTGCATGTTTTAAGCAAAATACTTTTAAATTTAAGGCATACTTATCTAACCAAAGTTTATAAAAATAAGAATTTTGAATAATCTGGCTGAAATGTAAATTTTAATTCAAATTATTTAATTTTTTTCAATTTTCTAGTCAAATTTTTGTATAGTATTTCTAAATGTTGTGCAGCCAATAAAAATATTTTAATTACTTTTAATGTATACTTGCTTAGTATTAATCCTTATTTAATTTCTTAAACGTAATAAAAATCCTTTTGACTCAAAAAATATTTTTAGCAATTTATTTAAATTTCAGTATATCAGATCATCTGAATTCGGTACTGAATTTTGAATTATAATTGAAAAATTACTGTATTAAAAAATTTAAAATCTGCATGCACTTGTTTTTTTCTTGAATATTTTGTGAGATATCTAATTATGTATGTATATGTTTGTAATGGTGGTTCTTCATGTAGATTTAATTTTTTATCGGTGACTTCCTTTTTACAAATTTATTAATCCTCTTAGATGAATATCAAATCTATAAAAATATATGTTATCTCTCATTGTTCGGAATTTACACATAACTTTAAATGCATTTAATGGTCTTGGTAAAACTTTAAAATTTTGGAAAAATATATATTAGAAAACTTAAAAGTAATATTAATATTTTTTATACTATAGAAACATCAAAATTTGGATAAATAACCCATACAATGGTATTGTTAAATAGATTATGTACGAAATGTAATTGTAAATGTGAGCTTTCTCAAGTTAAGATACTCGAAATGTATAGTTATTTATTTTTTGAATAACTATATTAGTAATACTATAGAAATTATATACTAATTTATTAATAATGAATGAGGTACAGCATATGAGTCACTAATAATTATACATGAATAATTAATTTTGCTTACAAATAACTCTACATGAATTATTAGTGACCTGCTAATTGTCTCTACACGAATAATTAGTGACTTGCTAATTGTCTCTACAGGAACAATTAGTTACCTACTAATTACTCCATAAGAATATTTGTATGGTGTTAAGGCACAGCACTATTGAGATCGTTAGTAAGGCAGGGATATTGATGTGAAGGCTGCGTTAGGATGACATTGTGATGCTCGTTATCTAGAGCCTTAATAGGTCACAGTGGGCTTTAGAGCATAGACGCCAGTTTGGAAACCAGGCTGAGAGAAATTCCGGGAGTCTCTTGGAGAGTTTATGTTGGAACATCGTAAAGCAGCGTTTCTCAAACTGTGGGGCGCGCCCCTGGGGGCGAGCATACGGAAAATAAAAGGTTTGAAAAATTAAATTTTTTGGAATGAAGTAAAACACACACAAAATACTTTCTGACATTATAAAAATACACATTTACACTGATATAATTTTTATATATCTCATCATGTGTTCATCAAAAATAAAAGATTCCACTTCAAATGCTCATTAGCTATCTTTGATCATATAACCAAATAAGAAAAGACATTTTGTTTGCTTTGCTGTAATCCCACGATGAGATATTTTTTATTATTTTCTTTTAACCCCTAAAATACTGATTTTGATTAGCATCTCTTTGACTGTCAAACTTACTGGTATGTTTAACTCAGTCTCTTTTTTCTTTTAGAAAAGTTGTAAATAATATTTTTCTGTTGCTTTTTTCCATGTGAATGGGTTTTATGATATATTAATAAGCATATTGAGCACTTTGAAGGATTGTTTGGCTAAGATGTATTTTTATGAGTATTCTAAAACGTAATGCATAATGAAAAACGTTTTACACAGTTATTTTTTCGAACGGACATCGATATTTTTATATTGAATACACTAAATCGTTAATACTTGGAAAACTGTTTATTCATTAACAGTGACCTTGACAGTATCCTTCTATTAGACAGTCTTAAGGGGAACTAAAATGAATTTGTCAAAAATATGACTCTTTTTTGAGAGATGCAAACTTTTTTTTTTACATTTAAGGTACTTGTTTTGATCAAGTTCCCTGCGCGACCACTTTTGTTCAAAAATATTTTCTATGAACATGCTACACTTTCCCGTATGAACAATTTTGTGGTTTTGATTGTTGTGTTGTACGACTTATTATGGTTTATAAATGTAAATGAGGAGAATATAAAAAAATGGGCATTTGTGATCTCTATTGAAGGAAGTTGAAACTGATCAAGCAATTGAAGAACCTGCTGAAATAATGCATATGAATCAAGATAGCGAAAATAAATATGAGAAAAGTGATAGACATGAAAATTTTGAGTTGAATTGAAATTTTCAAATGCTGCCTAAAGAACGATATGAAGAAAACTATGAAGCCATTTCACCTTGTCGAAAAGAAAAAATTAAGGAAAAGCTCAAAATGCTATTTTTAGATCATCAAATGACATCAAAACTACAATAACGTGAACAAAATAAGACAGTTTTCCTCTAAAGTAACTTTCCTGTATTGTTAGTGAAAAGTGTCTGTTTATGCCCTTTATTAAGGTCACGCACATTTTGAACATTTTCTTTAGTTTTATTGGATTTGTTCTCAAATTAACAAAGGCAAATTGAATAGTCCTTGAAAGTAGTTAAGCATTAGTTAAATTATCCACTGAATTGTAATTTTTATCGTGTTTAGTAAAAATAATTAAAAGATAAATTATGGTTTAAAAACAAACTAAACAACACACTTTTATAGTGATTTGAACTAAAAAGTAAAATATAAAAATATATATAACTTAAAAATAAAACATACAAAATTTAATTACTTATCTTGTTAATTTGGACTGTTTATAATTATGATCCTATTGTAGCTTTAGAGCTAAGAAGTGTATTATTATTGCATTCGATACATTATTATTTCGGGGAGAGGGGCTGCGATAAAAATTATGATTGAAAATTGGGTCGCCAGTAGAGAAAGTTTAAGAACCACTTTCATAGAGTGTTGAAGTGTTTCTTTAAAAGGGGAATACGTCACGCCTACAAAAGCGACACATGGCGTGTAATAATTTCTTTTTGGACTTATTTGGGATTGTTATTATGCCACAAGGTCCTTGCCACCTCTCATGCGGTGGACTTTGAAGTCGGAGATTGACATTGGCACAGTGCCGTTCACATTTTTGTCGGCTGAAGAAAGTGAGATTAGAGGTTTGTCTAGCTCTAGAATTTAAGCATCAAATTGTCCTTTCTTGGATAATTTCCCACACAAAATTAGGGGGATGTTGAGAAGTCATTAGTTCCCTAAGAAGAAATTGATGTTTGGTGGAGACCACTGCAGTGTCTCTACCTAGTATTTATACTTTTACCACCTACACTTCAGCTTTTGTAATTGTAATTTGTGCATCGCTGACTTTGCTGGCGGCCACTAGGTTCTTGTCACCCCTCGTGCCGTGGATTACGACGTCGGAGATTGGCATTGGAGCCGCGCCAGTCACTTTTTTGTCGGCTGAAGAAAGGGAGATCAAAGGTTGTCTAGCTCTAGAATTTAAGCATTGGATTGTCTTTTCTCGGATACTTTCCCACGCAAAATGACGTGCATTTAGAAGTCATTGGTTCCTTAACAGGAAATTGGTCCTTGGTGGAGACTACTGCAATGCCTCCACCAAGTATTTACACTTTTGCTTTTGTAAGTGTAACTTAAGCATCGCTGACTTTGTACAAGTCTTTGTATAGTTCTTAATTAAAATACGTGGGACTTTTCAATTCATTTCCTTTATTTAAGACTTTTACACGTATATTTCATCACACACACAATTATTAAGAATAAGAAAAAAATGAATTTTTGCATGCTATTTTGCATTTTGATACTCCACCAAATGGTTAATTTATTAAAAAATTTTGATAACCTGATCGCTTTTTAAATTTCGAATTTCTGATTTATATGTGATTGCAAAATTCAAGTAGTACTGTCAGCAAAAACGCAGATAGTGTCATTTTTATTGGGTCATGAGTTCAAGTCCGAACACCTCATTCAATATAAGACATGTAGAGAGATTAAGATACGTTAAAACTGTCTACGATAAAATTCCTCACGTTGATTTGATGCTGGAGTTTGCAGAGTAAGGGACCAATTCTGGTTTCATTCTTATCACTTGACCAAGGCTAAAAACTACAAGATTCTTTGCCAATAGCTCTCGTGTTGCTCTGAAAAGTAAAGTTAATAAGCAATGGAGTTATGCACACTTTATTTAATTAATTTCATTCTTAAGTATGAATGATACTAAGCCCTCAATCCTCAAAAAGTTGACTGGAATGAAAATTGACTATTTGACAGAAGAGCACTCTTGTGACATAAAATATCACCAAAAGTAATTTCTACAATATTCAACAGTGTTTCACTGCAATTCAGATCTCTTGATGATAGTTGCCGTTTGAAAATATAAGCGAAAATATAAAGTGAATTTATGTAAAATAAAAAGAAAATGAATTCCAAGTTGATAGATTTCCAAAATTTTTAAAATACGTGTTTTTGTTTGCTGCTCTGAAAGAAGTTTTACGTATAAAATACTCACCTTTGTATAATGTTCCTTCTCCTAAGTCCTTTTTAGCAATTATAAACTTATCTTCGATCCCCCTAGCAATTTGATACTTTATTTTGATTATCATCGAGTTAAATAACGTATTTTCTTAGCAAATTATATGAATGTTTGGAAATAACTAAGTTAAAGATATGATTCTATGTTTTAAGATAACATTAGTCTGGCATCAATTATCAAGAGCTGTACGGTAATTATAAAGTAAAAGAAAATACATGTGAATAAGAGGTACTTTTAGAAAGTTAGGCTAATTCTTTTTTCAAGGAATTTCAAGAGTTTTGCACTGATTATTGATATCATTTACCAAACATTAGTTTTCTACACAAGGTTTAACATTAAAAAAAATATATGCTCCTCTCAGTCTCAATCTCCTGCTTGTAGAAATTGTGAAAAAGTTCTGAAGAAACATTCTGTTATAAGAATCAGAAATTGGTCAAAATGATTTAAATCTACTTGGCGGATTTTTCATGATTTTACACAATTGTTTACAGTAATAAACTACCACCTTTTTAATTTCAACATCGATAATTGGATTTAGAAGTGTGTGGCATATAAACACATATGGTTGAGTAACAATTTTAATGTCATTCCTGGAAATAAAGATCGCCAAATATCGCCTCAAAAGGTGTCACGAATATGAAGTCTAACATAATAGTTAATGGTAGAAAGTGTATGGTTCCATAATTGTTTTATTATACTTCCTTGGAAAAAGGTACATAAATATAAAACATATTTATAAGTATGTCATGGTCTGAAAAGCGACGTTGTAGTTTTTGAGACCTTGTCAATCTGGAAGCTTATGAGAACAAGTGCCCTTATTTTGGAAATTTCGTTTTCTTAGGGATATTTTATTTCCTAGTTAGACAACAGTGGTACAATTAATATAGCTACATGTATGCAGGTGTAGTTTGAAGATCACACAAATAAATTACTACACTATAGCTGTCATAACCTCGTGGTATTTGAACTTAATTATTATTAAGGCATTATAACGATTGAGAGTTTCAACAGATATTCATTATTAACTTCTTTCCGGAACTTTTTCTTACTATGTTATTCGTGAATAATTTAAAAACTATTTAAAATATATTATGTTAAAAAATAGGGGATCACATGAATTTATTGAAATTACGTAAATATATATTCTGATAAGTAACGTAAAATAAAACATCCATAGTCTAAAGTGCAACAGAAAACTTCAGAAGCATTTCAACGTTTATGATGTCAACAACCAGAAAAAGTATGTGAGTTCAGAAATCGTTATTCGTTAGAGGATGTTGTTTTTCATTGTCTCAGTGTTGAAATTGAAACTTTCACCTGTAATCTTGAGGAAAGGTGACTGGAAAATATGGTTAATCGGATTCTTTGGTGCGGTGTATTATAAGGACAGCAGAATCTGAGGAAACATATAGAGCTGTAGTGGACACTGTGAGAGTCCTGTGAAATCAATTCCAAGAAACAGGGCATATTTGGGGGTGGCCTGGACTGGGTCGTTCACATAATACATAAGCAAATAATGAACGAAGTTTGTAGAGACAGAACAGACAATGCTACACAGTTTCAAAGGCAGTTTCTTTTGGCATCAAGACGAAAAGTTTTAAGCCAAAAAATCCGAAATAGGTTTCATGGGGTGGTCCGTTTGCCGGTAGGTCAATGGTGCGTGTTACTTTGACTGTAAAGCTCTGTGAGATCCAAAGGAAATGGGTTTAGCAGCATCTAGATTCAATACATAGAGATTGGAGTGAAGTGTTGTTTATAGACAAGTCCCGATTCTGTTTAGAGTGAGACACTAAACCTGTTTTGCTATGGAGAGAAAGATGAATACAAAACAACCCTATATGCACAAAGGACAGATAACATTTCAGACGATGTGATTTTATACTATGGGCTGGAAGTAGCAAATGAGGACATACTGACCTGCATATCATTCGGAATGACAACTGAACGACTTAAATGTATGCAGACGTAGTCCTGGGACCATATACTGTGTCTTACTCTGCAGTCATTGGGATTTCTTTCTTGCCAGGTTTTGTCAAACTTCATGAAATTTGGCTTATGAAGACAGAATTTCCCAAAGCCTCATCTATAATCTAATTGCATCCATGTAAATTAGGTGTGTGGCAGTATTAACCGTTCGAAAGGATAGCACGCCATATTAAACGCACAGTATAATTTAGAAACAGTCCATCTTTGGGCATTTATATGTAGCCTAATTTTTGCCTCGAAGAATCAAATCAGATTCTTTATACTATTCCAAAGAACTAAAATTTCCATACAATTGTTTTCTGCCTATTTTTATCTGTATTGCATTTATGCTATCCTGTTTTCTTGATTTTATGCACCTACAAGACTATCGCATGACGGTTTCTTCACCTATGCTTGAACCCTAATTTTTTAAGCTGTGTATATAATACGCGCGTATATAGTTCTGTGCGTGCGTGTATTCTATTATTTGACTCAAAATAAGGCAATTTTTTAAGACTCATTAACCAATCGATTTTGATTTATCTCGGGCTGTACTGTCTGATGTATCACAGTAACATAATATTTAGTACAATAGGTATACGCAATCTTTCATGTACTATATCACAATTTAAAGTTGCAAATATATGCGGAAGATTATGGCCGTAAAATATACACAATATTGATTCTGTAAAATCATAGTTTCGATTCCTTGTACAACAAACAACATACCATGTAATGAAACTGATGTTATGTAAAGTCGTGTAAAGTTTATTACCTTGTAAAGTCTATAAACCATTACCCTGTAAAGTATATTATGAATCGTCATCATCGTGGCTTGATAGATGAGTTTAACGGAATGAGAGGGGGAGGGGGGGCTCAAATCAGATATTTACTTTATTCGTACGAGATTCAGAACTATGAGACCAATCGCCAATTGCCCTAGCGTTTTTTTTTAAATTCGACATTAGTTAACAATAAATAAATAAATCATATGAATTAAAGTAACTTATTTAGCCTAATATTTCGTACAGAATCAACTTGTACATGATTCTTCAAATTATGAAATAAACACATGAAATTTATTAAGATAACGGAAATTAAATTTCATATTTTAAGAGAACATATAAAGGATCATCTAATGATTTCGAGTGATCAGGGATACAACAACTAAATACGTGCAATTCTAAGCCTGAAACCGGGAAAAGCTTAAGAAAAATAATTGGCAACCTCATTTATATGAACCTTTGTTATCTTAAACCAGCCACTAATAATTTAAATAAGTTTGTACAGATATTTACGTATTTTCGTATATTTGTGTAAAAATGTCAACATATTGTATGAGAATTAAACTTTAGAAGATTGTTGAAATGCAAGAAGATTAGAAATGAAATTAAAAATCTATCCTAAAAAATATTGGAAAAAATAACATATTTTATAAAAAAATGAAAAGAATATACTGAGAAATAAAGATCAGTACTTCTCTCTTGTACCGTTTAATTTTATATTTATCATTTATCAGATGTCGGAATTAAATTTTGTAATTTTGCGAAACTCTATTGCCCTGCATGGATAAGATTTGAAGATTTCAATTACACTACATTCAAATAACTATTCCAAAATCCATTTAAGCTTTGTTTAATTTGATTCATATTTAACCTGACGAGTCTACATGAGATTCCACTTTTCCAATTCCACAGTGGTGAACAATTATACAAACTTTACTCACTCGGACAGTTTAAAGGTATTGAAATGAAATTAATTTTGAATATCAAGTGGGATTTATAACTCGGTCAACAGTAAAGACGAAATGACAGAGTACCAATTTTCAATTCGCACATTTAGTTCACGACTTTATGCATATATTAGGAGTGTTTGATTTTAGAGAGCGTTCAATAAATATTCTGATTATCATTGATTACAAAACTTTAACTCATATCCAAACTTTTCACGTTTATTCATCTGTAAATTCATAATATATTTAGAGGATATTATTATATTATATATGAAAAGTATACTATATAAAATATTCCAATTTAACGAGTAATAGAGATTATTATTAAACTGTCGTAAATGACATTTAAGTGTTTGTATATAACTTTGTTAAAAAATCAAAGAATAACAAGAAAAATAATAATTACCAATAAATATGAAGAAGCTTTGAGTTTTACATAATGTAAATCACACACGAGAAAAAATATTTGAAAGCCAATGAAAAATATAAGTTTTGAAGAATGAAGTATGAGTAATAAAATTACTGTGTGAACGTTTATTATAAAACATCAGTTTTATCAATCAATATTCCGATTTATATTTAACAAAAATTTATCAATAATTTTCGCAGATATCATGAAAATTAAATTATTATATGTAATCAATTTTCTCTTTTAAGTACACGTACATTGTACATAAAATTTAAACACATAAATAACTTTAAGCCTAGGTTTCATAGAAATGCATCTGTTGCTTCATTTACTTGAACGTCCAATACATCTATCAACCGTTCGATGTATGTTGTTTCTGCATACAACTTCATGCATTTTTCTATTTATCTGCTTTTAACCCGGTAGTGGCCATGCAGGGCACATGGTGACCAAGGCTCTTGAAATATTTAATTCTGGGAAACCTATATGTTAGCAATGACCTTGTTAGTATAGTCCTATATTTGAAAGTCTTCATGGGAACTAAAACATATTTGTTACATGTCTCCCTTTTTTTTAGGAAAACAAAATCATTTTTTTTATAATCTTAAGGTACTTCGGGGGACTTAGTTCTCAGTACACGTGTGACTACTTTTGTCCCAAGACATTTACTATGTACAGTTTACATTTTCCGTTGTGCGACTCATCATGGTTTATAAATGTAAATGAACAGAATATGTATATATATATAATTTAGCAACTATAATCTCTGATGGTTGAAATAGAAAGTACGAAAAAAGAATTTGATCCAGCAAGAGAACCTGCTGAAATAACGGGTATTAATCCAGATAGCGATGGTAAATTTGAAGAAAGTGATGGAAATGTAATGCTTGAGTCGAAAGAAAGATTTGAAATGCTACCTGAAGTGATCCATCAAAAAAGATGTAAAGCCCAAAGTGTACAAGACAATTGTTTTGGCTGAACTTTTTACTATGTTGATTGAATTTTTTTTTAATTATCATAGAAATATTTAAACGTCTTTAAAGGTAGGTTAGTATACTTTCTCATAATTAAATTATTCTCTGGAATTGCTATTTTTATTGTTTAAAATAAAAAAAATTCTAGAAAAAGGATTGGGGTGACCCTGTCACCCCACGCGACTGTGTACCTGTCTTCTCCTAGGTTAAGTGACCATAGTCACAATGTTTGGTGCTGTCGAGTCGAGGGTTCAAATCCTTGTTTCACAGAACACCTAACAAGTAGACAGGTTGATGCACGTTAAAAATGGTTTACACGTCAAAATTCTCTTTTGTTGATGTTGTATGGAAATTAATAGAATTTGGTGCCAGCTCAACAGTCGTCTTCGTCAATTAAACGCTATTCAAAATTACGAGGCCTGTTAGAAAATACTCTAGTGTTGCTTTCGAGTGCGTGTGTGTGTGTGTGTGACTTTCAAAACACTTCACAAAAACCTATACATACAAAGTTTTTCATTTAAAAAACACTAACTTTTCACATTCTTTCAATTTCTACTCTATTAGGTTACACTCTCTATATACTTATTTATTTGTTTATCTTGCTGGAATTTTCAATCGTTAATAAAATACATTTAAAAACTCTCAATTGAGCTGAAATCTTATACACGTGATTATTTTGGATGACAATACAATAATTTCATTATAATTGTTAAAAATTAATTGATTAAAACTAATTATTTAAAGAATTACAAATACCGTCATGTTGGCATCATTTTTGGTGCCTTAGCAAACATTTTTGCGACTTGTGTCAAAACTAGAAAAGGTTTTTATTCTCACGTGCATACAGTGGAATTGAAATTTTATATACACGATTTTGTTTTGGATGACAATGTGATAATGTTGTGAATCTGTAATATGTATATACATATTTATATTAACTGTAGCTTTTTAATAAAAAGTAGCTAAAATATAAATTTTTTTGTTGATCTAAGTTGGAATTGACAATTTTTTTTTATATTACTTGTTAAGATTTTATATAGTTAAATTATATTTTCGAAAGTAATTGCAAAGTACTTTTTTAAATTAAGGATATAATGGCAAACTTATTATCCTTGATTCGAAAAATAAGGTAAATATGAGTGAGCCCTGTAAAATCTTTGAAAAATGACTTTCATAACATTTCAACTACCTAGTAATTAAAATAAGACTAAAAGTATTTGTTGTTCCTTAATTACTGGAAAGCTTTCAGATCTATAGTTTTGGATGTGTAGCAGATTAATCCTGTTTGCGAACTTCAGTTTGAGTCCTCGTGCCACTGAAGACATATCATGTAGAGATCCATGTTAAATCTGTCATAGTCGTAATATTAGTGTGGTGTGGAAGTTTGGAGAATAAGTGGCAGACTTTTAAAAAAGTCTCAAAATTTTGAAGTCCATCCTTAATATTAATTAAGTGGCTCTAGAAAAGCAACTATAATTAAATATCAAAATGGCTATTATTCTATTTTTCTTCTGTAATTATCACTGTATATGATATTTGTTATATATAAAAACTTTAACTAAAATGTTTTGAATTTGTTGTTTTAAATATAAATTTTCTTCCTTAATTAAATCTGAATTTCTTTTTTCTTAAAGTAAGAAATAGATTAAGCGAGTAAAACAGTCTAAATACAAAAATTTATAACACAAATATTAAAGTTTAATAAACAAAATTGATTTATTTTTCCAGAAAATAAATTTTAAAAGATTTATACTTAATATACTTAAGAGTTGTGAATTGTGTTAGAATATGATTTGGACCAGTCGGAAACTACTAATTTACTACGGAATAGTGTTGAACACTATCACGAGAAAAATATCCAGTTTTACGTGTAATTTGGCCATACATATTGAAAAAAAAAGGCTTTTTCGTACTATTCCTAAAAAAAAATTAAAAATTTAAAGTATTTTTAAATTTTTTTTAATTTAACCTGCCACATGATGGTATCAACATAAAGTTAAGCTGTTAAAAGTTTGTGGAGAATGACTAGAAATGACTGACTCTCGTTATGAGATATCTCCCACACAATGTCACGCCAAGGATTATGGCTGTATGCCTTCGTAAAAAAAAGGCTGATTGAGACCGTTAGTCCCGGCCTCTCTAGGCTAGAAGACTATGGTCATGTGCTTTAAGAGTAACGCTAAACACTATGTAAGGCCAGTATGTTGATTGGCTACGACGCCAATCCAGATGACTTCACCAATGCTATCGGGTACAGACGTCTTAAAGTCCGCTGTGAGAGTAACTCCGCCTCAGCCAAGCACCATGGAATGGAGGAAGGTTCCATGGAGGGGGTTATGAAAGAGGTTGTAGTACGATGAAGTATATCGTTGGAGCAGTTCGAACCTGTCGAACAATCATCCGATCTTACCTCACATTTGTGTATCTTGGTCTCCTAGAGCCTTCAATTCGTTGATAAGTTTCCCAGCACAAACTTTGTTACCAGCACCTTTACACAGAAGTGTCTGTAAGTTGCAGGGGACTACCTATTGCTCGGTAAGACTACCCAACTTCACTCATCCCGACAATGCGACCACTTCGAAATGATTTAATTGCCTGTAAGGTCTTCGTTGTAATAACATCATTCCTTTCTCCTATAGGGAATCACAACGTCAAAAAGAAAAAAAAGATAAATTTTGCACCTTTATTAAATACTTTATATTTTGCATGTTTTTTTAGCAGAAAAGCACGCTTCGACTTCAATTAATGTTTATCTGCGTTGAAATTTGGATCATTTGCATGTGTAATAAATATGTATTTGCCTTCGAAATTTTAAATTTCATCACAATCCGAGAACTCCTTCATGATGCATCGATTTTTTTTCAAAAAATAGTGTATATACCTACAAGAGAGTAATTACAAAAACGAAAATAAAATATTCTGTTTACTATACACTCAGGAACATTAAAAATAGCGACCCAAGAAAAAAGCATTGGATTGAAATGAAATTTAATACGCATAATGACACAGGTGAGAGATCCACTTGATCTCAAAAACAAGACAATAAAACGAATACAGGATAAACAACGACACAAATACTGGGCGACTTCAACAGCGCTTTGGACCACCTCCAGCTGCAATACATGTCGCCACACGGTCAGGAATTGAGTTGATTACACACCTTATGTTGTCCTGAGGCAGATGGGCCCACAAATCTTGAACAGCCAACTCTAAATCATATACAGAGTGACACTATGACGTCTGCCGTTTTAGCTGATCCCACACGTGTTCTTTAGCGGACAAATCGGGGGAGCGGGCCGGCCATGGAAGAGTCTGAAAAATACGTAGGAAGTCTTGAGCAACTCTTGGTGTATGCGGACGAGCATTATCTTGATGGAAAATTGCTTTTGGGAGACCATTTAGGAAAGGTCCAAAATGGGGTCGAAGAATATCATCAACATAACGTTGGCCCTTTAAGGTTCCAAGCATCACAATTAAAGTGGCCCGGCTATCATAGGCTATGGCTCTCCAGACCATTACACCAGCTGTGCGAGCAGTGGTACGTAGAACATTGTGGGGGGAATTGTACCGCTCACCAGGGTGACTCTACACCCGTACACGGTTATCATCTGTCCATAAAACAAATCGGGATTCATCACTAAACACAACCTTTTGCCAATCTGTGACATTCCACATTGATCTAGCTTGGCACCAATGTAGACGCAGTGCCCGATGTTCCGGTGTTAAAGGGAGTGCACGGAAAGGGCGCTTGGATTTAAGATTTACTTCTGCAAAGTGTCTGGAAATTGTTTGTGGAACAATTGCTACCTACGACTGCTCGTATCGTTGAACGAGTCACTGTAGGGTCCACAAGAGCTTTCTGCACGATCCTTCGATCCTCTCTCCTCGTGGTCTTCCTGGTCGCTCCAGACCACGTTTTCCGCACGTGGGTACCTTCTCGTTACCACTGCTCCCAACAATTTCTAACGGCACATTCCGAACGATCCACCTAAGCATCAACACGGCGCGTCGACCAGCCTGCATATTTTATCCCGATGATCAGGCCTCTCTCAAACTCACTTAACTGTGAGAAATATCTTCTAGCACGTTTACCTGGCATGTTTCCCTTATCAAAGTCTTCCTACAATCGGTGGGTAATCGTCACGTTTATGAATCTTCGAATTTGCGCTGACATATATAGCACCCTCTTCCTGATTTTAGTGCCACCTCGGCGTGTATGAGCATGCGTATTGGCACCGAATTTGGATCATTTGCATATCACATTACGCTGTACTCATTTGCAAAATTTCGCGATTGCACTTAGCTTTCTTCTTGGGTCGCTATTTTCAATGTTCCTGAGTGTAAAACGCTCATGTCCATAAATTAATGATAATGAAGTTCAGGCAAAGAAAGAGAAAGAAGAAAAACAAATTTGACTTATTTGTAAAGTTTATTTATTAAACAAAAGGTAAAGAGCAAAAAAGATGCTATACCCGTATGTTTGACATAATTAATAAAAATTGCGATTTTTACTCCCTGGAGCAAATTTCAAAAAATAACCTATGCACAAAAAACAGTATAACATGGATAGTATGATGGTTAATACGGAGTCTGTCTCCCGGATGATGCAATGCAGGCCTTACAACGCCTAGGCATGCTGAATATCAAATTGTCAATCTGATGTTGGGAAATATTACACCACTCATCAAACAATACCCTCCGAAGTTTCGGTAGACAGGTGGGTGGGGGATAACGAGCTGCAATTCGTCGGCAAAGCATATCCCACACATGCTCTATTGGATTTTAGTCCATGAGTATGCTAGCCAATCTATACGGTCGATAACCTCCGATTGAAGACATTCGTCTACAATGTTTGCACGGTGAGGACGGGCGTTGTCATCCATTAACAGAAATTCAGCACAAAAGGAAGCCCCGAAACAAACGTACATGTTGTTCCAGAATGACATCCCGATAGATGTGGCCTGTCATCGTTACACTCTGAACATGCAGATCAGTTCTGGAACTAAGAATAATTCCTCTCCAAACGAGCCATCATGCACCACCGTAACGGTGTCGTTCAATGGTGTTCTCTTGGTGCTAACGGGCACCTGGCACACTCCATATTAAAGTCCAGCAAAAATAAGACAGCGAACTAAACCTCGACTCGTCGGAAAACATTATACAAGATCACTGTTGAGTTGTCCACAATGCATGCTCTCTACTCCAGGTTAATCGCAGGCGACAGTGAGTTGCGGTAAGTGGAACACATCTGACAGGCCTACGAGGATATAGACCAATGTGTACTAAGCACCTGTACACGGTCTGCCTTGAATCTGTCATACCGGTAGCTTAAGAGAGCTGACGAGACAGGTCTGATTCTGTGTTACGTCTGTTTCTTTTGGCAGTAACTGCCAAAAACCGGCCCTCATTCAGCGTGGTAACTCGGGGGCGACCTGTGCTGTAACATCTACTCACATTACCATCATCTTGGAATCGTTGCCAAAGCCTGGAATTGACACTCTGGGCGATTCCAAGCTCATCGAATACTTCCAGCTGGGTAAGTCCACATTCTAGTCGTCCAAATATTATACCACTTAAAAAATCATCCAAATGCTTTCTTTGTGCCATAAATATGCGGTCATTGCACTGAAAGGCTCTTGAAGCGCTTGTGAACAATTTTACTTCTTTGTCACCATTCCATATATACCCCTCTCTTACACTCTCGTCATTGTGATGTACTTTCCGCGCCATTTGGTGGTTTCCTGTAATTTACATATTATTGTTCAATATGTGTGTGATAATTCTACAGGTGAAATTTTTATTTTAGAGTTCCATTTCTGTGTGATTCTGAATTATCCTTAATTTATGGACATGAGTGTATATTATATACATACTGCTGTCTACCGTAAATGCAACACCCTGAAGGAAGTATGCAAATAACATGAAATTTATAGCATGCATTAGCGGAGCCGAGATATGAAAATGAATAGAATTTCAGTGCTGATCCACATCGAGCGTGCCTGTGGCGCCACCTCAAAGCGCTATTTAAGGCTTGGAGATTTCGTCGAATTCAAGTTCGGCAATTATTTTTCTTGAGGGTTTTCAAAAACGATCAGTTATGTCTCGTAGAAAACAGCGATCAGCTTTTGATCAAGTATCCGAGTTTAACAGAGGAAGGATAGTGGACTACCAAAATTGTGGATTACCTTTAAGGGAAATCAGTAGTCGTGTTGGACGAAACCAAACAACTGTATTGCGGATATGTGACCGTTGGATGCAGGAGGGTACGACTGACTGATGTGGTCGATCACATTCACCTCAGTGCACAACTTCATGAGAGGACAGGCAAATTGTACGCATGGAAGTGACGGATCGCTCAGTTGCATCACAAACAATAGCACAGCACATTGAATCTGTAACGTATCATTCAGTGCCTGCGCGTACCATTCGACGTCGTTTACAGCAGAGTGGTCTGTCCGCAAGACATCAATTGCTTGGTCTACCCCTGCCGCAGAACCACAGACGTCTCCGCCGCCAATAGTGAAATGAAAGAAGGATGTGGGTGGCAGAATGGAATGAAGTTTTCTTTGCTGACGAGTCAAGCATTTGTCTGCAACATCACGATGGTCGGATTCGAGTCTGGAGACACCGTTACAGATGTTGCTGAACAGCTGCGTTATGCACCGCTACACTGGTCCTGCACCGTGTATCATGGTATGGGGAGGTATTGAATATCACTCTCGTACTCCTCTAGTACGCATTGCCGGTACTTTAAAAAGCCAGCGCTACATCTCCGAGGTGTTGGAGCCAGTTGTCCTTCCTTACCTTCAGGGCTTGGCAACATCCATATTTCAACAGGATAATGCGCGACCACGCGTGTCACGCATTTACGTCTCACAAAACACACTATTTATACAAAGTTGAATGTTTATATATTTGTTTTGGAATTTGGCGCAGAGTTTGATGCTTCAAAAGAGCCGTAAGCTCGTTTCTGCTAAAGAAAACGGTCATATTTATTTCGAGTGATTTTCACTGAAAAAAAAATATCTGTTGAATGAAAGGTTTGCGTGTGTCTGTGTAAAAAGTAGGTAAATGCCGTGATATGTAGCCAATAATGAAATATAGTTCCTGTTTATATTTTAAAAATGATTACTGCATTTGGGGACATATTTTAATAAAGTAACCTCTTAAAACGAATATTTTTGAAATCGACTCTCAAGTGGGCTTGCGGAATCGTTATGATCAAAATTCCCTTTTATAACTACTAGACACACGTAATTAATTTTTAGCAAGCACTATATTCTTAGAGATCTACTACGAAGGGATTTTGTTGAAATCAACTCCCACGAAGATTGCTGGGCTGCTATAGAACCAAATGGTCACTTAAAAGCTTTTATACTCGAATGCATAAAATCTTGCATGATTGTTTATTTTGTTGAGCAGAAATTCGCTAACAATGAAATTTGGGGAAATAGACTCCCAAGAGGGGGATGTAAGTGATAAATACATATTTTTTTTGAAAAACTTCAAGCACGGTTTTATTTAAATCAAGAAAGGAGACGATAAGTATGTTTTTGTTTCCTTTTAATACGATCAACAGCATAATGCTAGGACTTTGATTCCATTAATAATAATAAAATATCAAGCGAGTGAATAATGACTAGTATCATATAAAACACGTGGTATCTGATTTTTGATAACTTTTTCCTTCACCTTCATAAATTTCTGGAATTATGATGTTCAGTTCCTAATGAGCTTCAGCAGTTAATATTTTAAGGTAAGAGTAAAAATGAAAAATAAATTGTACCTTTTATAATATGTTCTTAACCTTATAATATATCAATTTAGTAAAAGAACGCATTTAAATCATTTGATTACGTAATTATAAATATATAGTTTTATTTCAAATAAATTCAGTTACTTAAATTTGCTTTTAGGTCACGTTATTTGAAGTTTCTGATTTAATTAAAATCTGTTGAATTCTGGTGTCACGAGATATACAGATGAGAATATCACACCTAAATATGTAAATAGTTAATTCAAAATAAAGAGAATGACACTATTTTACACAAAGCTTGGTAATAAATTGTTGTAAAGGAAACACTCATTTAACATAAATCAACAGCAGGATGATTATTCAAACTGAAATTTTAGATCAAAAGAGAAGACTTTCCTCAACTAGTTAAGTCTGTAAACATACGTATAACATGTTAATGCGTAGGGAAAGATACTTCATGTGTTTACTTGACTTCGCGAACGTATTAAAATTCTGAATATTCATCACATCGTCGGAATAGCGTGACTTTTTATTCCTCCTTAAATTTATTTCGGAAATGTCATGAAAATAATTTCTTTAAATGCGTAAATAAAACAAGAATGTTTACTACACTTTTAAAATTTAGGATTTAAAACGTCTTAATAGATTGTTACATTACATTTCCTTCTCATTTTATAAATATAACAGCAAATGATATATTTAAGGAATCTATGAAGTCAACGCAATACACACGAATTTATTCGCATAAATGTTCTTTATATTGCACTTACATTTATATCTAAGTAAAAGTTTCGTCTGATATAACTTCTGTCAATTGAGAATGAAACAAATGTAAATTATAATACAATAAAGTTTATAAAGTGTTAAAAAGGAGATTTAATTATTTTTTTTTACAGAAAAGCGAAATAATTGTTCGGAATTTAATAATTCTACCAATATTTGTAGCATGTTAATTCTGATATCAGTTTTGCTTAAAATATCCAAATGCATAGTTTTTTTTAATAAACACTGTAGTATAGTTTGATTTATTAGACGTTATATATTTTTAATAAGAAAAGGAAAGAGTTGTATGTTATTTTTTAAAACAAATTTAATTGTTTATTTACAGAGTTCTCGTATCTTTCTATTATTTGTATTTAAATGAATATATTATATTAAGTTGTTCTGGCCGTTAACCCATTCTGCTTTTCATTCAGAGAATAATTTTTAGCATACTGAGTTTATGTATATACATTATTAATCTTAGAATATAATAAAAGGATACTATACTATGGCATTTAATACAAAAATCTTATTGTCTTATTTGAAATCATGTGATCTGCATGGCTAGCTAATTCGTTTTAGAATTTCTCAGATATTACAGAGTGTTCTTTTTCCAGGTATAGAAGTTTAAGTTGGCATTACTTTCCAAGATGGCAACCGATTTAACAGCTGTCAAGTGATTTATTCTCAGTTTGGTTTGGAAATTCATCATGAATAGACTCACGCCTGAACAACGCTTTCAAACTGTGCAGTTTTATTTCGAAAATAATGGTCGATTTTCATAAGCGAAATTTGTTTAGCGATGAAGCGCACTTCTGGTTGAATGGCTACGTCAACAAACAAAACTGCCGCATTTGGAGTGCAGCTAATGCACAAGAGTATGTCGAAACACCGTTACATCCAGAAAAACTGACTGTTTGGTGCGCTTTATGGGCTGGTGGAATCCTTCTTCAAAAACGATGAAGGCCACAACGTTACAGTCAATGGTGATCGGTATAGAGCCATGATTACTAACTTTTTCATTCCTGAATTGAGCAATCATGATGTCCTGGAGCTGTGGCTCCAACAAGACGGCACAATATGTCACACAGCTCGTGTCACAATCAATTTATTGAAAGACACGTTTGGTGACCGCCTAATTTCACGTTTTGGACCTGTGAATTGGCCTCCAAGATCTTGTGATTTAAGACCGCTAGACTATTTTTTGTGGAGCTATGTAAAGTCATTAGTCTATGCGGATAAGCCACAAAAGCTTGACCATTTAGAAGACATTATTCGCCTTGTTATTGCCGATATACGGCCACAAATGTTGGAAAAAGTCATCGAAAATTGGACGTCCAGATTAAACTACATCCGAGCCAGCCGTGGCAGCCCTATGCCAGAAATTATATTTAAAATGTAATGCCACAATATTATATTTTGAATAAAACAAACATTCATGTCAATCGAATAATACATCGTTGTTTTATTGCAATTTAAAGTTCTATACCTCTAAAAAAACACCCTTTATATACTACTTTAGTATTTAATGTGTTCTATACTATTTGTCCAAATTATGCGGACTTAAAAACATCAAATATTAATTCTACTGCCCATGAACACTTTGGAAAAATTATCAGAAATACGTTTATTTTAATGGTTTTCGGCTCAATGATTTTTGAAGCTTTTATTTTTATTTTATGATCCCTGCACTAGATTGTATTTTGTTTTTTCTCTTAATGTGTTAGTTCCAGCTATTTTAGTGAATACACTCTAAATAAATGATTTCTATAAGAAAAGCAGTGAAATTCTTCCATAAAAATAATTTGATATGAAAACAGAAGTTTTGAAGTAACAATTTCGCTAAAATGTTGTCATTCAAAGATTCCCTTCCTTTGAAAAATACGATTTTAGCCTCCGAAGCCATGTAAAAGAACAATTACTACTTTGATTAATAAACTATTAAATATAAGTAAAATTTATAATAAACAGTTGTTAAAATGTACATACACTTAATGACCAAATTAATATGACTACTTGACATATATTAGCATTGATATCGCTCAAAACTTCAAGTTGTTGCCAGTAGAGTGTGAAGTAGCTTTTAAAATAGATAATGCTGGGATTGTGAAGTTTCAATTAGTCTAGAATGCTTGAGAAAACATTAAGAAAAGATGCAATTTTACTAAATTGGATTGCGGAAAGATTGTAAGCGCTGGAAGCAACAGAATCTGTAAAATATCAAAACTTTTGAAGTGTTAAAGAGCAGTATTTATTAATGTTCACAGAGCCAAGCAGAAAATCGGGTATGTGATTCAGGCTTGTGGTCGTACCAGGCTACGGAATTCTTACTCGGAAAGGGGAATTACGAAGTTTGCACAGTCCAACAAAAGAGCAGCCGTATGTCAAATTAAGGGTATCTTAATAAAGGAGCATCTGCAAATGTCTGAATCAATGGTTTACAGCACACTACGCCGTATAGTCTATGACAGCTGACAACGAATTCGAAAGCATTTACTTACCTTGGGCTTGAAACTTTTGGACTAGGGAAAAGGTCTCCAGTTTACAAAGAAAGACAAGAACACAAGGATCTTCTTTTATCAATATTTTATGAATTTTTTTTATTTTAACTATTTTTGTATTTGAATTCTAAATGAAAATTAATTATTTTCATTGCAAAAATAAAATCATGAATTCGAAAGTCAAGTACTTTTTTTTTTACAATTTTAACTCAAAATGGATCCAAAGTTATTATTAGTGCTGTATATTCAAAAACGTATAATTGCCATTTTTAGGTTAGTTAAGTAAATGAAAACGATTTTTGTGCATTTTGTATAAAACATTTACAATGCAATATTTCAAAATTATCCGTTATTATTTTCACTAAAGAATGTTTTTGAGTCTGTGTCGTATAACTATATTTTTTTATTAAATCCATTATTTTACGTAAAATATTATCCTGCAACGTTCCCATCTTTATCAGAATTGTAAAATATTTAATGTAGCTATCAAATATATCAAGTTTTCTATTAAAAGTTAATGACTTATGTCTCGAAATTTAATAGGGGCAATTACTGTCATAAGTGATAAATCATGTTTAGAAATTAAAAACGATTGTCTTCCATTTTAGTAATCATACTTATAAATTCAATTTATAAATTATTAGAACCTGTTACGATACTATAAAGGATATGTAAAATTTAGCACTTAATTTTTGGAAAAAAAATCAAACAAAGATTTATCTTAAGTAATCTTAAGAAATATTGTAATTCAATTAGAATAAAAATTGTAAGTAAGTAATATGCAATTTGCTATAAAACAGCAAAATTCAGATTTAATATTTACTTAAGATCTATATATAGGCAGACATTTTAAGTTCACGCATTTTTAGGTGTTATATTTTTAATAATTAACTAACAATTACATTAAAATATATCTTATTTTTGAATGGTTCTTTATATCAAAAATATATTGAATCTGTAAAGAAATACCATTTAGTAATTTGCATAAGCACTAACGTGGTTGCTAAATAAAAATCATAGTTAAGGAATAAAAATGCGTATTTAGGTACTTTTTCCTTTTCACTTTTGAAAAAAAAAGTTTTCATTTCTGCATTTATTATCTGAAATATTCAGAAAAATGATGTTAGAAAGTAATGCTTAATACATTAAGAGGACTTTATCCATATTGATTTTATAAGCTCATTAAAATCTTTTAATAAGTGATATTATTCAGAGCTCTGATTTTTAAAAATATTAAAATGGTTTACATGTGAATTTTTAAAAATAAATATTTTTACCAGAAACATTGCGATGCGTTGTATTAGTTTAAATACATATTATATATATATAAATATATATATATATATATATATATATATATATATATATATATATATATATATATATATATATATATTTCATTTTCTATAATTTTATTTTCACAATACCTTTCGGAGAAGAAGAGTATTTTATTTCTCTGGTAGTGTCTTTCTTCACGGGGATATAAGCGATTATTTTTTATTTATTTTTTTTGCTATTAGAACGGTTTTTTCACTCAAGGCAACACGGCCGTTTCAGCAGGGTGATAAACAGCGTAGCCAGAATTCCATAAAATTCTCCATATCACTTCTTACGATAGTTGGCATTCATTTTTATTTTAAGATTATTTTAACATTAAAAATATTTTTAAGTTAAAGATTCGAAATCCATTAGCAGATAAATCCTGCCGGCTTTAATTATGATATGTTTCGAGTCAAAATCAGACTTAATTTTAAAAAGGAGCTTTATTCAATGAAATCTCGACATCATCTGACGCTAAGAGGCAGAGAGAAAAAAAATGCCTAAGTGAAATTTAAGTGTTTCACTACTTAATACCAGATGTGAGAAGTACCTTTGATTTTATGAATGTACTTGAAAGTTAAGGGGACACATTACCCTAAAAATGACGATTTTGACGAATTTTTGTTTATTGTCTTATTTTAGTTGTGTGACTTTTTTAAATATGTTTATAAAATTTGGTAGCTCTAGCTGCATTTTTTTGCGAGTTATTTAAATTTTTTTGACAGTATGTTGAAGCGAAACCGAAACTAAAAGACATGCCGCCTGCTTCTTATGCAGACGCTATCATCCTAGCCTAAACAATTTCGATTGATTTACATTTACACGCGATTCTAAAGCTTTATACATTAATTAGAAGAGTAGTGAATTAATTCGTTTGTTTTTATGCAAGAGAGAAACGTTATTCCATTTTGCTTTGCATCATTTTTCTTATTCTAAAACCATTAGTATCAAAACTAAAGGCTTTTTCTCTCAAAGCCAATTATATAATCAATTTATTTCTTTAAAATTTTAAATATTCGTTTGAATATCTTTTTATTAATAAGTAAACATTAATTCATCATACCTAGGCAAAAGCGATCGAGTCTTGTTAGTAAACAAAAAAGCTAGCAAGAGATGGGGCAGTGAACACTACAGTCATGAAACTGATGTTTTCAGAAAAGATGAAACTTCTATTTCCTCAGCATTACCAGAAAGAAATATTAGATGCCTAACTTTAGAAGACAGCTGCTTGAACGATTTAAATTGTTGTGAAAATTCTGAAGCCCCTCATAATGTGATAATGGATGTACAGTTTTTAAAAGGACTTTTAAAAAACTTATTGTGTGATGTTTGCAAATCATATTCACTAAAAATTGACATTGGTGAAAAGCTTGGATTTTCCAGAAAAATCTCTATATTTTGCACTTCTTGTGATATAATTAAATCAAGTAACTTTACATCCAGACGAATTTCTGACAGTGAAGGTAATGAAAACCAATCATTCGACATAAACATGCGCATGGTGCAATCATTTTTAAGTTTTGGGAAAAGCTATTTAGCTATGGAAAAATTTTGTATGTTAATGAATATGGATTTACCCTCAAGTAGAATATTCAATATATATAAAAAAATGTTATGTAAATCTTTGGTTAGATCTACAGTAAAAAGCTTGAATTATGTTCGAAGTCAGGTGAAAAGTGCTTATCAAAGTAATAGTACCATTACTGATATAGATGTTACTTTTGATGGTACTTGGTTGACTCGGGGACACTCATCTCAAATAGGTGTAGGTTGCGTGATTGACCTTCTTACTGGATTTGTCATGGATTTTTTGAAATTATGTCGAAACGCTGCATTGAATGTGAACACGCAAAATCTGGTTTGGGAGAAAATTCAGCAGAATTTCTTGTGTGGTATGAAGGACATATATCTTCATGTGCTATCAATCACGTAGGATCATCTTGTGCCATGGAACAAGAGGCTGCTCTTAAATTATGGCAAAAATCTGAAGATAGTGGTTTTCGATACACGACACTATTGTCTGATGGTGATGCAAAAACATATCAATATTTAAATACTAAGGAAGTTTATGGTCCTGAGATAAAAATAAAGAAAGAAGAGTGCATAAACCATGTTAGCAAGAGGCTAGGTACATCTTTACAAAAAGCTGTTAAAGAATGGTGGGCAAGAGATGTTTCCTCGGGAGGGAAATCCCGTGGTAGTTTAAAGGAAGAGACAATTAAAAAATTGTCACGTTACTATCAAAATGCGATTCGCTCGAACAAAGGTGACGTAGAAGCAATGAAAACTGCAATTTGTGCAACACTGTTTCATAGTATATCAATGGACCAAAAACCTCAACATTTTAAATGTCCGACTGGAAAAGATTCTTGGTGCTTTTTCCAGGCTGCTCTTACTCGTGGTGAATTACCGGGTCCTCACGTGAAGCATGTGAAGACACCCTTGAAGGAAACTCATTTAGCCAAAATTATGCCAATATATCAAAGTTTGGCTTCAAATGAACTCCTTCAAAGATGCATAAGATGTGTGACACAAAATGCAAACGAGAACCTTCACAGCATCATATGGGGTAAATGTTCAAAAGAAACGTCAGCGACACTGCGTCGAGTAACTATTGCTGTTTATGATGCAGTTTGTGAATTCAATTTTGGTACAAAAAATCATTAGAAAATTTGCAAAAGGAAAATGGGCTTGCTTCAAATAAACAGTCAAAAATGTTGGTTGTTTGGCGAGACTACCGTAGAGTTTATCAGAGGAAAAGAAAAAGATTGGCAGTGTACGCAATTGCTCGGAAAAAAATTGCGTTAGCAAAAGGAGGCGAAACGCCTCATTCATTAAAAAAGAAGGAATCACATATGAATGGAGTGGTTTTAAATAATATTTATTTACAATTATAATATGAACATAAAAAATGAATATTTTATAATTTCAAAACAATTGGTTAGTGCATTTGATATATATATATATATATATATATATATATATATATATATATATATTGTAATATTTTAATACATTTAATTTTAATATATTTATTTAATAATATTTAATAACTTAGATTATATTACTGTCTTAAACTATTTACTATGACATCAATTGCAATATATGTAAGAATAAAGGCCAAGGTTTAGTTATTTCATGTATTTTATTGACTTTCAAAAGTTTAAATGTTTTTCACGACTTTTAAATTTTTCATCGTGATCATATATTTAAAATGCTAAGGCTTTTTTTGTATTCATTATAAATCTTTGAAACTTTTCCTGGTTGTTTTGTATAAAATGATTGATAATTCTGTGCATAGCTTAAGGATTTATATGAAGAAATACTTTTTAAAAGATACATAAAGTTAGATACATATATTTTTTTTTACTGTTTTGTATCACTTCATTCCATTTAATCTTAATTTATTTCCTTTTTAATATGTGCTAATTCAGCATGAATTTTTCATTAAAAATGCTTAGTACAACTTGAATTTTAATATATCTTAGAATGGATACTATATTTTAGCTCTTTCAATTATTTTTTTTTATTTCAAAAACTTTAAATTGCTTTTTCTCAGCTTCTTATTTTTCATGATGATCATGTGTTTGAAATGCTAAGGCTTTTTTATATTCACTATAAAATGTTGAAACTTTTTCTGGTTGTTTTAAATAATATGTTTGATAATTCTGTGCATGGAATAAGTATTTAGAGGAACAGTTATTTTTTTTAGAAATCTATAAAGTTAGATATAGCTGTTTTTTTACTGTTTTTTATAGTGTCTAAGAGGAAAAAAATTCTAAAAATAAAAGTATCACTTGTAATACTAATCCCATGCACAGAATTGAGGGAAATACTTCCAGGAATATTAGAAAAAAATGGATCAAAAATACTCAAATTTGCAAAAGTAGTAGGAATTTTAATAACTTTAAATAATTTTAAAAATTTTAAAATTTAAAATTATTGTTTGTTTAAAAATAGTATTTTGCGTATGAAATGTTTATTATAGATGTGTTCGAATGCAGTGCATGTAATTTTATTCTTATAACTATCTAAGTAAAAGAAATTGTGTACAGGGTACCCGTGTCCCTTTAATGCTGACATATAGGGCTGTTAAATATACTGAACTGGTATCTGAAATGTTTAGTGGTTAAGCCATATGTTTCGGAAAAATAATTGGGTCATTAATTTAATACTTGAAGATGTAATGAAAAATAAAAGTTAAGTGCTATATAGGGAAATTAATTTTAAATCTATTCTAATTATCCTTATATATATATATATATATATCACAACTTAAAAAATTTTTAAATTTTAATTTCACTTTCGTTTTCTTATTTTTACAATTAATTGACATTATAATGACTGATTTTTATTCGTGACTATTAGATCAGGTTTTTAGTTTATCCTAACACTTGTACTAAGGTTAACTGTGATAAAAACTTAAGAATATCCTGTTATTAATATTTTCCGAGGTATCAAGTAAAATATTTATGACCTTTTTCTCTGTTTCTCCACTATGTTGTATAATCAATTTCAGTTAAATAGCATAAATTGAAAATTATTAACATCATTTTTTCTATACTTCAGCTGGATCTCTGTTATATCTACAAATGAAAATATAACTATTCCAGTACCTTTTATTACTCAGGAATTAAGTCCGAAAAAATTAATATTTCAAGTAGAATTAGTTGTTGCGTAAATTAACTAAACTAATCAGATAAAAACAGTAAAAGTTATTTCTTAAGTACATCCATTAAGTGAGCTTCCAAATAATAAATGCTGAATGCACAATTAACATCTCATTATCTTCTGCCAAATTAGTTCCTGTCATTGAACTATGCGTCTCACAACATCTTTATTCCCCTTATGATATCTAATGTAATAAATAGACCTCAGAGAGTAAACATCGCATATAGTCATTATGCGATAAATATCATTAAATATAATCACCGTGAACTAACTATAATTTAACATATTCATTTTACATTAAAAACCAGTGAATATTATTCCATACACAGGGTTCTTCATAATTTCTTCCATATTTTCAGAGCGCTGTAGTAAAATAAATGATAGTTTAATAAACTAAAAAAACACGCTTTCATTGTATATCGTTTTTTTGATTGTTGTATTTGTATTAACCATGGCCGTTTTTGCTAAAGGGCTGTAACTTAATCTTTTAGTCAACAAATCTGGAAATGATAAATCGTTAATCTGCATTATCCTGATTAGGACAATGGAACAATAATATTAAGTTATTCTAATTTCATCAGTCTTTGACAAGTGTGCAAAACTTTGAATTAATCTAATATTTTAAAGTGGATAAAAATTGCGTTTAAAATTATTTTACTTTTAAATGAAGCTAATGAAAGCGTGTTAAAAATATAGACGAGAAAAACACTTATGAAGGAATGCAGAAAAATCTCGTTTTATTTATATACCTTACCGAAGTTCTATTAATGAAACTTTGGAAACTCGGCCTACATCAATGCAATAGACTAGTTTCTGCCCCACTCTACTCAACATAGCACTGGTAATATCAACGTTATTGAAAACAGGTGTAATCCAAAAACTTGGCCTTTCGCATAACATCAAAGTTTTGTACTCACTTCGTCGCGTGATGTAGCAGAACTGCACGAAAAGGGATAGCACGGGCTATCAATAACGCTGATAATACCTTGTTGAGTAGAATGTGAAAGAACTGGTCTACGGCATTCACGTATACTGTGTAACCAAGGTTTCACTCATAGAACACCTTTAAAATGTGTAAGCCAGTGCCTCCCAAACTTCTAATATTGAATCATAATTTTTTCTTTACGCTCCCCCTTCTCCATACAATAACAATGTATTGAATTCAATAATGATATACTACGATGCTAAAGTTACACAATACGACTTTAAAATTTAAGTATCTTTGGTATATATAAACATCCCACTCACACCCAAAGCATTAAGTGTCCCGAATGTATATACATGCTATTCCGAAATATGGTATTTTATGCGCATTACTATCCATAAAGTTATTCTCAAGGCTTAGGAATGCAACAAAAGGACTTGGACGTAGTTTGTGAAGGATTTACTTATTTCAGATTATTTGTTTCTATATTATTTTCCCCTCCTTCCCCAATGCATCACATACAATCGCCTACGTGTCATTGGGAAGTGAATCACGTGACTGTTAATTCTTAGTTGATTTATTATAAACTGTACAAAAATTATCAAGATAAGTGCTTATTTTTGTGCATAATTTAATATACGACAATTCAATGGTCCACTAGAAATTAATAAACCGCTTCCAAACTTAGTATCGTTACAGTAATTATTAAATACATTGTATAATGCTGATACATTTATAAGTGTATTCCATCGCTGTAGGTGTGTAATTTATATTTTGTTATGTCAGAATGTATTTTGCATGTTTACTTTCAATAAATTAATATTTTTTTTTAAAAATAAACCTTTATTTTCGACTTCTCAATACACTTGCACCCCCCTCGTAGCGTTATTCGGCCCACTGAGGTGCCACATAGTTTGAGAAACGCTGATGTAAGCAAAACTTAAATCGTTTCTGAATTCTTTTAAGTGATGTTTTTCCTGCAATCCCCTTAGTTTCTTTACTACAACGCTCCGAAACCTTGTAGGTAACTATGAATAAATCCGCATTACTATAGCTGCATTAATGCTCTATTTTCATTATATTGCATTTTGTTCCATTTAAAAAACTATCATTTTAAACAAAGGAATACTATATAATTAATTTTGAAACTCCTATTAAAGATTTAATTAAATAAAACATCTTCAAGCAGAAAATTAATTACATTACTCTAAATAAGGTCATTCTAAATTAAATAACTAACTATATTAATCAATAAGACAGTAATCGAAATACTACTTTATCTTGTTTGTAAAGGGATAAACTTGCAATTGTCCTTTAAAAAATCCCTTAAAAAAGTCAAAATTAATTTTAGTAACGGATAACACAGAGAAATGCAAGAAAAGGAAAATATATAGTTATTGGATAATTATTAAAAACTATCGTGAAGCCTTTTAATAAGTGGGTTTGTTTAGTTTCGTGTATTATAAAACATTTACCTTATCGTACTTTATCTATAAAATTATTTTACGGAACAATTTATGAAATTCACTGACCAAACTCCTTTTACAAGTGTTTCAATAGGCTTCAATTATTTTTTACAATTGCTTTTGAAGTCTCGAAGTACACAATGTAGCTCGACGACTATGGTCATGAACTCGTGAGTCAGGGGTTGGAGTCCTAATGCCACAGAATGCTCTTTACGTTAAGGGGCTGATACACGTATTCAATTTGTCAAGGCTCCAATTATTCACATTATATATAGTGTGGGGTAGAAGTTAAGAGAGTAAGTTCTTATTTAGATTTCGTCTTTGTCTCCTGACTGCAGTTGGAAGTTTCGAGATCAACCATCAATGGCCATAGTGTAACTTCAAAGTAGAATGTTAATAAACATTTACTCAATTGAAATCTCAAAAATGACATAAGTACTAGTTAACTACTAATATCTTAATATATAAATTTAACTAATAATATCTTAATATATAACTTTAACTACTAATATATTACCCGGCACTTGATGCCTGAATAAATAAACATAACATTACGCGCAAAGTATCTCATACCCAAGGGTGTTTTCATTCTGTTTTTATCGTAAAAGCATACAAAGGTGAAAAGAGAAGAAAAGTAGGAAATACAATATATTTATTAATATTCAAAAATGTTGTAGAGTCTTCTTGAGTACTCTAAGAAAATCGTCTTGCAGTGGAACCCTGGACACTGTTGTGTAATAACTGGTAATGAATTTGGGCACCACTTAGCAAAGAAAGTAGCTTCCATTAAACATACAACAGGGAAACCAGTCCCTTTCATCAGTGCCAAACATACACTATCTGGCTAGAGGTATCCGGACACCCCTTAAAAAGTAGTTCTGGCGAGGGACACAATTTGATACGTAATTGAAAGCTATAAAAACGTTGGTAGTGGTTTGTCAGACTGTATTTATGCGTTTGTGAGGCAATGAGTAAGTCAAAGGAGCTTAGTGAGTTTGATCGTGGAAGTATAGTAGGATGCCACCTTTGTGGGAAATCAGTTCGTGAGATTGCGGACATTCTACAGAAGCCTAAATCCACTGTGAGTGATATAATTGTGAAGTGGAAACGTCGGGACAGTTAAAAGGCAGAAAAACGAACCGGTTGGTCGGAAATACTTAGTGAACGCAGCCGCAGAACTCTGAAAATTGTAGTGAAACAAAATCGAAAGTCCTCGGTGGTGGAAATTTCTCAGGAGTTCCAAAATTAATCAGGAATTAGTGTTAACAGCAGGTCAAGCTTGTTGTTAGCAGTAGCCGTCAAGAGTTTAAAAACTTCGAATTCCATGGCCGTGCAGCTACTCACAAGTCAAACATCATCCCACAGAATGCGAAGCATCGACTGCAATGGTGTAGAACTCACCATCATTGGACTGGGGACATGTGGAAAACTGTTCTTTGGAGTGATGAATCTCGCTTTAAAGTCTGGCAGTCGGATGGACTTGCATGGCCGACTGTTAAGCTAGGTGGTGGAAGCATAATGGTGTGGGGGTGTTTTTTTGTGGTTTGGCCTAGGTCCGTTAGTTCTTGTCATTGGAAACATCAACTCTGAGATGTATTTGGACATTCTGGACAATACTTCGCTCTCAACTCTATGGCAATATTTTGGGGAAGGCCCATTTCTCTTCCAGCAGGATAACTGCTCCATTCACACGTCGAGGCTTGCAAAGACGTGGTTTGATGAAATGGATGTTCAGAAACTGTACTGGCCTTCTCAGAGCCCCGATCTAAATCCCATAGAACACCTTTGGACAAATAAGAGTGTGGATTACGTAGCCAGCCAAATCGACCATCCTAACTACAAGCACTCACTCCAGCTGCGATGGACGCCTGGAAGACAATTCCTATGGTCACCTAACAAAAATTGGTTGAAAGTTTTCCCAAAAGTGTGCCGGCTGTCATCCATTAAAAAGGGGGTCTAGTATAATATTAATATGTGCCTCAGGACGCTCTAAGTCCATACCACTGGGTGTCCGGATACTTTTGGCCAGATATTGCAACATTAAGAAAAAGTTAAATGATTTCTTTTGAAGTCAATACGCTGAGAGAAATTCCAATAAGATCTGGTGGAATAATATTAAAGATCTTCCCATGTGACCAAGACATAAAGCAGTTGCCGAATTTTGTTTGATATCTGGACACGACTGTCTGCTGAAACATGTCCTCAAATTCCTGTTGCACAGTCCCCTTTCTGCACGCTCTGCGATTTTTGGGAGGACATGAATGCTGACCACATTCGCCACTGCCCAGCCCTAAGGGGCTCCTCTTTGTGCGAACTTTATTGTCAAGCTAGAACCTTATTGTGTTCATAGACTTTTTCTCGCCATTTTTTCCTCTTACTTTGTTTATTTTGTCTTTTGTTTTTGTACCTACCCTCTTGTTGTGTAGAGGTCTTCTGCAACCCTGACCATTGGAAATAAAAAAAGCAATATGTTTATGACATACACACACTTTTCCACATGCAAATTTAGTTTTTCTGTTGCTTTTATTAGGGCGTTCAGTACATTGTTTATACACTCCTTTATTCTTCTTCGCGTGTGAGTGCGATGCTTTCACTGGATCTTAGATCGTAGATCCATCCTTGCTGTTTTCTACATTGTTTACATTCTTCTGTAACTCGAAATCTAAAACATTGCAGAAATCAGTGTCTGGCTCAATGTTTAGTAGGTGATTTCTGTCTACTTAGCAAAATAAATTGAGCATTTATAGTCGCAGATTTCAATAACCTAAACAAATATTGTCATATTCTAACTATTAGATTTTCTAGCCATTAAATATGACGTGGTATTTATCAAGGACGATAATTGCACCCTCAGTTAAATTATCTGGATAGATTCCAGTAAAGAAATCATACTTGTTATTACACACTTTATCATTTGATTCTTCCTCTTCATACCACAAATAGTCTTTCTTCATCCGAAAATACCGTAGCTCTCTATATGTATACTAAATACTGCATCTGTTAAATTACTAAAATATCAATCACATTTCTTCATCAAATACTACAATAATATGCCAATACATAAGCGCGATTTTAAAGCGTGCTTATGCATTTAGAGCTGTAACTGCAATTCACGCTAAGTGTATGACATACCCGAAAGAGAGGTATAAAAAATTTACAATTAGAACTCGCCTACAATTTACGACCCCTAAAAGAATATGACCTTAAGCCGAAAACTATTCATTTTCCGAAAAAGGTTTACATGGAGTTTTCAGAAATGTTAGGCGGTGGGTATCACTTACCTTGCGGGTGAAGTGCCGGGTTAACTTACTAACTTAAATTCAGGAAAAGATCAGAATGAATGGCAAAGTTCTCGGAGAGGAAAATTTTTCAACAACTTTCTACTTCTTATGTTGTATGCCAGTCAATAGTATACTTTTTCATTTAGGGCAACCATTTAATATTCAGGGGCGCATACTTTTCTTATTTCAGTTACTAAGAAATCAAATACGACCATTTTGTACTGTAATTTCATTTAATTATTCTTGACTCGCACTTTTGAAGCAAAAAATATCTTTGAGTTTGATTTTTTTTTTATTTAGCAGCTGCTACGTTTCTTTTAATATGAGCATAAGCAGCGAAAGCAAAAAAAAAAAAAAAAAGTTTAACGAAAGCACTTCTGCAAAAAAGGTAACTTCCATTCAGTGAAATTTCTAATTTTAATAAATTAACATCAAAAAATACTTCATGATTTTATTTTCAGATGAATGTAAATACATCAGAGAGTTACAGTAAATTATTCATAAAATGAAGGTTTCGAATAAGTCAAGGCGTGGAGGAATTATACATTTCCCATGAATTCTCTGATTAAATTTGTGGCTGGTTAATTTAAAATGACAGAAGGACGACACCATTTTATGCACCGCTTGGAAATAATTTGTTGTAAAGGAACAATCATTTAACTTCCATCAACAGTAGCGATAATTATTCAAACTGAAATGTTAGTCCTAGAGATGAACGCTACCTGGACATATTTAAATATATAAACGTACATATTGTATGGAAATGACCGTGGAAAGACTCTCCAGGTGCTTCCTTGACAAAACGAATGTATTAAAATGTCGAATATTTATCACAGGATAGGAACAGTATGTTTTAGATATTCTGCTTTGAATTTGTGTTGCAGAGTTATTTCAGAAATGCCGTAATTACATTTTTTGGAAATAATATATTTTCTTGTTGAATTTTCTATATTTGTAGTAAATTGACGTTCAAAGTAATTTTATTTATGTATGCATATGTGTAATAATTACTGATAATTTAATATTTAACATGTTTTTAATTTGTAATATAACCCTGTCCTTTAGGACTCGTTCGTAAATAATAACTAGTTACCTGCCTAAAGGGATATTTTGAACTATATCTGTCCACCAATAAACAAGTTCCGTTCACACAGTTCTCATGTCAGCTGTACTTTACCGTTTGCTGCTTTGTATATATCGATATTTCTGGACCCCCACTCTTTCTTTATGTATTGGTCTTTAATACATGTAACCGGCTGCCGCTTGTCTTCGTGTCTTTGTCGAGCCATCCATTCCCTGTTTTGTGAATAAATGTGAAATAAAGTGAATAACCTACTACGATATGATGCCTCATCAATCCAACATCCTCGATATACACACCTACTCTCGGACTAATTATCTTATTGAGAACTCCTTAGCACTTGTCAGGCCCTTTCTGTTAATCGATACCAATGGCGACGATTATTTATTAAATGTATACCTGCCAATTATTTAATTTTCATAAACTTATTTAATTTTGAAATACAGCCGAATCTCTATTTTACGTACCTCTGTTTCGTGAATTTCTTTATTTTGAGAACTTCCTGAAACTGTTGGCATTTCACGAATTTCCTCACACAAATAACCTCCAAATAGCGAAATGTATCTTATATTTTATGAACTTTTATTTGTTGCGATTCAACTTTTTCCTCCCTATTTTTAAAATGTATCTGAATCTTCCTTCATATGATGAGATGATAAAAGCCTTTCAAACAATTTGCACAGATTACAGAGCAGATAAAATACGCCTGAAAGGATTTTTGGTGCAGTACAAAGACACGAGAAGTATTATAAGAGAATAATTTAAAAAAAAAGAAAAAAGGAAAACTTAAACAATATTTTTTAACAGACTTCATGTTTAATTAAATTTAAGGGAGCAAGTGGTATTACAGATTTTAAATTACTGATTATGAAGAAAATAAGCTACTTGTAGGATTAAAATTAGAAAATTTCATTAAAAGTCATTAATTTGAACAATTTTTCTTTTTTTTTTAAGTTGAGAAGTGTATTTCTGGACTTTTTTTTCCTTGCAGATTTTTTTATGGTTAGGATACATAAAATAAATATATATTAAGTTACAAAAGAAAATGTGTCGATAATTACAATTTTAATTATAAATAGTGTTTATTTATTTAAAATTTGTTTACATGTGATTAATAGAGTATATTGAAATATGAGCCTGTATTGAACGAAGTTTGGACATAACGAACTGTAGTTCAGGAATACGGAGCATCGTTTAATATAGTTCCGACTGTAATCCCATGTATAGTTGTCCGGATATTCATTGAACTGCAGCTTACTTATGAAGACATGTTTTTCTCCTACCTTTTTATGAAATGTCGGTTCTGTACATGGGAGAAAAAAAATTATTAAATATTATATTAAAATAGTCAAAAACCCAAGTATTGTGCATGATATAAGGGGGTTTAATTCTTATATTAATTGTATACTTTTAAACAAAAAAAATCCTCATTCATATTACTAGTAATATAAACATTAATATATGTTGGGAAATTCGTTTTCACTAATTTTTGTCAGTCGAATATAAATGTTATTTTCTGAAATTTAAATTTGTCTGGAAATATTTTCAAATAATGTAAGTACAAGAATTAACTTTATTCAGAGAATGAATTTATGATTTTTTGTTCAATCTTTTATAAATTGATAATGGTACCACATAAATCTTTATTTTTATAGTACAAGTTTTTAAAAAAAATTATTTTTCATCTAATGCTTTTTGAAATTAAAATATTGCAGAAAATTTATAATCACTCTTTTGAAGTATGTAAAAATGCAGTTTTATAATGTATGCCTGAGAACCCCAATACATTTCGTTTTTCTTTCTTTTTAAATATCTCGTATGTTATTAAATTTAAAATATTAAGCGTATTAAATGGTTTAAATCAGCTTTTTATTTTTAAAAGTATTTAGCCCTGACCCATTAATTATAATATAGTTTTTCTCCAATTTTCTCTTCAAAAGTATTGATTTAGCGAAAAAATACAGACATTTGTCCATGAAATACATGTATTTTTAGGGAATTTATAAAATGGAGAACTCATTTGTGAAAATCATTAATTTGTTGAAACACCAAACAATTTATAAGAGAAATATAATTTAATAATATTATAAAATTTATGATTCAGGTATAGATATTGACGTTCAATCAAAAGGATGACATTGATCAATACAAAGCAAAAGAAAAGCAATATAAAAATCTTGAAAACATTTTTGAATAAAGAACACGCCATGTTTCAGCAGTATTGTACTAGATTGTCTTAAGTCTCCTAAAAGATTCATTATCTAGTATTTTAGGATATTCATATCTGCATAATACATATCAACAATCTTTGTCTTGATGTTATGAACACTATTTTAAAACAACTTAAGGTATCCGACTAGGATCGAAGATAAATTCAAAAATTGATTTTCTGAATAATTTTATTGTTTTAAAGAACATAAATAGGCTAAAAAGTTATAATTATTAAATAACTAACCCGTATCTTCCTTTTTTAAAAATTAGGAAAATTTAGCAAAATTTTTTAAGTTAAGAAAAACGTGATAAATAAAAATAAATTTCACATTATGCAATTTTAACGTCATTGATATAATTCTTGATCCCTCTAAAGTGTCACAAACCGCAGGATAAAAAATAGTTAAAGAAATAAATATTTTATTAGCATTTAAATTTGATAGTCCTGATTTTTCATCAAAATTACTGCATGTTCTAAGCTAAAAATGGCTGTAAAATGTGATAAAATACAGCTGTCTTAAAACCTGCGGTTTGTTACACTCTGAAAAGCTCATATCATATATGTTATAAATTTCTTTTGCATTTGATTGGATAATTTAGAAGATATCCCGTTTTTCGTGCACGAATTATCATAAAAAGTTCATTCTTCAAAAAACGAATTAAAAGAAATATTTTTGTTTGTTATATATATAGATAAAGTAAATGCTATAAAAAGGACTTAAAAAACTCTCTAGTTTTATGTATTAGTCCTTCTTCCTCAATAAATAATTTCTTTTTTCCCTAATGACCCAAACAACACCAAACATCAAACACCTAAAAACACTTTTTCAACCTAGTCGGATACCTTAAAAAACATTCTAAAGACATGTCATATATTTTCCTTTGAATAGCAGTGAAAGGTAAAAGTTCATATATATAGAATGAAAATAGGATGGACTACATTTGACATTATCGATTAATAATAGATGTATATAGATAAAGTATTTTTTTCTAAAATAGTCTCTTCCATTTACTTTTTTTAATGTAGCTCATGACCTAAATTCCTAATATCCTAAAATTAGATATGGTGTTTCCTGTCTATTTTTAAACGTTATAGCGTGAAATGAACATTGTCGATTATACTAGAGAGTTTATACACACACAAACACACATATATATATTTATTATATTTTCATGTTTTCTTTTATATTTTTATACACTATTTCTTGTTATGTTCATTACTTACTTTTTCTAGTGTTTGGTATATTATATAATTTTTTTGATTTATACGACAGTTGGGGCAAAAGTCATGGAAACTATTTTCTTGAAGATACCAGTCTAGTTGGAAAATGTGACATATAAAGACAAAAAGACAAGGTGTTAACAGCCTGTGTGTTCAATGAATATCACTGAAATATCGTAACACACTAATTAATTACGTTAGTATACATGGCAATATGACCTTCACTGTGCAAAATAATGACAACACAGTACACATAAAGTTGACATGACAAACCTGGATCTAAAGACCCTCGCGGTAGAGTCTCTTGATACTGTCACCACAACGATGTGAGAGACACTGAATACCATCGGTGTCAGCATTTGCCGCATCACGTTGCTCATCATTGGTTGACAAACGTCATTGTTGAAACTTTTCTTCCCACCGTGCTACTGTACGGTATGATAGGGCATTATTCCCAAGGATTTACACGAACTCACTATGTCATTCCATCGCATTTCTCCCTCGGATAACGGTTATTTTGGTGTAAGCACGCTGCTCAACACTGGTTATTTCCATCTCACACGGCACTCAACAACTGACTGATTTCACAGTCCTCGTTGAGCTACTAACAGCTATCACAGATACATCTGTTGTTCTGCATACATACTATGCCTGCAGAATTTCCACTCGACACATGTTCATTTGTGATCCGTTCACATATGTGCAAGAAAAAAAAATAGTTGCCATGACTTATGCCCCAAATCTTGTATATATATATATATACGAGGGATGATCAGGAAAAAAGTGTACAAGCCACAACATTTGAAAACTACATGTGGAGAAATTTTGTTTCTCCAAAATGGAGACAAATGGCGCCACATGTAATACAGCTGGTGTGTGGATAGGTAGTGTAAGTTTCCATATGATTCAGATCGTTTGAAATGGCAAGGCGATTAGAAAATGGGTTTTATTTGGAAATGCGATCCATGATTTGATTTTTATGGACAAAGAATGTGTCCGCATCTGTCACTCACAGTCAAATCGGAGAAGTTTATAGTGAAGGAGCAATGACCAGTGACTATTTCCTGTTTCTGAGGTTGAAAGAGAACTTATCCTGCAGACAGTTCTCTTCAAACAGTATTGTTGAAATCATCCGCCGAGAAATGGATCAATGGGCAGGGACCTGATTTCTGCAAAGACAGGTTAAGCAAATTGGTTCTGCATTCTGATAAATACATAAATAGACCTGATGATAATGTCGAAAAATGTTAGGCAAGTATGCCTCTCAATATGGACGCTTTGTCGAAGATTTGTGATTTGAAATCCCTGTTCATATTTGAATTTCCCCAAAAATTTGATTTAGTAGTGACATGTTGCTCCCGTCTTTCATGATGCATCCCAGTGTCTGATACATTTTCAATGTAGGCAGTCACCTTAATTATTTTGTAATACATTGCATTGCTGATGAGCTGTGTCTTTTACTATACGTCGATTTTGTGTGTGTGAGTATAGTTTATTTTTCCAGTATTGTTCTCACTTAGTTTTTGAATTATTTTTCTTATTTCACAGTGCAATTGATGAAAGTTCTGTTATGTCAATTAATTTTCATTTGAATTAGCATTATACAGTGAAATTGACCTCTTTGAAGTGTTATGTTATGCTTTGAAGTTAAACATTCTGATAGTATTTTTATTATTTTCCCTTTTTTAATGTCTTGCTATTTTATGTTTTAAATTTAACCTTCTTATTATCAAATCAATCAGCTTCCAGTGTCTCTTACATTTTGAATGTAAGCAGTCGCCTTAGTTATACTGAATCACAGCAACGCGTGGCAGGGTACAGCAAGTTGTTAATAGGTATTTCTTTATTCGACTAGTAACCTTTTTCTTATTACCCCTCGTATATATATATATATATATATATATATATATATATTATATATATATATATATATATATATATATATATATATATATATATATATATATATATATATATATATATATATATATATATATATATATATATATATATTGTGTAACAGAGACATTTCTGAGAATGATTTTGCACATAATTTTAAAATGTTAAAATAATAAACCCAACTTGGTTAAGATTAAGTGAAATATTAAAAGATTCATATTTGTGTGGGTGAGAAAAGTTCATGTGATTTCTTTTCTTATGTTTTTTGGTTCTAAGAGAATTATTTGTATGTTTCTAGCTTTATTAAAATAAGAATTTTTAGTAAGGAATCTGTTTATGTTTCACAGGGTAATTTGATGATAATTGTAGAATTACTTATCCGATACATTGAAAAAACATTTAATCTTCAGTTACCAGGTACTATTAACAATAGCATCTTAAAAATATAAATTATACTAAATATTTCAAAATTTTGGGCAGGAAGAGAGTATACATATTGTAAGAATGGGCTAGAATGTTGAGTGATGTAAACTTCTTGCTATTAAAATGAAATTTCATTTTGAATTTCTACCATTCCGTAAATACTTTTTATGTTCTTGTACCGTGTGAGATTGAATGGCAAAAATTTTAAACAGTTAAGCATTTTTGTTATGTTTATACTTTTAAATTATTTTTTTCGAAACGTAAAATTTATTTATCATTTTAATAAAAAATGTATTTTTGTGAAAAGAAAAAAAAATAACTTCAAATTTTCTGCATGGATGTTTGGTTATTTTGTATAGGTTTCATGCCCTGAATTATTCCTTTCTCTTTATTAAATTCACCCGTTTTTAATATCAAACATAAATTACAATCATTAAAATAAGGTGAAATTAATTTTTGATAGATTTTTCTAATGTGAAAATTAAGTGTAGATACACAAAGTATTCAAATTCACTTAAAAATAATTTAATTGACTCCTAAATTAATGTTTCAATTTATGCAGAGTTTAATTAAACACTAAGACTATAAACGTTGCTATTTTAAAATATGTGCTGTATACTTGAGGGCTCTAAATAAAATAACTGGTGATATGTTTGAAAGTAGCATTGTGTTTATTAGAAAATTACAGTTAAAAATGCCCTCAGAGTTAAATTATATTGTTTCATTACTTCTATTTCTGTCAGTAAACTCCTGTTCATTTCCTGGAGATATTATTTAAGACATATAAATAATGAACACGTAATTTTTCTGTTTTTATGTTCCTTGATATTTTTAAATAGGGTATAAAGCAGAGTTTCTCAAACGTGGGCAGCGCCCCTCTAGGAAGACGGGACATCCATGTAAGAGAGGTGCGAGTTTATTCAAAAGTTGAAAATCAAATATTTAAAATAAGTATTAATTTACTGAAAGGAAGTAAAACAGCATTCATACTGACTTAATACAAATTAAATAAACATTTACACGGATATAATATACTTATAAATGTATCAGTACTTCACGATGCTTTTGATAATTAATTTATCAATATTAAATTAAAAACAAATGTAATAACTGGTAGTGTCCCTTATGGACTTGTTATGTACATAGTTCAATACTTATCTTGATAGTTTGTATGGTTTATAATTAAAGTCGTATTGTAGCCTTAGAATCAAAGTATATTTTTGTTGTGTTTAATACATTATTATCGAACGGAGAGGGGGCACAGAAGGGGGCGGAGAAGCACAGGTATAGAGAAAAATTAAATGGGAAAAATATGACTTCACATTCTCTTACGTTTCGAATCTGTATTAAATTGATTCAGATTTTACTTAGAATACATAATATGTTTTTGTAGAACCATTAATTGAGATTATGCTTTTATTCATTTTAAATTCATATTGAATATATATATATATATATATATATATATATATATATATATATATATTTTTTTTTGCTACAAATTGATTATTACTTTTCTATACGTCATAGTGCAGAGCTGTACGTAAATCAATTAAGTTAAGTAGAACGATATAGTGTTTTTGTTTATTATTTGTGAATGCCTAACATCCTATATGATCGTCTTGAATTTTGAAATTTTTGAAATTTAAGAGAATAAAATATTAAAAAAATAAATACTTAACAAAAACTACTTATTTTTTAATTATTTATAATTATTTTTTTCAAATAGTATTTTTTTTGACTGTGTGCTCTGTATTCCTGCCAGAGTATTCCATTTTTTAGAATTCGTGGGTTTTTTTCAAAGCCGACAATATGGTTGCGATACTCGTAAGTACCGTATTATCTAATGCACTACAGCAGAGGTTCTTAAACTTTCAATCACCCCTTACCTTGTCATGTATTAATCTGACATCGCTTCCTCCCTCCCCTCCCCAAGATTTTGAACATTTTCCCCTAAATTAATATTCTTGTTCAAAATACATGTTCTTCTGGAGTTTTTTTCATTGACGGCAATTTGGTGATCCAGTCTAAAATGGCTCAATTTTCAATTTTTGTACGAGGCATTTCAGATTTTGTAAAAGAGGGAAATCTCTTAACATTAAATGAGACTTTTGCTGACCACCCAGAAGAACACCAGTTTAAGAACCGCTGCATTACAGTATCAAAAATCCTAAATAATCCTATTGTATCATAATTTATGGGTTACGTTAACTCAGATATTAAATTCTACGCAATAATAATCGAAGAATATCTTAAAAAACATTTTCTTTTATCACCCATTTTTTTATTAACGTTTTTATCCCGTGAGGCAGTGATAAATGAAAGTGTTGACTTGAAATATGTGCGTTAACCAGCTGAATAAAAGCAGCAGCCTGGCGATCTTGAGTTTGAGGCATTTTATGTTAGTAGTGAGTATGTGCTGAATAAAGATGGCATTCGAGAACAATATTCGAGCAAACATTGATTTTCTTTTTTAGTGACTGAATCACCAGATGTTACATCACTTACGTCTTTTCAAGATGTTATCTGATTTATAATCTTAGTTTTTTCTATCAAGGAATTATGGTACTATTTGAATTGAAATGAAAATTCTGAGTAGTTAAGGAATTATTTCCAAACTGAAAAATGAAAACGAGTGTTGTTTTCAAGTATATTGTCTCTTCTCTCTCTCTCATCTTATAATTCCTAAAAATTATTTTGTTATTTTGGTGTTTTTATAAAGAGTACAAAACCTAAAATGTCTATGAATCTCTAAGACACGCAAAGCAGTGAGAACTCATGAAATAATTTTAATACGTTAAGCCTTATTTAATGATAAAGGTATGCAGAATCTAACGCATACTAAAAAAATACGATTTAGTCGAGAATTGTATTTGATCTAAATTGATTTTAATTGAGTACCATATATTTAAATCTCAGCTACGTAACAGTAAGTTAACAAAGGGGGAAAAATTGGGAATCATTTTGCTTATATATAAACATTCAAAAATATAGTACCGAACCTTAGGCAAAATTGTTCGTGCTTATTATTTTCAAATAAAAAAATACTTAATTCGAAGTATTTTTTCAGTAATATTTAAAATAATAAATAAATAAAAATACATAAAATTCATTAGACTAACGACTCCTAACTGTTTATCCCTGAAATATTGGGATAATGTACTAAATTATGTAATATATATATATATATATATATATATATGTGTGTGTTATTTTCAATTTTTTTTAAATAATTACTTTAGCTTTATTGACTTTACTGTGAGCTTTCCCATTAATAAAATGTTTTTTTATCATATTATTCTGGGTGGGTGGGGAGGTAACCTTTTTCCACATACCAACGAACCAGCCCCGATATTGTACAAATTATAAAACTGTTCATGCTCATTGCTCCAACTAAAAAACTGTAATTTGCATGCACTATGTGTAGTTCCATTTTTTAAAAATATATTACAAGCATGAAAAAATCCATATCTTCATCTCCGCTTTTTAATTTGTACTTCAATTTAGTGCATATTTAAAAGCAATTTTCCTAATCACATTGTTCTTTAAGCTCCCCTGAATTTTTATTCCGTCTCTGCTTCTGCACCTTGGCAGAACCACCTACAATTGTCCATTACCAAATATTGTTTCATTCGATGTCACACATAAACCAACTTTTTCAAAACTCTTTTTTTTTAAATTATTTCATCTTAAAATAGTGTAAATAGTTGTTTTATGTATCATATGATAAAAAAGTAATATTCGCAAGTCACGTCGTCCCTTACATTATAATGATGTTTCAATGAAAACTTGGCGAAATATTTGCAATACAAGCAGTTGTTAAAGATATGGCCATTTTGGCAACTTGGTGACTATGTGGATTCCCTTGAAAATTACTGGATAGATCTATAACATCGCAATATATGACGTAAGCGGATTTTCTAGAAAGCGCTAGAGATTGGGGAGTGGGTTAGACAAATTATTTTTGAAGCTTCATTTCAGATAAATTCAACTTTTTTTAATCCTTTTTACTATTTATATTTTATGTTTCAATAAGTTTATTACTGCATCATGAAAAACATTTTTATACATAGATTGTATTTACCTTTTTTTCCCCCTAAAATGATAATGGGGGTCCTCCAAACATGAAATTTTACATTAAATGATCCATGAAATTCTGAAGGCGGGAAACCACTCCAATAAATTACTTTTACGTTGTTTAATTAAATGGCACTCTCAACTTGTGATGTGGAGGCTATGATATGTTCGTAGAGTAATAGGTATCACTCTCCTCTTTGCTTGCAAACAATGTACCTATTTTTTTGTCAATCAGCTGTGTAATTATTTAATGACAATCACGAAATGTAAACTTAGAGTTGTATCAAAACAAACTATTAATTAGTAGAAATATAAATGCAATCGAAGACAAAACGCACTGAGAACATACTATATTTTATTTTAGTAATTTTAAATTGTAAAGCTGTGATCAAGATAATTACTATTGTGGTTAGCTCAGCTCAACATTTATTCATGGTTTCTAAATTCAAAACTAAAACACAGTAAAAATAATCACAGTTACAATTATATCAAAACAGTTAATAGTATATAAATAACGAAAGGTTCGCATTTAGACAATAACATCTGCTTTCTTCATCTAGCTGCGAGACTGACTGGTTAAGTAAGTATTCACACGGTGAATAGAGTGCGCACTATTGTCCATCTTTTTTTACCATTCTCGTTATACTCCCCTCTGGTTCCGAAGCATCGTCCTCGATAAATAACCAGCAGAATTGTCTTACCTGGATCTTGCGGGAATGTAGTCTATAGCTAACTTCTCCCCCTACACCGCCGAAGACTGTCTAGGCGAGGTGGTTAATCTCCGACTGTTCCTCTAGGAATTAATGGCTGTTTGCGTGGCCTTCTTTTTCTTGGGAGGTACTACAGTGGACTGGGTCTCTGCGCCATTCAGAAAAGTTGTTAAAGCTGATGTATGGTAGACACCTAAAGGCTTGTCAGGTTTGTCACTACTGGCTACTACAAAGGTAGTGCGAGACCTCTGGGATAACACAATGTATGACCCGTCTCTCCTAAAATGGGTTTTGTACTTCTGTTCTGACTTGCTTTACTAAATGGGTGAAGTTTTACCCATACCAGACCATTAACTTTATAGTTAGGACTTGGTGTGCGTGATTTGTCTGCATATGTTTTTTGACGATCTTGATTCATCTCAATGCTTTCTTTAATTTGTGGCATATATCATTTAAAACGCTTTAAATATTGTGTAAATTCTGATACAAAATTATCATTATGGATGACAGACCGTAGATCAGTATTTGTTTGGTCCAAAGTTTGTAGTTCTCTGGCAAAGGTTAGGTATGATGTCGTGTGATCTGTGAATTGACATTTTGCAGTATTCAGTGCAAACCTAATAGCTGGTAGCTTTTCAATCTATAGTGTATGGTTGTTACCTACCATCATTGCCACAAGCGTTTTCAAATCCCTATTTTTTTCTTTCGACTGGATTTGCCTGTGGGTGATATACGGGAATGAGACTTTGATTGATATCCAAGACAAAACATAACTGTTGCATTACTGCACTCACAAATAGGGTCACATTGTCGCTTATTAGTCGATGGAGCACTCCGTACCTTAGGAATACTTCATTCAAAAGTGTTATGGCACTTTCTTTTGCAGTAGCTTGCTTTAATAGGAATAACTCAATCCATTTAAAATTAATTATTAATTTTAAAATTAAAACCCCAAAATTAAGAAAAATGGTATAAATTGTAATACAATTTTCCGATTAACGACATGTTTATAGTTCAATTTTTATCAATTTTACTGTACTTATTTTACGTTAATGGATTCTTTACACGCGAAGTAATATTTTTATATCCATTAAAATACCCCTTTTTTATTCATTCATCTTGACCAAAACTTAATAATAGTAATATTTAAGTTTGAAGATTAAATAATTTACTATTAACATAAATATTTTATTTATAAGACTAAAAAAAAATTTCAATGTTTATAATGCGTCTTTTCCTTTAATCTAGTGCATGTTGATTATGATATTATGCCATTTGAGTCTTTTTTTTGGCAATTTTATTAAAATAACTGTTTTCCACCAAATACATTTGCTCGTAAACCTCACTTTAATTACCGCCTATTTTCTTCCTTAGAGAAAGATAATTTTAAAGAAAAACAGACATATTATTCAATAAAAAATTGGACTTTATTACTTCCTCGGGGTTAAACACCTTATGATATATTTGCTTATTAAAGCATCATGCTGAGTTACTAAAAATGGCAAGAATTGTGCACTACATGATATATAGAAGTATGTTTTAACTGTATATTAAAATTTGTGCAAATATGAACGATACGAATTAATAAATCTAAGATCAAAATAAAATCCCCATCATAAAAATATTTATCCACTCGAGAATTTGCATGAGCATATTTGATATATCAGACATATGAAATGTTATCTTATGTCATCCATATTTTATTATGGAAAAAGCATCCCTTATTTTCCTAGAAGATAAACAAATCATATCTTCTGTTAACCTGTAAGAGGGAAAAACGAAGGTATCAGATTGTGACGGTATATGAAATTATTAGTAGATGAGACTTCTAAGTCGAATGATGCATTACTGCTTATCTGAAAGCATCAGTATTAGATGTTGGCATGAAAACAGATTACATCCCGAAAACTTTTGTTCCATACTAATCCGATATAATAACTAATCCCATTTATTGAATAATAATGAGGGTTTCATACAAAAAATATGAACGTATTGGTATCCATAATGCGTTATATCTCTACAAAAGAAAGTGTTTTTTTTTCGTTGAATATGACGTTATATTTTATGCAAGTCAAAGAACAAAGCCTGAAACCATATTAAGGTATGTGACTACCTTTGGAGCACTTTATTTTTAAATATGTAAGTGATCAACTAAATAAAACTTTTTTTTTATTTGATACGAGAAATAAAACTAGGAATTAAAATACAATTTCCACAAAACTAAAAATAATTTTGGATATATTGAGAATTTTGTGTAAAATATTAGTGAAAAAATGCAGTTATGGTAAGCCTTGTATTGGAAATTCTAATAAATATATTCAAATAATACTTATATAATACATAAATATCATAATTATCTGTGCTTAGAGTTATAAGATCTGTAACACTTTTGAAAGTTTTTTTTTAAATATGCAAAAAACTCGATTTCTTAAGAAATTAATGATTTTTATTTCCAAAAAACATTAAAAAAAGAACATAATTATACAGATAAATTAGATTTTGATTCCTAACACATATAGAGCTAAATAAAAATTGTTCTGAAAATTTCAATTCAATATCTTAAAAATATTTTGTGTAGTGATCTACTTCCGGTTTAGTAAACTCCATTTCCAGTTTACTAATCATACTATAACTTTGTTTTTAAATACCTTAGAAACAAAAATAGAGTGTTTTTAAAATCTTAAGTGTGTGTATGGCAGGGGTGGCGAATCTTTATGGATCAACGTGTCATTTTTTTTTAAAAAAAAGATGCTTAATTAAGTATAGACGTGCCGTCAAATAAATTTGACTTGTCATTATTGGGAAAACATTTAAACTAAATACTAACACAACACGAAACTCTTCATTTACTACAGAAAAACTCATTTTGTATTTCATAGTAGTAAATGTATTAGAGTTAAACGTATAATTCAAATGATATAAAGCAGCATTAGTGCGATTTCTGTAACAAATAAATTATTTTAGGATTTGGTAAGGTTTTACTTTTAGCAGAAAGCATGTGCTGAATTGAAGTCATCTGTCAAATGGTTTCTAAGCGAGTCTTTAATGTTATTCATCTCTGATAATAATGACTCGTAGGCATAGGTCGTTGAAAGTATGGTTAAAATTGCTTGAGCCTGCTTCTTCCAACAGTTAGACGTATCTGGAATCGAATTTAATGTTTCCAAAATTTTGTTACTGTCATTTTTTACTTATATTGCATGTTAATCTTTCTGTTTCACTCAGTTCTAACTTTTCCTTGTTTCAATAAATTTTTGAATCCAAATTGAACTAGACTAGTAATCAATAAGTTGTACTTCAAATTCTTCAATTTCCAACCAATCGAATTGGGGCAAGTTCAGTTTATCAAATGATGTCACATCAGGAGACATAATAAACTGGGGCGTTTCTGATAATTTTTTGAACTGAGAAAATCTCACTGAAAATTCCTTGGTTGAAGAATCAATCGCGATTGATCGTTTTGATCGGTGGTGTGCCCAAAATATTGTGCCGCGTGCCATCAATGGCACGCGTGCCAATGGTTCGCCATCCCTGGTGTATGGGCTATAAAATAAAGACAGGAAAAAAAATCGAAAACTTTCACCAAACTGGTGAATTTTGGGTAGTCACATACCTTAAAAGAAAATATTCTGAAACATACTTAGTATTATATCATTGTATGAAATTAAAATATTTTTAACCTATAGTTTTTGTAAAATAAAGACAATTTGTAATTGTTTTTGTTTCGCTTATAAAATCGTTTAACTTAATGTTCTTGAAGTAAAATATATCGTTTCAAAAGTTACCTCCTAAAAACCATTAATTCTGAACTTTAAAACTCTAATAAATCTCATCATTACGTATAAATATGTATTCACTGAAATATCTATCTGATGCACCAGTTCTTTATTTCATTGTCATGGACATACAAGCTACTTTATCATTTAAATCTTTTGATGTTCTAAATAAAGCATAATATTCATAAATATTCATATTTACTTGTTCGAATCTTTTGGATATTTGCAGATTCATAGTTCAACCTGTTAATACTTTTAAAACTGTTCTTTCCCTATGTTCCTTTGCATATGTATACAATAAACAACACATTATTGAATCAGATAGCTCAGAGAAATGGAATTGAAACTTATTCTGAATTCTAAGCTAACACATATCCATGTCAACGTTAATGAAAAACAAATCGGATTCCATGTATTGGCTTTTAAATGCGCAAGTTTATTTTTACTTCTGAGTAGTATTTTCTCAAAAGTGTCGGTGACAGAAGATTTATTCTATTATAATATAATGTATTAACTATTCAGGATGAATTAAGTTTTTCCCAATTATTTTTTTTTATTTCAAAATACTCCTGCTTATTCAGATTTCGCTTAAAAGTATATAAATTTGGAAACGTAATAAAAAAATTACATCTAAATTATTAAAAAAATATTTTCCAAATTTTTTGTTTTATTAAAAAAAAATTATTAAAATTTTTTGGGGGTTGCGCTCTTGATAACAAATTGAAATGGACTAAACATGCTGAGCTTGTTGTTTCTAAGGCAAGAAAGCGAATCTCCATTCTTAAAAGATTGACCGGAGTTAAATGGGGATGCAATAGGGATACCTTAAATACAACTTACAAGACATATATTCAACCAGTTCTAAATTATTGCAATGAGGTGCTGATCTCTCTGCCTCAGAGAACGTTAGTAAACTTCTTGACACTTTCCATAACCAAGCCCTTCGCATGATCACTGGCGGAGTTAAAACTACTCCAGTACTTGCCATGCAGTTACTTTGCGACCTTCAGCCATTCACTAATATAATTGAGAAGAATGCTGCTATTCTCTTCAATATACTTATTAGACTCCCAAATAATTCATTCTGGCGGGACTATGATTCCGATGGAGGACGTAATCTTAAGACTCAAAAGGGCTTTATTCAATGTGTTCGTGAGAACATTCAATATAAAGTCATTAATGATGTGCCCTTTGAATTACTGTCTTTTGCTAACCCACTCGACTACGCAATACTCGACATCAGATTGGACCTTGTTCTGAATGTGAGAAAACGTGATCTAAGTCCAACTACTCTTCACGCTATAGCTTTGGAAATTATCAATACCCGCTTCCCACCGGAGGAGTGGCTTCACATTTACACAGATGGCTCACTCTTGGACTTTGCCCAATGTGCTGGCATTGGTGTTTTTAGTCACCTCTTCTTCTATTTACACGCCGACCCTTTCACAACTCACTTTGATGGTGAGGTTGAAGCTATACATATAGCCCTTCAGCAACTTGCTGTTCGTCTTCCCCCCATTGAAAGAGCTGTAATTCTTTCAGATTCTACTTCTGCCCTTCAGGCTTTGTCGAACTACGAGTATAATGAGAATAATTGTTTACGTGTGCAGAACTGTAGAGAACTCCTGGGAATGATAAAAGGAAAGATCGTCTTTCAATGGGTACCATCCCACTGTGGTCTTTGGGGAAATGAGAGGGCAGACTTTTTGGCAAAAAAGGGAACGGGTATCCTTCAGAACTTTCGCAGAGACCTGACACTTCATTCTGCCAAACTGGAAATTAAAAGGAATTTTAGGGAATCATTTCGCCTTACAGCTTCTCGTGTTGCTCGTGATAAGCCTTGGAGTACACTATGTAAGAAATCCCACGGTATTCCAAGTTCTCCTCGTGCTGCTGCTGTGGCTAAATTTAGACTTTTAACCGGACATGACTGTCTTTGTGCTCATCTGTTTCGTTTTAATTTAGTGACTTCACCTATCTGCGTTTTGTGTGACACAGGACAAAACATGACTGCCGCTTATTTGGACGAGTGCTCTGCACTGAATGATCTTAACTGCATTGTAAAAAGGTATTGGAGAGCCCGTTGCCTAATGACCTGATGGTCAATGGCCTGGCATTTGTAAAATAAATAAATTATTTTCTAAAAAAAGGAATAATTTTAAAATTCCTATTTTTTCTGAGGTATTAATAGTTAAACTCCATTTTCCCATGAATTAAAATCTTTATTTATTGTATGCTTCAGTAATAGAAATTTCTTAAAAAGCATTATTCTAGATTTCAAAACACAACAAAATCTAAATTAATAGACAAAGATGAAAAAGTTTAACAAAGCAAAGAACTTTTTTTTCACACAGAAGTATATGAAACACGAATATATTGAACCTCATTTACTGAGAAACTTATGATGTATCAAAAAGAATTGTGACTTTGGCATTTTATGTCTCTTATTTCCTTAAGCTATTTAAACTTAATGTTCAATATCATTATAGAAAATTATATATAAATTGATTATTGTCGTTCTAAAGAATTAAAACATTATTTTTAATATTTAGTAAGGAAAAGAATTTGGAAATATATTTATGGGTTAAAAAACAGTTTACATGTATTTCTTTTTAATATTTGATTTTATTCGAAAGAAAAATTGAGATTCTCAGAGTTTTTTTTTTTTAAAGAAGAGTATCCCAACTCTTTCCAAACCTATGAATATTTTGTAAACACAAAACATAGTAATCCAGTCAAATAGTAGTCGGGTATCAAAATTCAGAAGAAATATCCTAAGTATTTTAAAGTCTAATTCTTTCCTTACATCAAACTCTAAAAACTTGGAGGAGTGATTTAACTTACGTAAACATCCAGTATCAATCACTCTTATCTTTTGTGAATGCAGTAGAAAAATCAAGTAAAAAAGTTTCTGAATTAAATCGGCTACGTGAGTTCAAAACCGACTACATATGCAAATGCAACAGTTTTTAAGACCGGGATTCTTAGATTAGAGGTTTTAAACTAAAAGGAAGAAACCGTGCTCGGAAAAAGTTATTTACTTTCCTTTTTTATACATAACAGTTATCTCAGCGCTTCTCAAAGTTTCAATGTTCACGACCCAATATTCAATCATAATTTTCATCGCGCCTCTCTCATATAATAACAATGTATTGAATTCAATCACACTGTACTTTGCCGCAAAAACTACGATACGACTTTAGCCACTTAAGTGTCACCTGCGTATATAAACGTCTCGCTCAGTTAAAACCTTAATTTCCCCGAACGCATATATACGTCTTTCCAAAGTCCGATCTTTTCTGTTCACTGCTATTCATAAAATAATTCCGGAGACTTTGGAATGCAATAAAAGGACCTTGACAATGTTTGCAGAGGATTTACTTACTTCAGACATTTTTTTATTACTTCTTTATTCCTCCCCTCTCCTCAATACATCACATACGGAGTCTACGTGACATTGGAAGGCGAATAGCGTCACTTTTAATCGGTAGTTAAAAAATTAATTATGAACTATACAAATTATGATGATAAGCGTTAATTTTTTTTATATAATTTTATACATGACATTCCTATGGGGTTAGAAGTAATTATTAAATTTGTTTTTAACTTAGTATTGTTAAATTAATTATAAAATACATTCTGTAGCACCTGATACATTTATAAGTGTATTATATCAGTGTAAATGTATATTCTATTTTTACTATGTCAAAATGTATTTTGTTTGTTTACTTTCAGTAAATCAATAATTTTTTAATAATCTTTTGTTTTTGACTTTTCAATATGCTTCCTCCCCCTCTTAGTGTTTTCACGCCACCACCCTAAGGTGGTGCACCCCATAGTTTGAGAAACGCTGAGTTAACTGTTTCCACGATGATCCTGTCTCATTTTCAGAAATCACACAAAATTAATATCATGAAATACAAACCATATTAATCAAAACTATGACTCCGATTATCATGTACAAGCAGAATAAAATCAATTTCAAATTTTCATTTTCCTGTTTTATGAAATAAAGATGTAAATTAATTTTTTTTAAATCCTATCTATAAATTTACTTTAAATAATTTTAAATTTATAAAGTTCACTTCTTAAGAAGTATATTAACATTATTCATCGCCTCGTACAAATGTTAATACATGATTGTAATTTTAACCGTGGTTCTTTTTTAATTTAGGTTAGATTTTTTTTAATTTATGAATTTTCTATTTAGATTGCTTAAAAAAACGGAGCATTTTAATGGACTGAAGTGCAAGTTCCATTATCCTTCCATTATCTATAAGTGTATTATATCAGTGTAAATCTGTATTTTATGATGTCGGAATGTATTTTTTGTTTTGATTCTTTTCAGTAATTTATTAATTTTTTTTTTAAAAAAAATTCTTTTTCGACTTTTTGATATACTCGCGCCCCCCTTTTAGGAATATCATGCCCCCTAGGGAGCGTGCCCCACAGTTTAAGAAACACTGATTTAAATAATTTATGCTTTAAAATATTGCACTACTAAAATTAAATTGCTGTTTAACATACCGTTAAATAAAAATAACAAGCTTGTATCTAGTTTGTCTTGAATGTAATACTTAATTCATAAATTGATATATCTAAAAAAATTATTTATTCTCTACACTATGTATAACATTACACACACACATATATATATATATACACATATATATATATATATATATATATATATATATATATATATATATATATATATATATATATATATATATATATAATTGAAACACCCATAAGAAGTTAATATGAAGTTATTCTACAAAACATTACATTTTTAAACAGAAAACATATACATTTTATAGATGTAAAAAATAAATTATTTTAGATTTCATGGAAACCAAATTGCATGAATGAATACCGCATGAGCATCGTAACATATATTTGCAATAACATCTTTTCATAAATAATCTCAGAGGCTGAGTATCAAATACAAAACATAATTTAGTCATTGATTGTTGATGTAACATTAATTGTGACAATGGATATAATGAAATATTTAAAGTTTATTTCCATAATCTCACTAAGTGACTGATGAATGTTTACAATAAAATATAAAAAAAAGTAGCAGAAATTTATACCTTTTGTAACAAAATAATATCAAAATACCCTCGTGAGTAATTTTAGGTCGATAGCCAGAGTTGGAAAAAGCAAGTAATTAATTACAATTTATTACAGTATATAAATATCAAAGTTGTCTTACTTTTTTCTGGATAGTATAATGTTTTTAAAATTAATACAAAATTATACGCCGAAAACCTTGCATTATGATCATACGTCATCCAGAATGCTAGGCACATCATGCCCCAACTCGCCTGAAAAAAAAAACCTTGTCATAAGCGTAAAGAATGTTCGCTTGTTCAAACGTCGTGTCCATAACCATGTAGTATTTAGAGGGGAATGTGGAGAAAAGAGTTTATCAAATTGTCCATGCTTGGCGCTTTCGAACATCGATTTCAGAAATAGCGCATTGATTTCAGAATTGGTGCTAATAAAATGACAGACTTTTTCCAGCAGCTTACCGGTCACTGTGCATTGACTCTAGAAGAGAATGAAGTAATTTATTAACAATGTTCGTCTGACCAAAGGGAAACAATGGCTGATATCACTAAAAACTACAACAGTAACAAACCACATGGTTTGTCCCGACACTACTGTCCCTGCAATCCTGCCTCAAAATTTCGTCCCTACACGAATGGTAAGTCATTGTCTACAGCACCTGCAGGGAACCATGATGCATCTATATTGGGCCCCAGAATAATGGAAAAAGTCGGCAGGTCTGAAAAATCATACTTTCTGATCAAAAAGCCTGAATGTGCTGATTACAACTAACACTCGGATGCCACGCGATGATCATGATATTATGGAGTGGGAGATGATTTCATGAGGGATATTAGGACCCATCCTCCCCTTAGAGTTGATGTTTTATCCTGAACCGGGTGCCCAAGTGCGTCATCTTTTGGCAATAGTGTTCTCGCTGTTTTAGTCGAGGTAAAACATGTCATAAGACAGTGTTTCTCTAAGTGTGGGGAGCCCCTCTCTGTTGGGCGCGAGCATATCGAACATTTAAAGATTTAAAAAAATAACCGAAATAAGTAAAACAAAATAATTTCTTCCATAATAAAAAATACACAACACTGATATAATTTATGCTTTTTTATCTGGCGTTTTTCCGTCATCAAATAGCTATCTTTGATCCCAAATCCAAATTAAAGGGAAAGAAACATTTTGTTTAATTTGCTGTATTTCCTCAATAAGAAAAATTTTTATTACGTTTTTATTATAAAATATTACTCGTTAAAAGAAAAAAAAACGAAGCCAGGACCCTGAGAAAAATTCTAAGATAAACAATTCATTACTGTAATTATTATTGAAATACTGTACATTCGTTGTAGAAAGAAAAGAAAGAAATGATTTACTTTTCAGCCAGGAAAAATAATACATTTGCTGATCAGTTGATTGACCTTCAAACTTACTGGTATGGTTAGTGTTCTACTTTAGTTCCTTCCCATCTTTTATGTGTTTGTTTTTCGCTTAGCGAAATTGTAAATAATAGAGTTTTACGATATTTGGAAAAGAATTGATTGATTTAAAGGAATATTTGGCTAAGATTTATTTTTATGTGTATTCTCAAACATATAAAGCATATTGAAAAACATCATTATTCTTTTTAGAACATCCGTATTTTTTTCTGAATACACTTTTAACCCGGGAGCGGTGGCGCGGGACATCTGTGATCTCTATTGAAGGAAGTTGAAACTGATCCAGCAAAAGAAAAACCAGCTGAAATAATGCATATTATTCACGATTGAGAAACACGATGAGCATGAAACGAAAGGAAAATTTTCAAAAGATTCCTAAAGAACTACATCAACTAAAATATGAAGCCATATGTGTACCGCAAGGTTCAGTTCGCCTTGTCAAAAAAGACACCAGGAAGAAAAAGTTCAACTTGCTATTTGTTGATCACCAAAGGTGTCACGAGTTCGAGCCCAGTACCACTAAAGACTCGCCGTGTAGGGTAGAGATGCTCGTTAAATATGTCGAGAGCTCAAACGTCATCTTGTTGGAGTGGTGTGGTAGTTAAAATAGGCCAGCTCAAGTATCATCCTCGTCACTTGACCATGGTTCAAAATTACGAGGTCCGTCTCCAAAAGCCCTCGTGTATCTAAACAGTGCGACGCTAATATTCACTCACTCGATCATGAAAGCTCATTAAAACTACAATAACTTGAACAAAATATGGCAAATGTGCCAGCAAGTAATTTTTATGTAATATTAGTGAAAAATATCTCTGATTTGCGTCCATTATTAAGGTCTTGCACTTTTGAATCATTTTAGTTAAGTTTTTTTTACTATTATTTTTTCTCTAATCATCAAAGAACAGTTGAATAGTCTTTTAAAGGCGGGAAGTATAATTTCTTTTAATTAAATTATTCACTGGAATTCCGATTTGTATCGTGTACAGTAAAAATAATTATAAGCAAAGGATAGGGGTAACTGAGTCCCCCCCCGCACTAACATTAGCGTTAGTATCGAGTGCACGCCTGCTCCCGGGTTAAAACATTTTGAAGTCTTCTCGCTTTAAATATTAAAAAAGTAACACACATATTCTTCATCGGAATTTTATATTAATTTTCATTACTTAACTTTAATTCTAAATGCAAATTCTGTGAGGTTTAAAATTACAGTTCTCTTAAACAGTTATTTACAACTATAGCATTTGTCTAAAAAAATCATTTTACGTTTTTTCACACAATGTCGTGCGTGCAGTTTTAATCTCCTTACAGTCCCGCTATTATATCAAGAATAATGTTTTTTTTTTTTAAATGAACTCGGGCGAAGAGCTGGCGTTTCATCCAGTATACGTTTAATGCATCAGTACTGAAGGTGGTATTTTTTAAGTAATTTCTTAATACTAAATTAAAAACAAGTTTAATAATTATTACTGACTTTCAAGGGCTTGTCTTGTGGAGCAAAGGTTTTCAAAGGAAGGTTTAATATCAGAAATTAACTTTCTGAGTTATTTTTATATATTTAGCTGAGGTCTATATTTTGTCTTTAAAGCAGCCACCGCAGAAAATCCGGTTTAACAAAGTTAGGATGTTGAACATGGCAATAGTATACGAAGTGCATTTATTCTTCGGAAGTTGAGAGCCCTTCTGGAGTATCTTGAAATACATCCCTAATCCACTCCTAATTTGCTACCAAATTTTCCTCATCAAGAAAATATTTTTTAAAATTATTTGCCAAGATGGCTAAATGATTTTACCTTGTTTTAAAAACAACTTTCACATGTTGTTCTTCAGATTTGTAAGTTTTAACACACAACGAGCTGAGACTTTTTTTTCCATTATTTACTTCAGTAGTGGTGAATGCAAAATTTAAGTATTTTTTAGAATATTTCCTTGATTTAATTTTCGGAACCTTACTCTTCTGCGCACTTGTTGATCCTTCATTATCGTCGAATGTTTGCTTACGACTTAAAAATATATGTATGATTTTGTTTTAATCTACTGCCGTAAATACTTAATTACCGTGAATTACAATTAGCGTGCAAATTAAAAATGTACATTCAAACTAGATTTGGTAGCTATAGAAGTATCGAGTTGATCGAAAATGACTGAAATTGTACAAGGAAAAGCATTTTTAAATGTTTTGCGCAGACGTCCGATAGGTTGCCCAGAATCACGCAAACGTACCCGATAATGCCAAGTGTGATGGATATGATAGAGAGCAACATAGACTAGACTATATTTCTAATGACATTTGTACTTTGAGAAATGGATGATGAATGAAATAAATCTTTAATTAAATATATCATTTTGCGATGTGTTCCATTTTAAAAATGAGAGAAAGAAAAGTAATATAATGATAAGTAAGTAAGGTATATTTTAAGTTATTTTCTTAAAATATATATTACATAAAAGTAACAAATACACAATTTAATATTTATACAGTTTATAATTGATATCGCATTGTAGCTTTAGCGTCAAATTGCATTTTTATTGCAGTAAATATATTATTTTTGTACAAGGGGTGGCGACAAAAATCATGGCTGAAAATTTGGTCGCCAGTATTGAAAGTTTGAGAAAGAAAGTCATAAGAGCTTAATAAGAGCGTGGAACTATCTGGAGAATTACATGTCATATAATGGCCTTTGAATTCCGCCGACATGAATTTGTGGTCCCCTCTTGAAAAATCGAATTATTTTTATTAGCCTATAATTTTGAATTCGGAAAAGCTGTTGAGTGTTTAATACCAGACACCTAATACTACACAGCATCATCTTAATGAGTCAATGACACTTCGAGTATTTGCATTTTTGGTGGTGAAAGGCTATTTGATTTCATACCGAACGGCTGGTCATAATGTAATGGAATATGAAAAGAAAATTTTTATTTATACATCACTGTGTAATTATTCAAATATTTTAAAGTGGTATTAATCTAAATTTCTCTTATTTCGATTTCCACTGATATATTTCTTTTAAAAGCACAATATTTTTTGTAATGTAAGAAAAAGTAAGCATAATACATAAATATATAAAATAAAATCAATATTTATTTCAAAGTATATGAATAATTTTGCAAATTCTTTGGAGTTTTATTTTAAAACTTTATCATTTAAATATGTGAAAATATTGTCAATTTAAATATGAGTCATTTTCAATGTATATTATTATACTCAATCGTTTATTTTGAAAACTATTACAGAATATTATCTGCTTTTTTGGCCATTTGTTAGTGATGGTGCAAATTAATTTCTCTTTTCTATTTGTATTTTGAGTGTAAGGACTGAATTGATTAATATATAAGGATAATTGACTCAAAGATTCAATTAGCTTACTAATTTAGTTAGTCACATACTTAAGAATTAAGTGAGAAAATCTTAGTTGTCTAAATGATGCTATTCAACAAAAACACAAGTCGAACTACATTTCAAAGTGAAATCATGTTAATAAATAATCTACAGTTAATACAGTTTTCAGCAATCAATAAACGGGCAAATCCTTCCTGATATTTTAAATTACTCTAGAATGTTATTACTCCATCCGCATTTAAAAATGAATCAAGATGTATACGATATAAATGATAGACTTCTTAAGCTTTGAATTAAAAGTATTACTTTCAAACACTTGTTTTGAAACTTGGATATTTATACACATATGTTCCATTAAAAATATGAAAGTAATAATTTAAAAATTAAATTCCTATTGTGTTGTATTTAAAAGTAATTGCATATGTTTGTTTTTAGTATTTCTCACCAGCATAAGAAAAGTTAAGAGTTAAAATAATAGTTTTATTTATATATATATATATATATATATATATATATATATATATATATATATATATATATATATATATAATACTTTTATATACCATTATAAAAACAAAAAAAAATGGTAACTGTTAAGTTTTTAAAATATAATTTTAAATGATGTTAAGTTTTACTACACACAATTAGGCAACATTCATTTAAGTGTGGAAAAAGGATTTTATTACAACTTTTTAATTATAATAAAATCTACTTTTAAATAAGATAAATTTACTTATATATATATATATATATATATATATATATATATATATATATATATATATATATAAACTTAAAACACTATAGTTTAAAATATTTATCCTTTAAAAACATATTTCTATATAAGAATTTATCTCAATAGCTGAGAATTTATATAAATGGCATCAATGAGTTCTAAAAATATAGAATGAGATTAAATATTCCCTACATTACTTATCTAATTTCTATACTAGGTAAGCTATATAAATGAATTGTTTTATAAATACATCTAATGTAGTTAAGTCCTTTAATTCTAAATAGGAAAAAAAGATCTAAATTTTTAAGTTAAAATATAGCAGTAAAAAAAAAAATTATCTTACACTTTTGTAATATTGTATTTACTTCGACAAAATGGCTTTTAGAACTTATTATGAGAATTAGTGATCTTCATTTTTAATTTTTTGTATCCTTTCTGTTCTTTAATTTTTATATAATTTTTGTAAAACCTTTAGTTAAGATCACATATTTTTTTCTTCATGAATCAAAGTTTTTAATGAAAAATTTTCAAATGTGACATTTCTGCCTATCTACTACAAAGCCTGTTACCAATAGCTCCCATTTGCCTCAAAGTTCTATGCAGAAAAACTCACATTAAAGGATTTTTCTTTGAATAATGAAATTTACGCATAATTATTTGAGGATGGTATAAATATAACAAGAAACAATATTGCGTTTTGATATAGTACATATTTTTTTATTAATCCTAAAAACTGAATAACCTATATGTGATAATATGAAAAATGATCTTACTCTGAACCATACAAAAATGCCGATTCCCTTGAATGTAAAAATCACGTATTAAAAATTGAAAACTGTTCTTTTTAAGGTAAAAAATTTACCTCTCTCACACAACTCTTACATAAAGGTAAGCAGTATCATTCAAAAACAATTTTTTGCAGAAAATATGGTATTATTCCACTTTCTACTGAATATTTTGTGAAAACAGAAAATATCTGAAATATAAATCCATCATATTCTAAATTAAAACCAAACTGTAAATACGTTGGTGTATAATGAAGTCCGTGTGTCTTAAGACTTATATTCTAACACTATCCTTACTGAATATCTTGAATACCTATAATTACGATCATCAGTCATTTTGACCGCTTATCCCGAATATCATAGAACGCGGAATTTTTACTAATATTATGCAAAGTTTATGCTTGTAGTTTTATGATTTATTTGTTAAATAAGGAAACATGAATTTTGAAAATAATAGGATAAATTAACATATGTAAGAAATAAAGCAGTCATAAATCAATTAAGATGTGAACATTTGGATAAAGCGTCTCTCAAATGTTTCCGATATGAAATATATATATATATATATATATATAAATGGAACACATTTATATTATTTGGTTTAGAAGTTGTACAGAATACTTATCTTTTTAATTTTATTTGTAGAAATTCCATACTTTCTGTAGCTCTCATTATATTTCTGCATGCATTTATTTGGAATTGTTTATGCTTATGGAATGATATATCAACATCATAAATTGCATTTCTCTTAGAAACGTAAGTTTGACGGTTTTCGATTAAAGGTATATCTTTCGAAACTCTTCCTGCTGATGCTTTATATCCGGATACCTCTTTATAAATTATACATGCATTTACAGCTGTCAAACGGGGGACGTGGGTAGTCTAATGGTTAGAGTGTCGGACTCGAGACCGTAGGTCCCGGCTTCAATTCCCGAGGCCACCAAATACCTTCCGAGTACACACGGAGTACGTGCCTGTTGAATCAGTGGATCCGAAAGTCTTCCGGGCGATCGAAGAAATCATGGGTGCAGGGAGCTGGAGAATATATTTCCCTCTCATCCAGTCCACATGCCTAAATTGTGAAGGGATAGAAAGGTGGTGTAGATATCTATCATGTAAAAGCCCAACCAGGCTCTGACAAATTTCATTCTTTCCCTGCGGGAAGGACACGCCGACAACAACCACATCAGTCAGATCAAGAGTATTAAATTAAAAAAAACCTGGTCAATGCCAAATGCAAAAGATTTTACTGACATATTTGACATGCATCGTCCCTTTACACTGTGGTACTAGGCTCAAATGTATGACACGCCTGCTACGTGTCCGTCACCTTGCCCACTAAACTTCATGGACCACTCGGCGAAATCAGAAAAGCTCGGTATGAATATTTATCTTTGCGTGGAAAAATGATTTTAACATCATACCGTATAAGTATTTAGAAAATTGTTTATGCATGTAATTATTTTGATGCAAATGCAGAGTATACTGATGGTAATAGTTTAGAGCTCGTGGTTATCGTAGTGTGAGTTCGAAGCCTCGTGCCAGAAAGGGCACGCCACGTAGACGAGTCTGATGCTTAAATTAACAGTGCGAAATTTAGAAATCTTAATTGAGTTAAGTATTTGACTACGTTCGGAAACGTGATTTTGCAAAAAAGTATAAATGGATAATATTTATAACAATTCGTGTCACTTAAATTATAAAGTGTACATAAAATTGTTTTAAGAATTGTATTACAATACAAAAATATTTAAGTACAATATTTTGACAAAAAATGAGCATAGAATGACCCATTTTCAAAATATTCTCATTTTGTGAAAAATACTTCTATTATAATAATATTCTGCATGTGCATACTAGCATAGATTGTTCTACAGAGGCTGAAATAGAATTTTTGAAATACACTCAAGAACATTGAAAATAGTGACCCAAGAAGGAAGCTAAGTACAATCGCGAAACTTTGCAAATAAGTACAGCGTAATGTGATATGCAAATGATCCAAGTTTTGTGACAATGCGCATGCTCATACACGCCGAGGTATCTCTACAATCAGGAAGAGGGTGTTATATAAGCCAGCGCAAATTCGAAGATTCATAATCGGGACGATAACCCGCCGATTGTAGGAAGACTTTGGTAAGCGAAACATGTCAGGTAAATGTGCTAGAAGACATTTCTCACAGTTAAGCGAGTTTGAGAGAGGCCTGATCATCGGGATAAAAATTGCAGGCTGTTCGACGCGCCGTGTTGCTGCTCAGGTGGATCGTTCGGAATGTGCCGTTAGAAATTGTTGGGAGCAGTGGTAACGAGAAGGTACTAAACGGAAAACGTGGTCTAGAGCGACCAAGAAGACCACGAGGAGAGAGGATCAAAGGATCATGCGGCCAGCACTTGTGGACCCCACAGTGATTTGTTCAACGATACGAGCAGACGTAGGTGTGGCAATTGTTCCACAAATAATTTCCAGCTACCTTACAGAAGCAAATCTTAAATCAAGCGCCTTTTTCGTGCACTCCCTTTAACACCGGAACATCGGCAACTGCGAGTACAGTGGTGAAAAGCCAGATCAATGTGGAATGTGACAGATTGCAAAATTTTGTGTTTAGTGATGAATCCCAGTTTGTTTTGGGTACAGAGGATAACCGTGTACGGGTGTGGAGGCGCCCTGGTGAGCGGTACAATTCCCCCTACACTGTTGTACGTCACACTGCCCGCACAGCTGGTGTAATGGTCTGTGGGGTCATAGCCTATGATAGCCGGTCCACTTTTATTGTGATGCGTGGAACTTTAACAGGCCAACGTTGCCTTGATGATATTCTTCGACCCCATGTAGGATCTTTCCTAAACGGTCTCCCAGGGGCAATTTTCCAGCAAGATAATGCTCGTCCGCTTACAGCAAGAATTACTCAAGACTTTATACGTCATTTTCAGACCCTTCCATGGCCGGCACACTCCCCCGATTTGTCCTCTGTAGAGCACGTGTGGGATCAGCTAAAACGGCAGATGCCATAATGTCATTCTGTACATGTTTTAGAGTTCTCTGTTCAAGATTTGTGGGCCCATTTGCCTCAGGACAACATAAAGTGTCTAATTAACTCAATGCTGAACCGTGTGGCGGCATGTATTGCAGCTGGAGGTGATCCAACGCGCTATTGAAGTTGCCCAGAATTTGTGTCGTTGCACACCCTGTATTCGTTTAATTGTCTTGTTTTTGAGATCAAGGGAATCTCTTATCTGTGTCATTATGTGTATTAAATTTCATTTCAATCCGATGCTTTCTTCTTGGGTCGCTATTTTCAATGTTCCTGAGAGTATATAAATTGAAAGTTAATTTATCCATATTTTACTACAACAGATGAGAGAAATTTTAAGAAAAAAATGCCGATATTTATTGCAATTGGTTATAACTCTGAAAATAATGTGAATGTTTTCAAAAATCCTAGTCCAGACTCTCTGCAGAAGTCTGTATTTTATATAAGCAAAATATTATTATTATAGAAGTTAGTTTTTATATGAGGAGAACGCTTTTGAAAAAAAATGTTATTCTTAGTTAACTTTTTAAAATATTGTATTTAAATAATGTTTTGTCACGTTTTAAAACAATTTTAAACATGTATTCTGTTCTAAGTGGCACTATATGTCATGAAAATTATCCGTTTATGCGTTTTTTTAAAATCACAGTTCCGAACATAGTTGGATACCTTAAGAGTCATGAACTTAAAGGTAGACGAACACTCGAAAGAGGCTAATCAGATTACATAGAGATAGTTACGAAATTTATATCAGTGGATTTAAATAAAAGTATACTTACAAAAGTGGTTTGAAAGGTAGGTATTTGAAATGTAGTTTTATAACGAAAAAAGAACGACTTAACATACATATAAATGTTTCATCACATAATTATTATATAATTAATTTTATAAAAAATAAAAACTTTTTTTTTAATCTTATAATCAAATGTAGATGTACATAAATATAAATAAGAGCCTGATACTGTTTTATTCAAGAAAATAATAATTATTAAATGTTATTGATTATTCTGGATATGGAAGCTGATGATATTCGTATGGATAGAAAAATGACTATATTTCCAAGTTTAGCGGAAAGGTGTATCGTTTTGTAGTTACGGCTCACAATCGCGATATGTGTAACCAATAGTCTAGGTAATTTTTAGAATGCCGTTAAATCAAGTGGTATGTCTGGTGAGGGTTTTCTTGTTATGAATTTATTGTCAAATATTCGCAACGCATGTGAAAAATTTTAAAAAATACATTATTTTCAGAAAAAAAATAAACAAGTGTATTTTGATCTACTTTAAAGCTTCATAACAAGAAACGTTTTCAAAAATACAAATTGAAAAATCAAACAAGGAATACAGCACAAAAAGGCTGGATTATTTTGCCAATAAGAATTTAGATACAATCAAACTTGAAATTAAAAAAAATCATGTGCTGAAATTGAGTCTGAATAACAATTTGAAAATTAAGTTTAGCAACAAAAAAAAAAAATGTAGTTATATTAGACGTTTTCGTTATGCATCCTTCGTATCTCTTTTGTTTCAATTTTGTTGTTATCAAAATACTAAAGTACTGATATTTTATTCATATCGCCCAATAAAAAATGCATGTTGTTTGAAAATATAAACTGTTAAAAAAGCAAAAAAAAAAACAAAAACTATTGATGTTAGAGGTAAATTCGTAGGTCATTGCATTTACCATACTTAAAATAACATGTATACAAATAATGAAAGAAATATATTCATAAATGTTTTTTGAGATATCGTGATTTTTTAGCTTTGACAAGAAAATCTTCATAAAGTTTTTATTACTATTTTACTAAAACAATGCTAGGTATCACGTATTCTTAAAACTAACTACTAATAAAACACACATGTTTTCCTCTTTCTCTTTTATTACTTTTTTCTTTCTAACAGCTCGATTTTTTTCCTAAAAAAATAATAAAGATTAAAAAAATTAAATTTCAGTCAAACCTTGATTCAGAAACATGTTGGAAGATACCTAAACTGTATAAAACTGTATATATTTAATTTTTCCCTCAAGTTAAACTTTTCGAAAAAAATAGATAAAATTTCTTATCAGAACTCTTAAAATAAATATTTCAAAGCTATTTCTTCAAGTATAAGCTAAAACTTTTTTTCGTTTACAGTTCATTACCATTGCAAGGCTCTGTGTTATCAAAATTAAGTTATTTATAACTAACCTAATTTAGTAAGCTTCAAATTTTATACATCTAAGTCTTGGCATTGATTAATACGTAAAGGCTCGAATAATTTCGCTTGCTTCAAATTGGCTTTGTTATCCTACACCTACTCTATTGTACTGAGAGTTTTCGGAGCATAATTAATCATGTATACTTACGGCAGAAATTTTAAATTCCCACTTAGTCGGAAATAAAGTGACTTTCTTTTATTGACAAAAGGCTGACTGGTTGGAAGACTGGTTTACAATTTATTGATGGAATTGTTGGATTTAACTTCAGTTTTAAAAAATCAATTGTAAATAGCTCATTTCTTTTGTTAATGCTTTAATTTTTATAGTTAATAATTATTTCATTTTTTTTAACTTTTAGGAATTTTTGTCGTTATTTGTACATAAAATAACAATTATCATCAATATTTTAAAACTGCAGCCACAATTCGGTAATGATTCTAAAATATAATCGCATAGTTAATTATGAAAGTTATGTTATTTGTATATAGAATAACAGGAATCATTAATATTTTAACATTACAGGTGCATTTTGAAATTAATCTAAAATATAATCACATATCTGGGGTGTTAACTTCATCTCGGGGGAGAAGGTAAAAATACAAACAATAATCAAATAGATATAATTCTTTGAAATTAAAATTATATAATTGGAATCTTTTACATATTATTTATAAAGGAATAAGGTTTCAAAGAAGTACAAAAATGTTTAAAATATAACCATAATTTAAAATTTATAAGCATATGAAATTAAAAAAAACATTTCTCTAGTAAATATTAAGTAGTTTTTACTTTGCGCATGTGCTATTTTCTCTAACAAGTACATTATCTATTTTTTTTTCAATTTACAATGTTTTTGTAAGGGACAAAAAAGCATAATTTTTGCTCTCGTCTTTTTCATTTTCTTCCTATTTCTCTCTTCATTTTAGTTTTTTTTCCTTCTGTATTAACATTTCAATACATTTTCACCCACTTTTGAGCTATGACTCTAATTTCAAATCTCTAGCTTATCGAGAATTTAGCTTCAAATCCATTACAAAATTCCACCCAGAAAGACAAGAAAGCGAGTTAATAAGAACATAGTAATTAATAATTATTTAATAAACTTAAATGATTTCTTATTAAACTAATAACTAAGTGGTAACTCAAAGAATTACTATTATGGTTCGCTCACATCAGTTTTAATTCATCATTTCTACATTCAAACTCCTTCACATTTAAATTGAGGCCAGTAACAATACATAAAACAGTTAATAATAAACAATAACGAGAGGTTTTTGTGCGTGACTATTTGCATCTGCTTTCTTCACCTAGCTGGCAGGCTAATTGTGTGTGTGGTTAATAGTTCTCACCGTCAAAAGACTGCACACTATTGTCAATAAAGCGATTTTTTGTTAGCGACTTGATAAAAAAAACTCGGTAATCTGGGGACCCTTCTTTGACCCCAGAGCCACGAAATTAAATACGGAGACACAACTTGATCCACGCTATCGACAGGTGGTCTTTGTTTGTAAAAATCCGTGTAATTACCGGAGTTGCGGGACACCTGTCGAAATCGGGGCCCCTCTACTTCGGAGGATCAGATCCGGGTCTAAACCTTTTTTTCACATTTTCATCATTGTCATGCATTTCTGATTTGTGGTCCAAATTTCAAGTTTCTAGCTCATTGGGAAGTTACGTTAAAATCAATAACAAAGTTCCACCTGTGAAAACATACACGAAAACGGGTTAATAAAAAAACATAGCAACCTGGGGTCCCTCTTTGACCCCAGAGCGACGAAATTGAATACGTAGACGGAATTTGACCCGTGCTATCGACAGGTGATCTTTGTTCGTGTAAATTCGTGTAACCTCCGGAGTTACGGAGCCCTTTTGAAATCGGGAACCGGGTAACTCTTTTTTTCACATTTTCATGCATTATTATCCACTTTTCAGCTTTTGTCTAAATTTCAAGTCTCTAGCTCCATGGAAAGTTTGTTTAAAATCAAATACAAATTCCACCCGAAAAACAAGAAAACGAGTTCATAAATACATGGTAAAATAGTAGTCTTTGATGTATAAAAATGGATACAGTTATAAAATATACCATACTCTTTAAAAAATACCTAATTTCAGTGCCATATATATATGTTTGTATTTCAAAATATTTTTAAAAAGATGAATTTTAAATTTTTTAAAAAAATAAACGTAATTTTTATGTTTTAGAGAATATAATTTATTATTCTAATTATATAAAAATAACTTGAGTGTAATAAGGAAACATTTAAATTTTTAAATCAAATTATTGTTTTTGATTAGAGCTACTATTTCAAAACATATAACGCGCAACGTAAAACTTGATTGATAGTTCTTGCATAAATTTTTCTTATTTTCATATGCTTATAATTTTCGAAATTGTGATTATATTTTAAACATTTTGAACATTTTTGAAGCTCCATTCATTTTATAAATAACGTGTAAAAGATTTGAACTTCTTAATTTTAATTTCAAAAAATCATATCTATTTGAATTTTTTTGTATTTTGACCCCTCCCCGAGACTAAGATAACTCTCCAAACATTCAAATGAAGCATATATTTTTGATTGTATGTATTTGACCGGTACTTTTTGATTTAATTCTATATTTCTTAAGTAAATACAAAAAAAAACTAAATATTAAATGCTAATTAGGTGACGTAGGTCTCACAAACTTGAAGTTCGATTCTTCCCGATCGCTACATGTAGACTATTAATTAGTGGTCAAAGTCATGAAATCGTGGCAGGCATGTCAAGAGTGTAAGCCTGGTACCGCTGATGACCCGCCGAACAGAGAAGGCTGAAGCACATTCAATCTGACGAGTCTCAAACATCCTCTTTTTGGTGTGGTGTGAAACATGAGGGAGGCTGGATATAAACTCAGGTGTCCTCCTCATCACTTGATATTAGTTTAAAATTACGGTGTCTGTCTCAAATAGCCGTGCAGGTTCACAATGCTACGTAAGTATATGTATCGATTTCTACATTCCTGATTAAGAAAAATACGCTTCCGTATGTTGAATACTAGAATAGATTAGAATTTGTCACAAAAATTATAAAAATAGTATATCATATTTTATTATATTTTTATAATATTATGTAATATTATATATTTTTTTTACTTCCATCTTAAGATTCAAAATAAAATTGAAAGCTAGGTTACTTATATTCACTTGTATAGCTCTATTGCAACGGCTAATAAAATAATAGATATCACTTACATAAGTATACATACATATAATATATATATATATATATATATATATATATAGCATATATATATATATATATATATATATATATATATATATATATATATATATATATATATATAATTTAATTTTAATTAATTTTATTTTCCCTTTTAATTTCTTGAGATCTTATATTCATCACAAATACATTAACCGGCTTACTACTTCAATTCCAAATCCACCACACAACAATAGGTTTTCAAAGTCAGCATGTTAGTGGTCTTGCTGTGAAGATTATATCATAACACTCATATCACAGTTTACATTTTTTCCACACACATTATTGACAACCAACCAAATTAGAGCCTAGCAAATTTACATTTTTGACAATCAACCAATTCAAATTTTACCATATTTGATTGTCGTCATTTTATACTTGTCTTTTCTGGCTGGTATAAAAGTCAGCTCAAAAGATGTGGTTATGTATTTTCGAATTTTTTATTTAGTGAATAATTGACTTTCATTAATGGCAAGACGCTTGTTTCTCTTCGTAAAAGCTTTGTGAGTAAAGAAATTTTGTTAAATTAATTTTTGAATGATACTTTTCTTATGTAATTGCTTTGGCATTTTCCTACTTTTCTTACATAATTATTTTGTGATTTTGTGATTTTTTCTGCATTAAGAGTTTTGGGAGAGTTTGTTACATAATAGTAGTGATTGGTTTTATCATGCTGTCTGAGTTATCCATACTCTGTAGTTTTGTTTATTTTATTCTATTTGGTTTTCCTACCGAGTTGTAAAGGGGGAAGGTTGGTGCCTTTAAACTAGTTTAACCCCACTTATTCGGTCCTAAGTCCGAAATTGCTTTCTGACTCACTAGGTTCTGCTTTTTTGTACTTCTTTTATTTCTCTATATTTTTGTTCTTCATGTTCAGCTTTTATATTTTTATTATGCTATTTCTTGTTATGTTCTTTATCTATTATTTCTTGTTTTTGATAAATAATACATATTTCTTTTATATATATTTTATGCATTCATTTGGCTGCTTTGCGCCTATCTATGTATAAATCTATTTACTAATGTGATTGTTCAGATATGGATGTAGTCAATATAGAGTATGTTTGCCTATAGCGAATTTTGAAATCGACATTAGATTCAAAATCTTGTCTATGAATGTTTTTTCTTTTTTTATTAAGTTTTATTTGGCTTTGTTCTTTTTACTTGTGTGTTTTTCTTGTTTATATAAAAAATTTTATGCCAACGTCTGATTTTGTGCCTATAATGTAATTGTGGATATGTTATCTATGAGTGGATTAGATTTTTTGGAATTATTGCTCATTATTTCTCTTTTATTAATGTGATTGAAAAAAACTTTTTGTTAATGATATTTTATTTGGGGTCCTTTCAATGTACCTTTAACTTTTAAAATAACTATGAATTTAAAAAATAACAAGTTTTATGCGACTGGCAATTTGTTATACCATGGTATGACATTGCTCGGTGGTACAGTATAATGGTATCTGTACCATCGTCATCCATTTACCATTTTTATGAGATCTTATATAGAGATTTTGTATATTATCCTTTCGCAAAAAATATATGCACCCAGAAGAAATTGAGCTACATTCACGAAATTTGGTATGCATGTAGTGTATATGAAAATAAACAAATGATTAAAAATTCAGAACAAAATATCATTTTATTAAGCGGTTACAGCTTGCAAAAGGTTAAAAATCAGTAAGTAGTAAAGCCACCTCTGGCAGCTATACAAGCCGAAATTCGGCGTGGCATCGATTCAATTAGATCACTTATGACCCCCTGTGGAAGATCCTGCCATAGTCTTTGCATCTGCGCAGTTAATTCTTCTGTATCTCGGGACGGCTGCAGTTGCCTTCCCAGACATGCTCTATTGGCGAAAGATCTGGTGACCTGGCAGGCCATGGTAGGACGTCATATCCTTTGAAGACATTGTTGGGAGAGTCGCGCAGTATGTGGACGAGCATTATCCTGTTGATAAATGGCACCTGGGCGACTTGATAGCATGGGTAGCACAATCGGCGTTAAAATATCGTCCACGTATCTGCGAGCTGTCAAAGTGCCTTGAAGGACCACTAAAGATGATCGTGTGTCCCAAGAAATTGCTCCCCACACTGTCACACCTTGTGAAATTGCTGTATGCCGCTCGACAATAAATGCCGGACGATCGGACAGCTGGCCGGTGCGCCTCCAGACACGTGTGCGGTGGTCATCATCACTGAGACTGAATCGGGGATTCATCACTGAATATGACACGTCTCCAGTCTGTCACACTCCAAGTTGCCCGAGGTCGGCAAAAATCCAGTCGACACTGCCTATGATGTGGGGTCAGTGGTAAGCGTCTTAGCGGACGTCGGCTCCTCAAGCCAACTTCGGTCAGTCGTCTCCTTATGGTTTCTCTTGATGGCACTGGATGTCTGGAAGGAGGTAAGTGGCGTTGAATCGATGCTAGCGACGTTGTTGGTGCCGAAGTGGCCACTCTTCTGATTGCACGATCCTCGCGATCATTTGTGTTCCTGGGACGTCCTGACCCTCCGCGACGGTACACTCTACCTTCTGTGATCCACTGTTGCCAACACCGAGCAACTACCATATCGCTCCCGACCGAGGGGGGCCGATACGTCTATTCGACCAACCTGCTTCTCTGAGGCCTATTATACGGCCCCCTATCAAAGTCCGTCAGCTGCTTGTACTGCCGCCGGTTTCGTCTTAGAGGCATCCTAAGTCTCAATATCGTCTATCAAAGTCATCAGATTCGTTTGGATAGCCGTACGGCGCTCGTACTCATGCTTTTAAACTCTCCCAGTTGCGCAAATAATATGCGCATAGCACACTTAGCCTTGTCTCATTGGCTTCGAAATTTTAATCATTTGCATATCTCTTACCAGACTACATTCTTGCCGAGTTTCGGGATTGTAGCTTGATTTCTTCTGGGTGTATATATTTTGCGACAGAGTGTATTTGGGTATGGCTTTAGTTAGTTATGGAGATGGGCACAAGGGTTCTGAGTTGGCATATAAAAAACTATAAATTTTTTAAAAAATACAAAAAAATGTGTGAATTGTTTTGATAATCAGAATTTTTTTGCTTTCCCTTCTGTATCTAAACATTGTCGTGTTAGAATTTTTAAAACTCGAATTTTTTGGAACTCTAAATATAAGAATTTATCTCGTACAGCAAAACGAAATATATTCATGTTTCCCATAGTATAGATGAAAATCAAAGAGATAAGGATTTTGGTAACATATTAGAAAATAGGTTTTTCAGAGATATTCATGCTTTAAAACTAAAATTTAGATCTTGCACTGATAAAAGATGCAAGGCGTGTGGCATGATGAGTAGGGAACAGTTGGATAAGGATGCAGGTTATTTATTTTGTAAGACTTTTAACTGTGTTTACAAAATGACATGCAACATATGTAAATTCGCTTATATAGGTCAGACTTCAAACACTATCAATATTAGATTGAATCAGCATAGGTCTGATACAAGGAAATTTGATTGCAACAATAACCAGGCTAAGATTGAGATAGGAGACTTTCATAAACATGGATTCAATAACATAACTGTACATATACTTAGAATAGTGCCAAATATTAAACAAATATTATGGTTCGAAAACTTTTTATAGATTCATTTAGATCATATTATCCTTATGGTTTGAATGTTATATGGAAAGATGAAAGTGTCTTATTAGATTTTAAACAAAAATCCGAGAATTCATTATATATTCCGAATTTTAATAAATTTATTGATAATAGTAATAATATTCGTTTAGTGAGAATTTCAAAAGCTAAACGCAGAAAAAAGAGTTAGAGACATGTCAACCCTCAAGAATTCTATGTTAGAATTAGTTGTTAAATTTGATGATAACTACAACACAGGCTTAATTAAATCGTTTATGTTTGGCTTGAATAAAAACTGAAAATTAAAATTATGACAGATATTTTAAGCAGATATAAATTTCGAGATTCTCATAGTATGCATATGATTCGAGACCTTAATAACTATTTAATACAAAAAATGAATATTAAATTAGATGCAAGTGGTAAAATTACTCTACAGAATATTGTACATTATTATTTATGAATAAATCCTTTAACAAAATTAACTTTTTAAGTATATTTCAAAAATATCAATCCTTTTTTCCTATTAAAATATTATTATTAAAAGGCCTTTCAAATACAACAAGAAATTAGGTAGATTTATATTTAAATATAATCAAATCTCGGAGCTTCTAAGTTCAGAATCATGTAGATGCAATCTATATCGAGACTATATTGATGATTATTATCAGCACGTTGTCACAGGAGACCTTAGCATCGTGAAAGATGATTTGTTAAGAAATTTTATGGAAAAAGGTACCGGTTTTAGACTGATGATCACAAAAATAAATCTAACGTTATGAAACAAATCATAAAAGATTTAGATAAATTCTACCTTTAAAATGGCAATTAAATACGGAATGCCGATTGAAGCATTCAATCAATTAGATCTTATGTAGCAACAGAAATTCAAAGGAATTAGATTTTACTGTTGAAAATGAAATTATGTATAAAGATCTTAAATCATCAATAGTAAATATCCAAATGACTTCGTTATTACATATGTTGATAAGGTCTCTACTAATTATGCCATAATTTGTAAATATTTTACAGTAAAATATTAAGTAACCACATTTTAAATAATAATTCCTTTCTCAAAAATCAATTCACAATAATAGAGAAGATGATAATCGTCTTTTAGCTTTGAACAAAAGACTGAATATTCATCTAAATAATATTAAATATCCAAGTATTTTTTTTTTAACACCAAAATTTCATAAAAAACCCTATAAAATTCCGTAGTATCACTAATGGATACAATACATATATCACGAAGTCTGGGAAGATTTTACAATGTCTTCTTCAAAATCTAATTGATAATTTACAAAACACGGCAATTATTAAAAATAGCTTAGAGATTGCTAGAGTTACTAAGGATATGATTATTTTTCTATGCATGGTTTTGATTTTAGAGGACCTTTTTAATTCTATAGATATTGACGATATGATTAAGATTCTACAGTTAATTTATGATAAATATGAATTATATACTTCAATGAAAAAGACAAATTTGATATTCTTGTTAACCTCGTATTAAAAGAAAATTTCATTACATTTGATCTTCTTTACAAACAGATCAAAGGATTACCTCAGGGTGGTCCAGCTAGTAATTGTTTAGCGAACCTATATTTGCATTTTATTGAAATAGATCATGATGTAAATAATTCTTACTTAATTTATAATAATTTTAATAATAATATAATAATGATATAATAATTTTGGTAAAAAATAGTGAATACAAACCAAATATTACATTCTACCCTGATTATCTCCAAGCTCCTTAAAAACTAACTTCAACTCTAATAGGGTAGAATTCTTGGTTTAGACTTGCATCTTATTAACAATATTATAAGTCAGTAACATTTTTGACAAAAGAGATTCGTTTAAGTTCCATATAATTAAAATTCCCGTATGGAACAGTAATTTACATATATCAATTTACAGAAATATCATTTTGAATTTTTTATTTAGAAATGATAACTTAACTACCCACAAAATAGATAAATACTATAATATAAATATTTTTTTTCAATGTTGTTTAGATCATGAATACCCTTTTAATTTCTTGAGATCTTATATTCATCACAAATACATTAACCGGCTTGCTACTTCGAATTCCAAATCCACCACACAACAATAGGTTTTCAAAGTCAGCATGTTAATGGTCTTGCTGTGAAGATTATATCATAACACTCATATCACAGTTTACATTTTTTTCCACACACATTATTGACAACCAACCAAATTAGAGCCTAGCAAATTTACATTTTTGACAATCAACCAATTCAAATTTTACCATATTTGATTGTCGTCATTTTATACTTGTCTTTTCTGGCTGGTATAAAAGTCAGCTCAAAAGATGTGGTTATGTATTTTCGAATTTTTTAACTTAGTGAATAATTGACTTTCATTAATGGCAAGACGCTTGTTTCTCTTCGTAAAAGCTTTGTGAGTAAATAAATTTTGTTAAATTATCTTTGAATGATACTTTTCTTATGTAATTGTTTTGGCATTTTTCTACTTTTCTTACATAATTATTTTGTGATTTTTTGTGATTTTTCTGCATTAAGAGTTTTGGAGAGTTTGTTACATAATAGTAGTGATTGGTTTTATCATGCTCTCTGAGTTATCCATACTCTGTAGTTTTGTTTATTTTATTTTATTTGGTTTTCCTACCGAGTTGCAAAGGGGAAGGTTGGCGCCTTTAAACTAGTTTAACCCCACTTATTCGGTCCTAAGTCCGAAATTGCTTTTCTGACTCACTAGGTTCTTGCTTTTTTGTACTTCTTTTTATTTCTCTATAATTTTGTTCTTCATGTTCAGCTTTTATATTTTTATTATGCTATTTCTTGTTATGTTCTTTATCTATTATTTCTTGTTTTTGATAAATAATACATATTTCTTATATATATATATATATATATATATATATATATATATATATATATATAGGGTTTAAATTATTAGGCAATATAAATATATTCTCTCCAATCAGGGATGTTAAAATCTCACCAATAGATGGCGCTACCAGCAAATATATGCATGTCCCCGGAAATGTGGGTTTTGGAGGGAGAAACGAGAGAGACGTCGGAGGGACAGGCTCTGGGTTACGAACCAGAGGTCACGTTTTCGGTCAACGTGGTGGTCAGTAGGCTTAGCGACAATTGAGAGTATGCTCCGTTGAATAACTTATAAAATTTGTTATTGAGTATTTAATTGTAAATAATCTAATATTTCATTAAACAGTAATTTTATTCTAATCAGCTTATTTCTTTGAATATCAAGATCCTGTACATAGTGACTAACCCCTAGACAACAAAAGAAAAGACACTTGTATAAATAAATTACACCCCTACATGTATACGTACGAATATATACACTAGTGCCGGTTACCTTTTCTGCAAACGGTTGAATTGAAAAAGAAGAGTAAACTTGCAAGTTAAACTCCAAAATACGAAAAAGCGAACAAAATTGTTAAGTTGATTAAACAATTATTGCTGATACAGAATTCTATCTTTTAATGCCAGTATAACAGAAACTATTACGCAAAATCCACTCTTAGCGGATTTCTACTAAGAAAAAGAAACATGCATGCCAAGTTTAATGTTTATCAATCATTATTTTAACATAGAGCGATCTCATGAGAAGTTAAGAATTTCTCTTATATCCTTTTTTCCTCTTTATATATTTATAAATATATATATGTAATAATTCCCCCTGGGATCCTTTTTAATGAACTCTTTTTAATAATATTCAAATGGTATTTTAATTGCTTGGTTCGAGGCTAACACCCTCATCTAATCAAAATCGACTAATATTATTACATCATAAATCCTTTTCCCGCCCTTTGTGACCAATCGGAGCTCTTATTACAAAAATGTCAAGTGGTCGTCACCTTCTTGTATAAAAACAGATGTCTCTGGAAATCTCGTCCTCTCTTCGCTCGTTTTTCTGCAGTCATGTAGTTAGCTGCTTTGTGTTGTGTGTTGTAGTTCCTTTGTCTGTGTTATGTAGTCCACGTTCATCGTAATTAATATTCCTAGGTGTTTCGAGATATTCAATAAATTGGATTTACTAATCTACCAGACTGCCTCGTCGATCTTTCCATATAAAATGCATCAACATACAGAAAATCCCATCACCGGCCCTGACCTACCTTTGGTTCACCATTGTTTAAATCAACCACTCGCCACGGCAAATTATGCACTGCTTAAGTTTTATCATTATATACCGGGTGTTCACAATTAAACGACCCTACTTCAAAATTCTCTACAGACGAAACTATTCTTCAGAAAGTTGTAAAATGTTGTGAACTACATAAAGAAGGGATGTGAATTTGTTTCAGCGAATAAAATAATTAGTTCAAAATTTCACCACTAGAGCGCGTTTTTAATGGCGATCATATTTATCATACATTTATAACAGTTTACAAATTTTGTTACAACAATAAATGCTCAACATGATGACCATCGTTTTCAGCTAATATTTGAAATCTTAAGATAGCATGTTCCATCGTTGACCACAGTGTGTTCTGAGAAGTGTTAAGAACATGTCGTGAAATACTGTCTTTGAGATCAGGTAAAGTGTTTGGTTAATCACAACTTTTCAGCGGTTTTAAATGGCCCCAAAGCCAAAAATCGCATGGATTAAGGTCAGGCGATTGGGGAGGCCACAGATGACGAAATTGGCGGCTAATCACACGTTTTTCTGTGAAGTGATGTTTGAGAACGTCCGTAACACAACGTATAATGTGTGGAGGAGCTCCATCTTGCATAAAAATTATGCGTGAAAGGCACTGACGTGCTTGCAGATCTGGAATAATTTTATTCCGTAATAACGATGCATATCGCTGTCCAGTGATAGAACATGTTACTGAACCTCCAGCACCTAATTTCTCGAAAAAATACGGGCCAACAATAAAAGACGCGGAAAACTCACACCACACCCTTAACTTTTGGTGAGTGTAGCGGAACTCGTAATGTGGAATGCGGATTGTCTGTTTCCCAAATTCGGCAGTTGTGAGTATTCACCGAAACGTCCAAATGAAAGTGAGCTTCGTCTGTTCAGAGGATATTCCAAGGCCATTCTGGATCAACTTCCAAACGAGCAAGAAACTGCAGTGAAAACAGATGCCGAGTCTCGAAATCATGTGGAAGCAATTTCTGCACAAATTGAAGCTTGTATGGATAGTAACGGAGGATGTTTCCCATCATCTTCTGGACAGTTGAACGAGGCAGATCCAATGTTTCTTCTACACGGAGAACACTTGTACTAGCCAGCACGTTGGATGATTTGTCCTCTTCCACCTGAAGTGATACTTTCTCTATTGCTTCAGCAGAAACAGGTTTTTTTCCTCTGCCAGAACGAACTTTAAACAATCCTGTTTCTTCAAATTTGGTTAATATCACTCGAAGAGTTTTAGCAGTCAATGGACCTTTTCGCAACCCCTTTAACGTCCGAAATTTCCGTACAACAACTATTGCGGAATTATCGTTTTGATAGAATAACTTTACTAACAACGCTCGATCTGGTAAACATAATGACATTCTGATTAGCAATACCAAGCACAATGAAAATAAACTAATCTTCCATGAAAGTTTATTGCTTTTATAACAGTTGCTGTGTGACGTAGAAAAAAATTGCATATTTTCGTCTTCCTTCGTGTAAATCTTTTGAAAATTAGTCATCGAAAAAGTTTAATTAAAATTTTCAGTTCATTTTAGAGATTGTGTTTTTTAATGAGTATCAGTTATTGAGTTACCGTATCCTGTGGATGGCCTTCATTCAAAAGTGCCATCTAGTGGCGAAACTTTGAACTAATTTTTTTTATTCGCTCAAACAAATTCCCATCCCTTCTTTATGTCGTACACAACATTTTACAACTTTCTGAACAATAGTTTCGTCTGTAGACAATTTTGAAGTAGTGTCGTTTAATTGTGGACACCTGGTATATATATATATATATATATATATATATATATATATATATATATATATATATATATATATAATGTGCGTAAGAGAGAGATATATACAAAACAGAATAGACTGCGTAAATATGTATACCTCTATCTTTTAACGTTTATTCTATATGTTTATATTGCAACGAATTTTGTGTGATGGACACTTCAAATTGTGTAAATAATTTATGTATTTTTATTTAATACAATTTGTTGTTTTTAATTTATGTTAAAATGATAATATACGTAAGCAACGCTGTTCCTTACATTATGATGGCGATTCAGAGGAAACTTAGGAAAATCTTGGCAATAGAGCCACGTTGGCATCACTTTTGGTGAGCATGTTGGCGACCATTTTTGTCAAATCCGTGACCATATGGATATTTTTAGAAATTAGTGGATAAATTTATTAATATCATGATCAATGACGTATGCGAATTATTTGAGAAAAATCTGTGAAAACTATAAATAGGGAGCTGCTCACCGAAACCATTTAGTCTTGTTTTGGCAATAAGACAGTTGTATTGATTTGACCATAAAGAGTTGACCTGCAATTTGTTATTGCTTTAGCTGTTGTGTAGGACAAACTAGTGCTTGTGAATAATCTTTTACATACTTGTATTTTAAACACTAACAGTTGTGTCAACGCCGTATTAAGTGTGAAGGCCTTCTGAGAGTTATTCTTTGTACTCCAAGGCTTCTGTATTCAGAGAGTAATTTTCAACAATAAATTTATGTCACTCCTGAAGATCTGTCTTGCACTTTGCGGCTGATTGCATAAAATCTTCGAAACTTGATCAACGTTACAATATGAATTTATATATAGCATACATATGTACTGTAATAATTCTCCACTTAAACTTTCTTTAGAGGGACTTTTTAAAATTTATGATGGTCTCAAACCCTCCAAAATTTCACTGCATATTGAATTATTTTCGTTTATCCTTTTAACGGGAAATTTATGTTAACCATTACTTTATCTCCTCAAAAATATCACGTTCACACATGAGAGGATACAATGCTGTATTAGCCATCGAATCTGTCCATGTTAACCGCGGAAATCTTGTGAGTGTTACAGATTCGAGAAGCTACCTTTATGAAAAGATGCAAAATCTGAAGTTTCTGGAATGAGAAAGAAGAATGCTTTTGTCTTTTGCCATCTGCTTGGGAATACTTTTGTCCCTATTTCTTATCATTCGTGTAGTAAAGTGTTAATGTTATAAAGCATCTTCACTTGTTCCAGTCATGTTGTTCATTGTTACAAGCATCCGAAATGTTAAAACCACTTAAAGATGTCCGCAAAAAAATGTCTGGTCTCAGTAAAAGTACTAAACCAAAAAAAAAAAATTTTTTTTCACTCATCACGAGATCTTTTGAGTTATTAGACTTACAGAATTGAAATTTGGTAAGCATGTTTATCTTTTTAACACTAGAACGTCTGGGATTTCGATTGCCCTTAAACGTCCACCGTTGTCATTTTGACACTGTGACATAAAATATATTAAAAAAACTAGCTGCATGGCCTAGCGTTGCACGGACTTTTACTCTCCCTCATGGCGCCAGAAATTGTGTGTGTATGAGTTTGTACGCGCGCGATGTGAGTAATTTATAAAATTATTTCATTAAATTTTCCTTTTTCAAAATTTATTCCACTTAATTTCGATTTTTTCCCACTCTGTTCTCACTTTTTTAAGTGTAAAATTGATGTTTCCTCTTCCCCCTCACAAATAAAATATAGCTTCAAATTTCTATGTATGACTTATAAAAAACAATATTGCATTAGTTAAAAAAAATATTAAGGTAAAGCAATAAAAGCAAAACGATTCTTATGCTAAGAGTAAAACAAACAACTTTCATCATTTTTTCAATAATAGTTTTTAAGAATCTAAAATAATAAAATAAATTTCAGATTTTCTTAAATCAATCAATCGTTACATATATAGTTAGCTTAAAAATGACTCTAAAATGTATTTTTATCCCAAATAATAAACGATGTTCTTTTTAATTAACAAATAATTAATTTAATAATGAAATAATAGAAATAACTCTTTTAAAAACATATATATTTACATATATTAATTAAAATCCATTTGTGTAAATAATACATAAAAGAAAAGTTACACTTAGTTATTGAAACGATTGCTTTTTTTTTCATTGCTTGAATAAACATGTACATATATTTAAGTTATAAAAAAACAGTATGGGGGAAAATCCTAGATATATATTTACATGTAGTTAAAAAAAACATTCAAAAAGAAAAAAAAACAGTCTGATAAAAACATTTTTATATTTTATTTTAATTGTATAGTTTTTCATTCCACTGTCTTTAGTAAATTATTTAAACATGAATCAGACGGGGGAAAAAGTATATTATGCAAGACTAACATATTCATTATTTTAACAATAATTTCCTTCTTAGATTTTAAAATAATAAAATAAATTTAAAAAAATGTTCATTTACCAAATAATGGGGACATAACGTTTGCATAAGAAGTAACAGTAAAAGAAAAAAATCTAGTGTATAAATGTATAATATTATATTTTATTTGTAAAGTGTGTTTTTTAGAGGTATAGAACCTTAAATTGCAATAAAACAACGAAGTATTATTCGATTGACATGAATATTTTTTATTCGAAAGATAATCTTGTGGCATTACATTTTAAATATGATTTCTGGCATAGGACTGCCACGGCTGGCTCGGATGTAGTCCAATCTGGACGTCCAATTTTCGATGACTTTTCCAACATTTGTGGCCGTATATCGGCAATAACACGGCGAATGTTGTCTTCCAAATGGTCAAGCGTTTCTGGCTTATCCGCATAGACCAATGACTTTACATAGCCCCACAGAAAATAGTCTAGCGGTGTTAAATCACAAGATCTTGGAGGCCAATTCACAGCGTCAAAGCGTGAAATTAGGCGGTCAGCAAACGTGTCTTTCAATAAATCGATTGTGGCACGAGCTGCGTGACATGTTGCGCCGTCTTGTTGGAACCACAGCTCCTGAACATCATGATTGTTCAATTCAGGAATGAAAAAGTTAGTAACCATGGCTCTATACCGATTACCATTGACTGTAACGTTGTGGCCTCCATCGTTTTTGACGAAGTACGGACCAATGATTCCACCAGCCCATAAAGCGCACCAAACAGTCAGTTTTTCTGGATGAACGGTGTTTCGACATACACTGGTGGATTAGCCTCACTCCAAATGCAGCAGTTTTGTTTGTTGACGTAGCCATTCAACCAGAAGTGCGCTTCATCGCTAAACAAAATTCGCTTATGAAAATCGGGAACAACGGCAATCTCGTTTTGGGCCCATTCGACGAATATACGCTTGGCTTGATGATCGTTTTGATGAATTGCCAAACCAAACTGAGAATAAATCATTTGACAGCTGTTAAATCGGTCGCCATCTTGGAAAGTAATGCTAACTTAAACTTCTATACCTGGAAAAAAAACACTCTGTACTTAAAAGATATTTGAGAATAATCTTCATACTCTAATATATTAGATATATTTTATTGTTAAAATAATATATTTACTAATGAAATGTTATAACTGAATACTATTCATGTTTTCCAATACGTTAATTGTAATTATAGTTAATGATTTTTTTTTTTGTAAAAATAACATATTGTACAAAGAGGCGTTAAACAATTCAGATTGAAGCATAAATAAGTTTTTAACGATCTAATTTTACGGGAATTACAAATTAAACAAAACAAAAAAAAAGCTTTTTGCATGTCTCAGCTGAAAAACAGCAACAACAAAAAAAAAGAAATTGTTAAATTTTAAATCTGTAGATCTAATACCTGATAAAAGGGATTTTTATTTATTTATAACTCCCCTTAACTCACTTGTCAATCTAATTTTGAAGGCACCTTCTGAAACTGATCTCTGCTCAGCAAAAAAAACACATTTTTACAAATTTTGTGTAATTAATGCTTAAAATAGTGTAAAAAATACATTAATATTATTTTCTTTTGTAATTATTTTATGTTCAAATCTTCCACCACCTCTCCCTTCGAAATCTAGTTTTATTATGAAAAAAATAGGGATTGCACTGATCAGCGGAAAAAATTAAAAGCAAGCACGTGCTGAGGCATGGCATAGGTAAAACAAAAGGAGTTTCTTCACACATAAAAGATAAATATATGCTGTCTTGGGTTTTTTTTTTGGCAGCGCACCCCAGAATAGCTCGAACGTAGCAGAAATTTTTCCTACTTACTTGACAATTATCATTATATTTTGGAAACTTCACGCAATATCTTTATAAATTACAGCCTATGTATTATTCCGATGTATAAGCTATATTATTGTAAAGTTTCATTAAAATCTTAGTTCAGTTGTTTTTCCGTGAAAGACTACCAAACAGCCAGAGATACTCTTGCGTTTATAATATTAGTAAGGATTGTTTAACTAAATAATTGCAGGACGGCATAGTTTTTTAAGACTTTGACTATTATTTCATTTAATTAATATATTTTATACATGACGTTGACATTATGCTTCTCGAAGCTCGTTGGACCACTGCTTTGTCACAAAACATTCGGGAGGTAAATCTGCGAGGAACATTAGTATTATGTGGTATCCATTACCTGCCGTCCCTAGTGATATATATTTCCGGGGTTACTGGAATAAAATAAGTTATATGTGTTTTTTCATCAGATTCTTCGCAGTCACTTTCACTTAATCGTATGTCTTCATCGGAATCTAAATTAGAGAGAGCCAATCATTTTCAGAAATCTCTCACAATAAATTAGCAATTTCACCAGGGATTAAACCTTTTCTATGAGCCATTGTTTCATGGTGTCTGCTCTGCACAAGGTTCAAAAATCGAATGTTTTTTTTTTCAATGAGCAGATTGCCAAATGATATGTAACGAAACACATAGACACATCAATTTAAAAAAAATAAGATTCATTTCCGATGTTAACCCAATAACACTGCATTCAAGGTCAATTAAATGCGTTACAGTACTTTGGGAAGTTTGTTTTACTATTAGTAGTGATGAACGATAGCTATTTATGATCACAAATTGCCTTGGTGTCTAAATGACACCAACGGACGGTCTAGGTAATTTTAATTTGTTGTAAAATTTCTCCTAATTAACCTAGAACCGTAAAAACATTCTCTATGTAATTAGCATGGGAAGTGATTAAATAACACGAAAATTTTTCAATTTTTTCTGCAAAAATGTGGAAATGAGAACACACTGAATAGGCTCCGGTGTCAAATTGATACTGATAAACGTTCTACTTTTAAGTTGAGATCTGCTAAGAACGGATCTTGCTGAAATAGACTCCCAAGGGAGTTAGAACTTAGTTATAAAGGCAGAATGTTCTGATTTTGAACTGTTCTATATAGAGAGACTAAGATATATCTGATTTTGAATTGTTGCATGTACAGACTAAGATGTTTATTTTCTTCAATAGAGACAGTTAAGAACGGGCTTTAATGAAATCAACCCTCACGGGGGAGTCATGGCAGAGTATAAATACACAGATTTCGTTTTCAACAATTCAATTTAAAGACTTGAAATTTGATAAACATGTTTTTTTGCCATCGTCAAAATTCGTTAGAAATGATTTTGAAGTAAATAGACTCCCAAGGAAGATTGAGGCAATGCGTTATAGATGAAAATTTCGATTTGAATCTGTTAGACCAATATATTGGAAACTTGTCAAGCATATGTGTCTTGTTAGAGATATCCGCTACATATGAGTGTCACGAATCCTCGCCTCGAGCTTTCGCAACTTGTATTATTTTAATTAATCATTTATATTGATAAGTTTCAGCTGTTTGGCAACGCACTTTATCTCGTGTGAAACCACGAGAAATGCTTTCCATTCGTCAGTTGTCAATAAAGCTACTACTAGTGTTCTACGGTTTTCTTTTGCTCGTTATTTACGTGGGGGTTTTCTATTCTTTAAACTTTAGATATGAACTAAATGAATTTTCTTTCTGTGAAATAGATGAACCACACACACACAAAAGGAATTTCAAATTCGATCTCGGACCTTAATGAATTAAGGTAATTTTGGCTATTTTTTATTCATCGAAGTTAAGCTAAATATATAATTATTGACAATGAGTTTTGTGGAATTCGACTCTTCGTGGGAGGGGGAGGGGTTGCGCAGGCGTAAAAGATAATTACACTTCCATTTTAGAGAAATTTAGAAATTTTTTAAATAAATAAAGAGAGAATATTTTTCAACACATTCGAAAGTTTAGTGCTAGGTCATAGAGAACAATAACATCTGAAAAGTATGCAGTCATACAACATCAGGAAATGCATAGGGAAATGGGTGGTTAACTACTAGTTCATATATAAACCTGATTGTAAATTATTTAATATAGAAAAATCAAAGGTATTGGATAAAAAATATATCTTGGTCTCAAGCCATTTTTAGATTCCTCTGTCTCAGAAATGAACTGATCAATCATCTTTCTATAACTTATTCTGATTGATCGTATAATCAATCAAAATACTGTTAAAAACTTCTTGACATGAACCTTTCTAAGTCAGATGTTAAGAGAAATGAATTCTCAGATTCATTGTCCTTTATATATTCCTGAATTTATTTGAAGATGTTAAATTATTTAGTGTTTCTAAAAGCTATTTAAGGTATTATGTTCAATAATTTAAAGTTTAGCACAAATAGATTACATAAAAAAAAAAAACTAATTATGAGTTAAGTATAGCACAAGACAAAATTATTTTTATGTGCCACAATAAAAAATTTAAAGTTGAAACGCAAAAAAAGAATATATTTTTCTTTTTTGTAAGAAAAGAAGTGCTGCAGAACATACTTGAACTTAAAATTTATTCAAACTATGTGGATTTGTATGTACGACAAAACCCATATTTCTTAGCTATTTAGTTAGACTTACAATATCTTTCAATACGAAATGGTAATGAAATATAAAACAATTATAAGTACTTTTCCGTTTTACCGGCGTCCATTTGGCGTCATTGGTGACAACACACAATGCACACATATACAATATAATTAAATATTAGTTTTTATTGGATTTTCATAATTGTTTATATGTTATAAAAAAGGCCTTAGTGATAAGAAAAAAAACCCATGCCTTGTTTTTAAAATGTGGATATAAAAGTTTACCAGAGTGAATATTCCATTTGGAATGGATTGCATTGTATCATTGTTGGGGATATTATCGCCTGCACTGGCGAAACGGAAAATGCATACAATTTTATGATCTTGTTAGTGTAATATCAATTTAAAGTTATGCAAAGCCAAATGTTGCAAAAAAAGCATGTTTCTTAAAATCTGTTATATGCTTATCATAAATTTAATCTCGGTCAACTTCCTCCACGTGTATATACATTTTTATACTACGTTAAACTTATGATTAATTTAAGATCAGTAGTTTAAGGACATTTATACTTTTAACAAAATTAAAGAAATATGAATTATTTCAGTGGAATTAAAACCGTCTGTTAGCTATGAAATATGAATGTAATAATCATTCTTTCGAAATATTAGTCTCTTTTATCAGAGCAATAGTTAAAAAATTTAAACGTCACATTTTTAATATGAATGAATGTTAAAGTCATTGAAATGAATTGTTAAAATCATTTGCCCTCTTAGCATTTTAACTGTTGCCTAACGAATGGCTTTTTTATGGGTAATCTCAACGATTTTTTTTTATATTTAAGACATTAAGTAACTAAGCTTGAATTTCTTTTGATAACGACACATTTTTCAGAAAAATGGCCTCCCAAATACCAGCCCTTTTTGACCCTCAAAGTATCTCTCTGAGTAATCAAGATAAATCTAAAAATATTGCTGATTTGCTTGCCATCAAATTTCGATTAAATGATATCTATACCACTTGCTCTGATAGTCCATTTACAAAATGTCGTTCAAGAATTTTTTCTTAGTGCTATCAACAACCGGTTTTTATCGACGAAATTAGTAATGCAGTGATTAGTAATGCTCCTGTCTAGCAACCTGCCGACCAGGGTTCCGACCTTTTTCAATTTTACCGGACGTTCCCTCGGAGATACTTTTTCATACTAAAATGATCAAGATTTAAAAATTTCAAGGAAAATATTGTATCACAAATAAAATGGTAAAAAATCTACCTCGAATCTCCATTATTAAAATTACAATCATTATTAATGATATTCTAAAAACCAATTACTTCCCGAGGGCCTGAGAAACTGCACCGTTTGTTCCTATTTTAAAATCTAGTAAGAAACACACGCATTACGGAAAATTGCATTTCAATATCTCTACTACTAGTTCTAAGTAAACAGGCGGAAAAAATCATTTTAATAGACTAAGTGACCATTTCAATCAAAATCAAATTTTTATTCCGTAGCAGCTCGTCTTTCAGCCATAGCAGTCTACCAACCAACAATTATTCAGACAGAGAACGATATAGTATATCAAATGTGGTCACAAAAAGTACATTTATACTGGTGCAGTATTTTTTAGACATACAAAAAAATTCGATTGCGTCTGGAACGCAGGTTTTAACTATAAATGAAATCAATACAAAGTACTTCCATTATATATACTGATTAGTTCCTACCTCTTGGACATAATTTTTCTGTCAAAATTAATAATACCCTCTTAAATAGTAGAACAATTTCTGATGTGGTCCCACAGAGGACCCTTCTTCCTCCCATTATTTTATAATATTATACATCTATATCAGTGACATTCCCACTACTAAGAACACTGAAATTCATATATATGCTGACGACATAGTCAACACAAAGGAACCAGCCTTCATCTCATATATGATCACACGTTACCTAACAACTTTACCAGTGGTTTACTAAGTGGGAAATAGCCCTCAGCAGCAGAAGTCACATTTTTCGGAGAGGAAAACATCAGATGGCCATATCAGAGATAATAGAATCTTCTGGTCTAATCGAACTAAATATCAAAGAAATATTTTTGATAAAACTCTCACTTTCACACAACATGTAACTTTTATCAGAGATTTTTTAAAACTCCACGTATAAACTTTACCCTGTAATTTCCAGAAAATCAAAATTAAGTAATAGAAATAAGTATAATCAAAATTAAGTAATTAAGTAATGAATGTCTACTCACTGATCTTAAAACCCATCATAACCTAAGCTTCTCCTGTTTGGGAAAATGCAGCAAAGGCCGATATCAATTATTTGGGAAGGAATCAAGTTTAATTGTCAGGCAAATTCTTAACTCGCTCGTTCACGAAGAATGTAGAATTCAAAGCTGCTGGTAAAATACCCACTATCAGGAGAAATCCTTCCAATTTATTTAATCAAATTGATAACTCAGATAATAAATCGATGCCTAGCATCAAATATTATACTGCGGATCTTAATTTCCAAAGCTCTTAGATCAATCCTGATTGGCCTTGCTTTTCTTTAATTCCTAGATGTGTTATCTTTCATCTTAATTATTTTACTATCTCTATTAAATACTCAATGATTGATCAAGCTTTTCACGAAAACTAACTGCACAAATATCTGACCTATTTGATCAGCCAATCACAGAAGCTCCACAGAGCAAATCATTTGAACTTTTTACTTCTAAATATTTTCTCTCTGTAACTCGGCCTCATTTGTTGCAACCGGATTGGCTAGGCATCTCCCCGCCCAGTTCCATGAATATTTTTTCATGTATTTTCAACTTTATTTTATATCTGTAATTTTATTCATGCCAATAAAATTATTTATTTTTTATTACTATGCACTAGTTATGCGTTAAATTTTGATTTATCATATAGGGGAATTTAAATGCGTTTGAATGTCATCTTAAGTGTCATACAAGGAAATGAAAGTTCAGGAGAGCTAAGTGCCCCCCCACCGAATCACAAAAACCTTCAATATTTGTATGCATATGTTGCCAGTTATGATTTAAGATTTACAGTATGGCTTCATTTAAATTACGATTACATAAACCAATTTTCTTATAAATTATAATGACGTGAAATTTCCACGAAGAGTTTTAAAAAAAATGATCAATAGGTTTTTAAATCATGCAGAAAACGAAAATAGCTATTTTTTTCCTTAAAAAAGAAGAACGTAATATACTTTTGTAGTAATTGAAATTTTACAAAAATTTTCAAAATAATCATAATCTTATATGAAAATATTTTCATTGCGTAATAAAAATATCTCTATATAAAAAATGGATGCTTATATACATATATGACCTCGCTTCACTTTAACACCGTTCAAACGATAACTACTAAAATTGGCATGAATATGTATTTTTCAGTGGAAAAGGGTTTTGTGCTGTCGGTTTTGTTGCTGATTCCCACCAGGTGGCGCTACAACATAAAAATTTCTGCACCGTTCCATCTATCCCCAAGTTGCCAACATGGTAATAAAAAATGATGCTAACTGGGCTCGGTCGCCAATATTTCGCCATGTCTCCATCGAATTGTCATTATAATGTAAGGAACAACGTTTCTTGCGAGTTTTAACATAAAATAAATACAACAGAAACTAATATTAAAGTTTTCCACACCCAAATTTAAATTATTTACACTATTTTATGAGTTCTTTTCACAAAAATTTGTAATTAAGTTACGTTTGCTAAGCAGAGATCAGCTTAGAAGGGTGTTTTCAAAAATCGACCCACAAGAGAGTTACGGGGTGTTATAAATAAAAAAGTCCTTTTTATCAGATCTTAGGTCTAGATACTTAAAATTTAACAAAAATGGTTTGTTTTTGTTAAACTGAGATATGCAAAAGGCATTTTTTTAAGTTTACAACTCACTTAAAAAATTACTCATTAAGAACTGACATTCTCTAACTTGTATTGAATAATTTTTTGATTCATCCGCACGAGCCTATACCAGCAAGTTATATTATAAAATGTGTGAGTTTGAAGCAAAACTATAATTACGAGGGACATTTTATGGAAAAAATGAATTAATGAAAAATGAATTTATAATTTAAAATAAAAATCTACTGAGATTTGATAAATTTAAATGAATCCACAATTAATTTATAACTTAAAATAAATCTACAATGAATATATAATTTAAAATGAATCTGCAATGAATTTATAATTTAAAATGACTCTACAATGAAATTATACTATAAATTAATCAACAATGAATTTATAATTTATTAAATGAATCTACAATGAATTTATAACTTAAAAGACATCAAAGTATACTCAATGTTTTAGGTAGAAAATATATTAAATGATTAAAAGAAAATCACCGATTGCAATATTATTTAAGCACGTCTAAATAACAGTTTGTAGTAATTTTTATTTAAAAGTAATACAGTGATATATGTCTTTAAGTTTACGGCAAAGGCAATCGATATCTTTAATTTTTTTTTTTCATTTTTATGAATTTATGAAAAATAATGCATATTTTTAATCAATTATCTCAATATTGTATATAATATATTATTCTTAAAGTTTTAAATATTATTAAAAATACATTACAATGATGTTTTTAATTTCTTATGAAATATTTTGTTACGCAGATAATAAGATGTTACACAATTAAGATTAACTCTATCAAATATTCTTAGCACCTACGCAAGGAACCCCTCTTAAAATATGCTTGTTGCTTTTCACACTTGAAGAACATTTTCGTTTCATAAAATACGTACAAAAATATTTCTTTTTTGAACATTTAATCTTAGAGATAAATGGATGTTTCTTTTGTGCAGTGGCTGTTGCTCTGATTCTAGACATGTTTGAATTTTTTCCCACTGTCAAGAAAATGAAAAATATCTTTACATTTGAACCGATAAGACTTCTTGGCATGATTCCCATAATTTTTTCTTGCAAATTCATGTTTGTTGAGCTATTCGTTTGCTTATTTTGTCAGTTGGTACTTTATATTTTATATTTTTCAGTTCCTTCAAGCAATTTTAAATATATATCAGGTTTTTGCTTTCCCATTATTTGGTTCGGAATTTACCTGTAAATAAAACGAAATGTTTTATTATAATACTCTTAAAAATCATTCAAAAATGTTTAAATCAATCACAGTGTACATGAAAAAGTGTTATTAGAAAATTTTGTTAAGTGCAAGCAATGGTATTTATCAACCAAATAATCCCTTTTTTCTAATTTCTCATGCATTGAGAGTATTTAAACTGGAGAAAAATTGGGTTTATTTAACTTTAATATCTGCAAGAAAATACATTTTAACTTGAAATTTTCATGAAAGGGCAGCCATATTTATAATTAAACATACATAATTCATACATGCAATAATTAATCATAGTTCTGCTGCTCATTTGAAGTATATCCTTAATAATTAATTAATCAATCAATCAAATGAGAATTAATCTCTAACTCGCGATATATTTAATAATCTATTCTTAGTTAAACTGATTAACACGCAAGTCCTTATTCATTTTAAGTACAAGCCAATTATCGGAGGGATTTACTAAAATTTATTTTGAATTATTTAAACTTTTTTTGAGTTAGTTTCTCCTTCATGTGCCGTGCGTTTTAATGATTGTGATGGAAACTTTATCTTGTTTAAGTTATACATATTTTTACTAATCTTACTGTTTAACGTTAAAATCTGATGTGACTTAGGAATAAAAACATTTGGAGGGGGCATTTAGAACAATTACAAGTTTTTGTAAGTATTTAAAAGTTTATAATACCGACAAAATAACTAATCATTCCCTTAGTATTATTTCACATTACAAACTGATTTTAATTTCGCAAAATTGTATATCGATAAACAGTAGCGCACACAGGAATTTTTCAAGGGGGTCCGGGGTCGAAAGTTCACCATTCTTGTATCATGCTCCTTTTGATTGTGTCGATTTTCGTGAACAAAACACAGTAAAAAACTAATTTTTGAATAAATAATTAGCATTAATTAATAAAATTAATCATTAATAACAAGTAATTAATTAAATTTTACGTACTATATACTTAGAATTATATTCAATCGAAAAAAATCAAGGGCTTTGGGGGCACCCGGACCCCCAGCCCCCTTGTGTGCGCCACTGTCGGTAAACCATTTTACACCATTCCTCATTTTCCACAAGAAATATTTGAGAACTTGTGTTGCAGATTAGAATTGATGGCAACTTAGATTCGAATAAATATGGTAGTGTTGCTCTGAATTACACAATTTTTTTGTAATGGTATATCTTAAAAGAATAAAGGCATTACGATTGAAATATATTTAAATATTTGGATCATATATTTAAGCTAAAATTTGTTACATTGAAATTGCTGCATTGAGTTAACACAAAGGCTGTTTGATACAAATATGTCTAGTAAAATCTTTTCAATAAATATTTTCTGAGTTTTATAATGTATAGAAATCAACTATAATGTCAAATATCATCTTAAAGCCTCAAAAATGCATATGTAACTAAAATATAAAATAAATAACTGTGTATATAAATTTATATTATCAATTTAAATAGCTCTTTGAGCAAATTAAAGTAATATTTTTTTAGGAAAACTCTAGATTATCTTATGGTTTTTAAAATAACTATAATCGAAAGTAAATATTATTATAAAGTTAGTGAACAAACACATAGTGTGTTTCTGATTTGGTTTATCAAATAGTTTTAAATTTATTTTATACAATACTTTATAATTAGGAAATAGGTTTTACTTTTTGAGTGTAGTCCTCTTGTATTAGAATTTTACGTTTGTAATGTTTTGAACAATTTTCCCAAGCGCTTAAGCATTTACTCGTACAAAAAAATTGAACATAGTGAAAAAAAATCATTTGTTATTCTCATACATATGGGTTATAATATGCTTTAAAAAAACCACAACATATTTCATATAGTTAGTAGCATTACACAAAAGTATAATATATAAATACAAAATTCTACTATATTTCATCATTCTAAAATGTTTGTTCCTCAGTTATATTTGTTTTATTAGCATAACAATATTAAGATTTACATAGATCTTAAGTAGCGAATATCTACTAACAAAATGTATAATTACGAGGGCTGTTCAATAAGTAATAAGACTAAAACTATTTAAAAAAAGGGAAAAAAACTGATAAAACAGATTACCTTTAATCGTTTTCATTTACATGGTCTTTTTCAAAATTACTTTCGAAGCACGTAATTCATCAATCCCAACGTTTGGTCCGTCTTTTAAAAACATGTAAAAGTCCGTTTTGTGGGAGCTTTTTCAAAACTGCCTCCACAGCCTCTACACATGCTTTGTTGCTTGCAAAACGTTTGTTTCGTAATGGTTTCTTAAGTTGAGCAAACAGCCAGACATTGCATGGAGTGAGTTCAAGACTCTGTGTAGGATGTTGTAAAATGTCTACGTTTTTCTGCTATAAAATATCCAGTGCGCAACGAGCAATATGTGGTCGGGCATTTTAATGGTGCAATAGGAAGCCATTTCGGAGAAATGGAAGTTTCCTTTTAACGTGCTGTACTATTGTTCGCAGGACAGTCGCGTAGAGCAAGCCGTTTACTGTAGTACCGGGTTTGACAGCGTGTTGTTGCACAATTCTTTCATAATTATAAAAAATAAATTATGGTCATAACTTTACAGCCGATTTCTCAGTTTTTGCTTTCTTGGGATAGGTGAAGATGGATGTTTTTATTCACAGATCTAATGTTTTATAGCTTGATTACATTGGTGCCATTCTTGCGATATGAGAAGTTTTTAAGATATTGTCGCTTTCTTGATCCAGTCTTTAATCATATCATATCATATTAAAGGTCTCCGATGCTGATTTTTGCTTCCATTTCGACAACTGGTCACGTCTCGAAGGCTCCGCAAACACGCTTCAGTTGAATCACGTGATACTCAAGAACGAAATATTGTACACGCCATCTATGGTAGCTTTTGTTAATACAGACAACAAACTTTTCTATGCTACAGAAATTAACATTCCGATCAGTGGTTTCGTGGCAGTAAAATCAGTCTTATTATTTATTGAACAGGCTACGTATATTTAATAGGAATTATATCTTGAGAAATACTTATAATATTGGATAAAGAAATATTATCCTTTCCGAATGTTATATACAACATTCAAATTAGTATGCAATAGTTTCGAAAAAATGTATTTCATCGGTATTCTGTGGTAGATTCATAAGAAAACCTCAACTGCCATGGCTCAGAACTGTCCATGACTATTTTATTTATAGAAAATGAAGCATAATATTTTTACAGTTTAATAATTACAATTTTTGCAAAAAAGAAATTAACCACTTATAAAATCTAGTGTTATAGACTATGCCATATAATCTACAAGTACTTTCTGAAATTTTGCATTAGCTTTTGTTCACGATAATGTAAAATAAGTGAATTACTGAAAATTCATTTGAAATGACTTAACGTTTTATTACTTAATTTAATTTTAAAAATTATCAACAAATGTAATTATGATAAGCTCTACCATGCAACCATACTTTTTTTAAGTATGTATCTACAGTTAAATATTCAAAAATTCTCATGATTTTATATATTTTGTATTGAAATATATTCTTCCAAACATTCTATATGGCTGTATTTTTAAGAAATTCATTCGGAACATTTTAAAAATTACCCTTTTAAAATCAATTATGAAAGTGCTCTGTGAGCTTTACATTTTCTATCCGCTCACTCATTATGTGTATTTCAATGTAAAATCTATTATTATTCGCAACCAAAAGCTAAACTCATATACTTAAATTTCCAATTCAGATTAATGTTTGATTTAAAAGCATTGTCAGAGGTATACACCAAGTTATCCACCATTCAGGTATTCACAAAATCAAGAAAACTAAAGGGCAATACTTTTTACTTACATTAATTACAAATTGTTTGGTGATGTAAACTAAACTCAACGGCGCAACGGCCCTGTGTATCGTGAACTTGGCCCCTGAGATGCATCGGCAGATGTTCCAGTCAGGTGGTCAGTCAGACTCGAAACTCCCAGAGTTAAGCTCCCAAGCAAGCTTGGTACTCATTTATCTACCTGCTGAAAGGATAAGTAGACATTGCCCAATCCGGAGTTTGAATTTCGTACCTGTACTGTGGAAGCGCGATGCACTAACCACTCAGCCACTGGGCTTCTTGGTGATATATGATAAAATATAAATCTAATTTTACGTAAAACTAAAATATTATAGATTCTGTCCTGAGAAAAAAAGTATTTTAAATATTTTAGAATACATAATTCTAAATTATCTATCACGCACACGTAACATTTATTGAAAAATTGATAACTTTTTTCTCACATTTCTGTTACATAAGTCAAAGAACAGAATTAGTATTAAAGAATAAGATACTATATTTTCAATTTCTTGGCTGTGAAATGTTGATTACATTTGATTTCGATTACATCTTTAGAAAGTTGCTCTATTTTTTCCCATACATGCTGAAGAATAAGCTGAGTTTAATACATCCGCTAAAGATTACTTAAATTGAATGAACAATTTGCATAAAAGAAAGTAAAACTATGAGTTTTAAATTTAAAAATAATAATCGTTCGTAAAATACGTAAGACGTAAACTAATATATATATATATATATATTGAAATATATGGGTGAAAAAATACAAATAATATTTTAATTTTTCAAATTTTTCTTCATAGTAACTTTCAACAGAAGCTTCGGGATGTTATACTATTGATTGGAAATGAGCTCATTTTTTCAATTTTAAAAGACTTATAATAAGATTATGTGATAAGTTTAGCTGCACTTCTTAACTTTCATACATTATTTTCTACATTTATATATATATAAATATATATACATACATATATATATATATATATATATATATATATATATATATATATATATATATATATATATATATATATATATATATATATATATATATGTAAGGATAATCAAATTAGATTCAAAACTAAATTCCCTATATAGCACTTAACTTTTATTTTTCATTACATCTTTAAGTATAAAATTAATCACCGCATTATTTCTCCGAATTCTATGGCCTAACCATATAAACATCTGATAAATTCTGATCTCAGATCATTATATTAAATAGCCCTATATGTCAGCATTAATTTTTCGAGCATACTCATTGTTTATTTTTAGTTTGTTGCTTTTGTTTCATCGACGGACCAGCCACGCTTATTTCTTTTTTACTTTTTTTATTTAACCACACAACATGTATCACACAACATATATATGCTATTTACAAGCGCAGCAAATTTTAAGTAATTTTTATTGTGAGCTTCGAGTATTAGAGTCCTATATTAAAGCTCACGTCTGAGTATTAAAGATAAATTTTTCTCGTCTATCTCTTTCCACAGAAAGTTCTCAACTGCCGGCACAGCGCGGCAAGGAAGAACATTTGCATTTATGCGCATGACGTTGGCGCCCATGCGCCAACACTCATAAAATCAGAGGTACTTCTCACATCTGGGTTAAGTGGTAAAACACTTACATTTCACTTTGGCGTTCTTTTTTCTATTGCCTCTTAGCGTCAGATGATGCCGATAATTCATTGAATAAAGTTCATTTTTAAAATTAAGTCTGATTTTGACTCGAAACATATCATATACACTGGTGTGCAAAACTTAAGCAACAATTGAGTTTATTGTCATTTCACGAAAAATCATCTGAGAGACATGAAATTCAGAAATGAGGGAGAGTATTATGTACGTAAAAGATGACGAAAGCATCGGCTCTGAAAAAGGAATACAATTCATACGGTATGGAATCAAACAGAAACAAGCTTTATTGAATGCATATTTTCGTGACTCATGATTGTCTATCCTACAGGAAGAGCAACAAGCAGATGTTCCTTAATATGGTATATGTCCTCCCATCAGTGCAATGGTTGCTTCGCACCGTCTACGCATACTCAGAACCAGCTTGTGCCACATTTCTTGCGGTAGGAATGCTCATTCCACTACCAGCATCTGTTTGAGTTGTTAGGTGTTCTCTGGATGATGTAAGCTTGCTACAATACGTCTCCCCTAATCATCCCACACATGTTCGATGAAATTTAAATCTGGGGAGTATGCTGGCGAATTCATTCGAGTGATATCTTCACTTTCCAGCAGCTCCTCAATAGCAAGAGTCCGATGCGGCCGTGCATTGGCATCCATAAAAATGAAGTCTGGGCCAATGGCACCTCGGAACAGATGCACATGGGGAAGAAGTACCTTATCACAATAGCTATCCCCGGTTACAGACCCTCTGTCGAGAATTTGGAGCTCAGTTCTACCGTTCAGCATAATACCTCCCCAGACAGGAACTCCAAAACCACCGTAACGGTGTCTTTCCTTGGCGTTACTGGGAAAAAACCGGGTCCTGATCTCTCTCCAAATCAAAACGTGTTAAAAATCACTTCTGGTACTGAACCGACTCTCATCCATAAAGAGGACACGACTCCATTGGTCAGTTGCCCAGTCTTTGTGCTCTCTGCACCACTGTAAACCGTGGTATCGGAGGTCAACTTTCAACGGGAGGCAGCGTTCAGGAAGGTGGGCGACTAGGCCCAATTTGTGAAGGCATCTGGCCACAGTAATCCACGACACTTGTCGTCCCGTTGTTGTCCAGTGTTGCTGAGCAATGACACTTGCTGACTGATGTCGGTCTCTTTCCGCCTGCAGGTTGATACATCGGTCATCCCGTGCAGTTGTCGTCCTCGGGTGGCCACCACCAACCTTTCTAACAGCTGTACCTGTGGTTTGGAACGCTTATCAAGCGCGCGAAACCGCACTTTTATTGATTCTCAACTTTGCAGCTACACTGGTGACAGTACGCCCCTCCTCCAGCTTTCCGATCATTCTTCCACGTGTGAAGTCATCCAGGTGAATTCTTCTAGCCATATTTCACGAACTGACTCACTGACACTTGCAGCGAATATGTTTCATTGTGTCTCAGTCCTTCATTTTATTCTACTGTTGAGCAGCTCGCGTCGACATCACGCGTTTTGTGTACCCTCACGTCGCTTCTGACGCTTCGTTCCCGATATTTGCATACGCATGACGTTTCTACTGACTTACGTGTTCACTGTACTGATCTCCAGACCTCCTTTTCTGCAATTTCATGGCTATCTGCTAAATGTTTACATTGTTGCTTAAGTTTTGCACACCAGTATATAAATTCAAAAATCAGCTTGTGACTCAAATTCATTCAAGGTAACGTTTTTAAATTTTATTCTTACTGTGCAGTGAAAAATTAACCAATTGAGGGTATTAAATTATTTTGATAATTTAAATTTGTACATTTAAACGTGTTTTAAAAATTGCTTGAAAAAAACATTGTTAGTTATTTCAAATAAATTGCGTTACTATTTGGAGATTTTTAACGCTAGACTAGTGTCAGTGAGTTTAATTTACACTAAGCTTAATACTGTTTCTAATCTCTCTTCGGTTTGCCTAACTACGCATCAAGGTACTTGTCATATTAAAGAATGTTTTTTTCCCCTCTTTTCAAAATATTTTTTTTTGTACTTGGAATATTCTGATATTATGAATGAGCAAGGGTTGGAAAATCAAATAATTTCTCCAAGTCATTCTATCAAAAATGAGAAGTTATACTTAATACTGAAGCATTAATTATTTGATATGCCTAACCCCGCAAGCGGTCAATTTTTTTGCCCAAAATATTCCAAAGAAATACACATTTTTTTATTGCGTATAACTAAGTAAATAGTGTTTTTTTCCCAGGTATATAAGTTAAAGTTGGCATTACTTTCCAAGATGGCGACCGATTTAACAGCTGACAAGTGATTTATTCTCAGTTTGGTTTGGCAATTCATCAAAACGATCATCAAGCAAGGCGTAGATTCGTCGAATGGGCCCAAAACGAGATTCCCGTTGTTCCCGATTTTCATAAGCGAATTTTGTTTAGCGATGAAGCGCACTTCTGGTTGAATGGCTACGTCAACAAACAAAACTGCCGCATTTGGAGTGAAGCTAATCCACAAGTGTATGTCGAAACACCGTTACATTCAGAAAAACTGACTGTTTGGTGCGCTTTATGGGCTGGTGGAATCCTTCTTCAAAAATGATAAAGGCCACAACGTTACAGTCAATGGTGATCGGTATAGAGCCATGATTACTAACTTTTTCATTCCTGAATTGAACAATCATGATGTCCAGGAGCTGTGGTTCCAACAAGATGGCGCAACACTTCACACAGCTCGTGCCACAATCAATTTATTGAAAGACACGTTTGGTGACCGCCTAATTTCAAATTTTGGACCTGTGAATTGGCCTCCAAGATCTTGTGTTTTAACACCGCTAGACTATTTTCTGTGGGGCTATGTAAAGTCATTGGTCTATGCGGATAGGCCTCAAATGCTTAACCATTTGGAAGACAACATTCGCCGTGTTATTGCCGATATACGGCCACAAATGTTGGAAAAGTCATCGAAAATTGGATGTCCAGATTGGACTACATCCGAACCAGCTGTGGCAGTCATATGCCAGAAATCATATTTAAAATGTAATGCCACAAGATTATCTTTCGAATAAAAAAAATTCATGTCAATCGAATAATACATCTTTGTTTTATTGCAATTTAAAGTTCTATACCTCTACATTAAACACCCTTTATATAATGCGAAAAAATGAAAGATTTTTTTTAATTTTCAAATTTAAAAGTTTTTACATTATTTTTTTTTATTTTATAATTGTAAAACACAAAACACCTAATTGTTGTTTTGTATATGTACACTCTGCATACTATGAAGAATGTGTTGATGATGATTCTGTTCATGACGGGACCAAACCAAATAGTACCAAGGGCCCAGAAGAATGTGTTTCATATGTCTTAAAAGAATATCTGTTATACTTCTCCAAAAAAAAATCCATGTTCGTACTCCTTTTTTATACGGCTAAGGTTTTCATGTGTACATGTATATGCACGCACAATCTTCTCAAGCTATCTTTGCAATCTTCTTGCCTTCCCAATGCGTGTTTTTTATCGAATATTTTCAAGAATCTTAAATCCTGCCTAGAATGAAAATTCCCCGCCTTCAGCATAAAGAAAATATCAAAGGTAGCAAGAAGGAAATATTAGTGTCAGAACGGTTAAACCAGTTAGCCAGTCTAAATGCTTCGTCTAATATTTATTTATTTTTATGATACAAATAAAAGTGAACATTTTATCGAAACATGTTCTAAACACAGTCTTAGAATACATAACTTTGTTACATTCAGTAGCGCACACAGTAATTTTTCAAGGGGGTCCAGAGTCTAAAGTCTACCATTCTTGCATCATGTTTCCTTTGATTTTGTCGATTTGGGGGGACAAAAACAGTAAAAATCTAATTATTGAATAAATAATTAACATTAATTAATAAAATAAATCATTAATAACAAATATGTAAATAAATTTTACATACTGTATACTAAGAATTATAATTAATCGGGAAACAAGTCAAGGGCTTTGGGAGGGGGTTCCGGAACTCTAGGACACCCCCCTTGTATGTGCCACTGATTACATTGCTTTAAAGGCATGCTCAAAAATATTCATTTGTATAAAACTTCTTTCTCGCAGTAAGTATTATTAACAAACATTAAAGAAAAAAATGTTATTAGTTCAGATTTTATTAACATTGTATACGTTATAGCTTTATTCCGGAAATGTTACCTTTAAAACTGTGCTAAATAGGGCAGTTAGTGTTTCATTATTGTTTATTTCAATCTCAAAATAGATTAAATAAAACGGTGGAACATATGTAGGTACCATAGGCTCACATTAACTTCCTAAGATTGGCTTAAGCACCAGGGACCAATAAATCGTATTCACACCTCATTCCAGAAGTCGGTTACAGTCGCCAAAAGTGGGATTACGCAATTACAGCCGAGATTAAGCACAAATAGCTTTCTCCGAATTGCAATATGTCAAAACACTCTCGCTTGCTGATGTATGCAATTAATTTAGTTAATAATTGCAGATGCTTCATCAACATTTAACTACCACAGAAAAATATATATAATGTATATATATATCAACTTTTTCAGACAGTTTTCTGGGAAGTAATGTAAGGTTAAGAAAATGGAAAAAAATATTATAGAGTGGTTATATATATATATATATATATATATATATATATATATATATATATATATATATATATATATTTAAACTTTTTATAAAAATTTATAATAAGTAGATTTGTTTACAGCGTATTAAGAATTCCATAAATTATTTAGGGATATATTTCCATACATTAAATTATTTAAGGTATTTTCGAGCACGTTGAAATGACCAAATTCGGTCAAAGCACATTTATTTCGTTTCTTATTGTATGGAATTGAGCTATCTTTTAGCTTTGTATTACATTCTTTGTTTTGCTTTTACGTTTCCTAAAGGCCAAGTTTCAATCAGTTTAATAAAATTAGAAAAACCAGAAATGGCCCTTTAATCTACCAGAAATGGGTATTTGAATTATTAAAAAGTTATGTCAAATTTGACAGTTAAAATCCTTATAAATATATTTCTGTAAAACTTTTCGAACTTGATGTTTACATTATTTTCTAGGGAATATGCTAACATATTTTTTTTATTATATGTATGTTTATTGAGTTATAAACTGTTTTTTAAATAATTGTACCATAAAGAATGTAACATTTCTTAAAATATTTATTAATATTGATCCCTAAAAAACATTTATAATGTCTAGAACGCTCTTTTTTTTTAAAAAAAAATACTCCGAACGTTTTCGGATAGCTTAATGATGTTCATGTAGTTTTATTGTATTTATTTGTTATAGATTCAGAAAAAAATATACAGATGACATTCTAATACATGGTTTATTATGTGTTTTGAATTAAAACTATGCAAAAAAACGTTTATCTGAAATTTTGTTACATTTTAAAGGTTGTATTATCTTGTTACGTAATTCAGTAAGGAATCTCATTCTGTGACCAGTGAGTCACAACTATAAAGCCATTTTGGAGTGGGTGGTTGACGTATCCAGTTACATAAGTGATTCTCAATCTTTCAATATTTGCGACCCAATATTCAATTATAATTTTCATCACGCTCCCCCTCATACAATAATAATGTATTGAATTAATTAATTCTATACCTTTACTTTGAAGCTATAGTACAACTTTAACCTATTAAGTCTCACCGCGTACATAAAATTATCGCTCAGCCAATGCGTTAATTGCCCCAGACGTATATATAAGTCTTTCCTATATTTTCTGTTCACTGTTATTCATAATACTATTCCGAAGGCTTTGCAATTCAATACAAAGACCACGGAAGTGTTTGCAAAGAATTTACTTACTTCAGAATATTTGCTTATTTTTCCTTTTCTCCCCTCCCACCCAAATACATCTCATACGCAGAAAAAGGTGGCATTGGAGAGCGAATCGTGTGACTTTTTTATGACAGTTAAGGGATTAATTATTCACCGTACAAATTATCAGCATAATTGTTGTATATATTTTTATGTGACAAGCCCATGGGGTCACTGGTAATTATTAAACTTGTTCTTAACTTAGTATTGTTAAGATAATTATAAAGTACTCTGTCTAATACTCATGCATTTATGAGTGTTTTATATTAATTTAAATGTGTATTTAATTTTATTTTGTTATGTAAGAATGCATTTTTTTGTTTACTTTCTGTAAATTAATAATTTTTGTTATTCATCTTTTGTTATTGACTTGGCAATATAATCGCACCCCTTCATAGAATTATAATGTCCCCCTGGGAGAACGCGACCCACAGCTTGAGTAACACTGGGTTGCATTAAAAACTGGAATTACAATCAAAACATGGGAATTACTCTAATGGATTATCTAAAATATTCAAAATGTAATCAGATTGATAAAATAAAACTCTGCGATACGATGTATATCATCACTATAAAATATAAGAAAAATAAAATTGAAGAGCATTTAATATTGTATATTGGTTCTTAGTAATAATTAAATTTAATTCGTGATCAAATATCTCGTAAACTGAACCTTTAATTTTCGAAATTTAAAAGCTTTATAAAATCAAATTTAATCCATTAAAAAAGTAAAATTTATTGTAACTATGGTTTACATTATTATTGGGGTTTTTGAAGATATAATTTTAAAAAATGAGATGCACTGCTAAGGATTTTGTTGAATTTTTAAGCAAACTCAAGTTAGAATTTGATTGAAACATGAAGAAAGCCATTTTATAACCCACAATATTTTTGAAAATAACTTAAGAGAAATTGGTACCCCAAAAATGACCGAACTATCGTTTTATTTTTATTTTTATTTAATCTTATTCTTTGCATTATTATCTTTCGAATGACATATCATTTGTGCAAGACGGAAATTTAGAAGTTGAATAAAACTTTCTTTGAATACAAATTAGGCAATTAGGCCACGCCCCCTTTTTAGAAAAAAAAAGCTAAAAGTGTTATGATAAAAAAAAATCTATTTTATAAAGAGATATAATAAGATTAAAAAATGAATGTGTTATATATAAAGCAGAATATTTACGAGGCAATACACGATCCAAGTTCAGAATCTCGATTTGAAATATAAGTAACAGTAAGCCTTCTGGCTAAGTACTAGCAGCTGATGCCTTGTAATATGCTGGTGTAAGAAATTAAGAGAATTTGCAGACTTTACCGATTTTTTCTAGAACTAATGGACCGATTTTAAAGAAATGTAATTTGTATGTACATTGATACGAAACAAAATAAACAACCATTCAACAATTGCAAAATACACGCATGATCATGCGTAACATTCGTTGGAGTTGGAAGGTATGTAACAGTGGTTGTAGAATAAACAAAAGAAATTGCTTAATATTGGGTATGGGAAACTCTTAAGCTATGCATACCTCGCAGCGTGATCTGATACTTGAAACAAGGCAGTTTATCAATTTTTGTGGCAATTGCTTCCACTCGTTCAGTAACGCTGTTTTCACTCCATGGATGGTTATTGTAGAGGTTTGCTAGTTGCAATTTCCCTCCCCAGAGCATACCAGACATACTTAATAGGGTTAAAACCGGGAGACCAGGCTGATCAATTCATACGGCGATTATTCTCACTCTCTAGAAATTCGTCGACAAGAAGGGCTCTATGTGGTTTCACGTTATCGTCCATTAAAATGAACTCGAGTCCACATGCACCCTTGAAAAGGTGTATTTCGGACTCCAAGACCTCCTCCTCACTCCAGTACTATCCTGCTAGGAGTCCATCCTAGACTCCTCATACCAGCCACATAGTTGTTTTCAAGGAAACATGGAGCGATGTAAGGCTATCCAACAAAATACCTACCCAGATTATTAAACCTCTTTCACCATAATTGTCGATTTCGCGGAAATTGGAGGGTAGGTAGTGGGTTCCTGGTTCTCTCCATATGAACGTACGACAATATTTGGTGATTAGGCTGAAACGGAGCGCATTCGTGATAAAAACGTATGAAGCCTGTTGGGATCTCAGTTTTACATTATCAACGCGACCTGTTTCTGTGGGAAAGAACAAATAACCACTCAAATCATTCATTCTAAAATATGTTTATTAAGATCTTAGTTTAAACAGAATACACAACAATAATAATCTAAGTAAGATGATCTAGAATGAGAAGACACAACACGTATTACAAAATAGTTTCGCACTTGGCCACTGAATCTAACTTTATAGATTAATTACTTTATCACTAATATACGCCCTTTCCTTATACCTTATATAAATTAGCTTACCACTATATCCTAGGTAAACAGCTACGTTCTTTATTTGTTCTCATATGGCTTTAATCCTACAGTGTTCGTTTTGGCTTTGAACCCACGTTTTGTTCGTCAGTACCGGCACGACTAGGCTATTTCACAGATTTAGAATTCTTCTAAACTTTATCTCAAATCACTTCACAGCTAACTCTCTACTTAGTGACTTCACTTCCCACTTAGCAATCACTTTTGCACATATACATATACCCGGATATAAACCTCGCTATACTGCTAACTTCCAATATATATATGATTCCTAATTTACATAACGTTTTTTTCTTCTTGAGTTGGTTGGAAAGAATTGCCATTTTGCCCCCCAAGAGGACATTAATAGAAATCGCGATAAAAGCCCCGTCACAAATGGTCACCCATTGAGTCATACTTCAATCTTTATGCTATGTGCCCCTTGCTAAACAGACTCTATTGTTCGTAAACGTCAGAGGGACGCAAACAGCAGGTCTTCAGGAAAACAACCCTCTCTCATGAAGTCTTTTTGAAACAGCCACCCTTGATACACGGGTTTCTGTGGCTGCATACAAGGAACAAGATAACTGAGAATCTGCAGCCCATCTGTTATGCATCGCTATAATCGACAAATGGCGATCTTCTCTGGCCATCGTGGCTCTTGGACACCTTGTCCAGGCTTTTTCTCGTTGGATCCAGAATCTTGAAACTGTTTCCATATGTTACATACGATACTGAGAGTTAAATTGAACTCTCAACAAATCTGGTTTTGATATATGACTGCTTCTAGCATCCCCACAATATGTCACATCATTCCATCATCTAAACGTTCGTGGCTAATCATTTGTAATGCTACAGTCTGATTTGAACTGTTTGCTTCAAAATAATACCAAGGAATTCACCGAAGTGTGCTGGCGAACGCAATATGTATTAACTTACACTCACTTATAAAGCTTCTTTTTCTGTTGGTCCCGCCAACACACACGTATACGCTTACTTATTCGCCATAAAAAGATTTGCATTTTTATCTAGAAACAGGGTTTTTTCACTCAGTTTAGTTATTTTCCTGCAATTCGATAAAATATGTAAATTCTCTTAATTTATTTCATCAGTATAAGTAGCAAATACATCTGAAATTCAACTCCCATGCATTAAAGTTTAGTGAAGTGCAAAGTTCAATTGCATTATTTCCTTAATGCAACCCCAAACTTTTTAAAGTTCTTCATCCATGGTATTGTGTAAGCAAGCACTACATCAAATTTATCCAGCCAGTTTTATTCAAAAGTTTTATGGGAATTAGAGAGAACATCAAATCAACTTAAGCTTTAAATTTAACCCTTAACTTACCAATTTTTTAAAATTTTTATAAAAACATTATATCAGCTAGTTCTCAAGTAATAATAAAATATAAATATATATAGAAAAAAACTAAGCTCTTTTAAATTGAATTTCAGTCATTTTTTGTTCGTTGCAGAAGTGCAAACTTGTGCAGCAGTGCTGTAAATTACAAAACTTTTTTTTATATGAATATTTTATTATTCATCATAAAATGTTAAATTTTCTTACCTGGTAGTTTATTTCGTCAATAAACAAGAAGAAACATAAAATATAATGGATTTTTTATAGCAAAAACACGGTTCTTGAGGCATCACAGATTTTTATAATTGTTGTGATATCTGGAAAAAACGTACTACTATCTAGTGACAAAATTAGCATGTATTACGTTGCAGTATTCCTTTTTTTCTCAGATAAGTGATTTTTAGGTAATTAAAAAAATATTAAGTTTGTTAAACTATAACAAATCATATGTTGCAGAAATGCAACAGTGCGAAGTTAAGGGTTGACTTACGATAGTCCTTGATTTAAAAAATAATTCTTTGTTAGTGTCTTTAAAACATCAGAAATGGATATATAATATGAAATGTATTTCACGCAGTTTTAGGGAAAAGTTATACGTATTTAAAATGTTACCATCTTATAATAAAATAGTCATGTTTGAAACTGTGGTGGAACTCAACTAGGAGAAGAAAAGACGTAAAATACAATTTAAATAATTATTTTCAACAAAAAGGAAATGTAAAAGGGCGTGTTGAACAGTAATTCAACACGGCATATATATGTAGATTTTCAGAAAAAGGAATTCGAAAAAATGTCACAATACTTTACTGATCATATTATCATATCGTGTGATTATTTTATTAATGTAAATATTAGTTATATGCAGGCAAATATTCTATCCAAATGAAAAATATCCATTTTGTTTGTTTAGATTAAATAACGGTGGACCAACCCCCATTGCACAAATTATACAACTCGTATACTCATTGCTTACATTGTAAAATTGTAATTTACACGTACTATGTAGTTCTATTGATTCGTTCTTTAACTCGCAAAATTCATTCTTGGCGTTACCCTTCAGTTAAATTCATCATTGAAGCTGCATCGTCCAACACTTCATTGATACAATTCTCAGATGATCATAAAGTTGCAGCTATTGCAGATTCACAAAGGATTCAATATTTACTTTCGTTGATTCCGTTATTCTGTCTTCGTATGAGACAACGCTTTTCTTCTCACGCAAAGATTCCAGTTCAGGCAATCGTTGCGATATTGTTTCTTGCGAGAGCTTGCAATAATTTATTAACGCAACCATATCGGCGACATTTTCTGATACGAAGCACATGGTTGCTAATTCAGCACGTACGACACATGTGAAATTGGCGTTGTCAACTTGGTGAGTTATCTTGAAATTTGGCATTTGTTATGGCAATATGTAATAATTTTATTACAGCATTACGAAGAGTTTTTTTATTTATAGAGAGATACAATAACTTATCGTGGAATGTTATTATCATAATTACCACACCCATTTTATAAGTAAAATCTTCTTTGCTGTTGGAAAAAAAATAATGCTATAACCTCGATCTAACTATAACTATAAAACAAAATAATTATTGAAATGTTTTATAAAATGCATGGTATCTGCAAAAATAAACAAAGTAGACGAATGAAAATAGTATAAAATAAATGCTTGTCTGTGACGCGTACAAATAATAACAATATGAAAATTAAAAACTCGTTTGCGTCATGAAACAACATGCACAAATTATTGAATATTAATATCTTAAAAATGTGTATAATGCTATGTTTAAATGAATCCAAAAAAGTCTTACATTTCTTGTGCTATTTGTTGATTCTTTTCGAGAAGAGGTGTGGATAATTTACTCCTTACCTGCAACAGTTTATATTTTCAGCATTTATCTGATAGTAAAATCATATTAATTTCAAATATTTTAATTTCTAAGGAAATAATGGATTTGATAACAGCTGGAATTAGATGAATTGAAAAGTAATTTTTCATGAAATCTCAAAATACTTTCTTTTCACTGTAAATGTGTGTGTGTCTTTATTACTTATAAAGTAAATTTATCTTATTCTGAGTATTTTTATCTATTCCTCTAAGTAGGTTAGCTTTTTCAACAACTATTGGTGAAATTCAAGTATTTGCATTTATTCTGAACACACGTAACTACCATTACTATTTTCTTGTAAGCGGATTCCCAATGAAGTATTTTGGCCCAGAAATTATATTTATAAATATATGATTTGATATATATATATATATATATATATATATATATATATAAATTAATTTTTTTTGAAACTGATACTATTTACGGCATTAATCTTTATTTTAACAAATTAAAAAAGCATTTTACTTTAAACAAAATTGTCTATAAACGTCCAATTTACATGACCAAACAACTGAAGCTAAAGTCAAGCGTTGCCAGTACAATTTACTTAACTCTGAGATTAATTCCGAAATTATTCTAACGGCTTTTGTCTAGACGCCGATCCAGACATACCTGTTTAAAATCCTCAATTTAATAATTCGAAAACAAAAGATTTTTCTGTGCAAATAACTGCCTGGATTACTGATTTAAATATGATGCATAGCGTAATTTTTAAGATATTAGACGTGATCATACGGAAAATATAGTAAATCATCCCTAAAAGTGTGTAAAATCATTAATTTTATTCTGTTTCGGTGAATCGATTCATTTTCAAGATAAAATGTTTTCGTGTAAACATTGAACACAATGGTTTAATTTATTTAAAAGCGTGTTTTCAAGTAAATAAATTTTTAAAAATAAAAAGAATCTGTACGTCATTTTGAGTTAGATATATATATGTATATATGAAATTCACGATTTAATTAAAATATGTATACTATATCACTTGTGAAATTGAATATTGATGAGTATTAAGAATGAATGGAATTTTATTTTTGAATTATAAGAGAGATAGTTATATCTCATTGTAACTAATATTCTATTTCATAAATAAAAATGTATATCCCTAAAATTAAATTTTGAATTTAATTTGTAATATGTATAATTAATTATCTTGGTGTTAAGTCTTTCAGTGAAAATAGCAAAAAAAAGTTATACACACATTTTAAGATAATTACTCTATTCATAGTTATGATACTTTAAGGATTTATTTAATTCCATAGGTATTAATTATATAATTAAGGTTACGTTGGAAAATTGCAATCTTATTAAATTCTATGAGTTTAATGCTTTTATTTAAATAGTACTAAGCTAATTTTTTAAAGTTTAATGACAATATGTATATGCAAATGAAATATTTCCACAAGGTGGATTTTCTGGCTGTATCTTAGATAAATGATAATCACATTTTTTTTTAAAAAAAAATGTATTAATAATAATAATAATTTTTAATTTTTATGGCAGTTGATTTTAGTAAAAAATAGTGACAATACTTTTGAAATTGAATGTTATCCTAATCATCTAAATCTGATCTAAAAAAATCAATATTATACTTACTACAAAATACTTTCATTTACTTCTAAGCAATATTGAGAGTGAATAAAAATACTAACATTTTTGGTAAAAGAGGTAAACGTAATTTTACCATTATTAATGTACCTCTGTGGAATAGTAATTTAAATATTTCTATTTATAGGGATATAATTCTTAACCATCTATGATGCAAAATGTTTTATAGTTATAGATAGACCTTTAAAAAATTGACAGATAATTAGTTTTCCTTAAATCATTATTTATATTCATTTAGGTGTGCATTTATATTAAGTTAAACATCTTATCAGCTGTCAGCCTAATCGGAAACATTATAATGCGGATTATTTTTGATTCCGGTGACCGAGATCCTAATATTGGGCTGAAAAAAGTATTAACTTTAAGTAATAAGTCTAATTTTTTTGTTTGGAGGTATATTATATGAAAAATACCACACAAATGGCATACATGAGATACATCGATATTTCTCGTAAACGTTAAATCAACACAGGTATTACCAAACGCTTAGTTGAAGTTTCGATGTAAGACAAATCGAACTTGCTGAGCATGAAGCCGGGCAATGGGAGGTCTTGTGAGACATTAAAATTAAAGTCTCCGACTATTATAATAGCTGCAGTAAGATCAGGAACGTAATCGGGTATAATTTTAGCGATAGTTGCGGAATATTTTAATAGCGATCGTAACATAAAAAGTTTAATTTCTGCTAACGCTGTGCCCAGATGGATGTAAACACACCCGAGTAGAAATATGAAGATGTCATTGTACTTTACGTTTAATAGACAGATATCACCATCCAGCCATTGTCAAATTAATTTCCAGAATGTCAATGTTAATTCTATTATATCCAGTGAAGTGATTAATGTTGCGATATGTGGCTACTCCACCGGCTTTGTGACATGATGATGATACCGCCACCGATGATGGTTGCAATTTGTCTTCTCTTGGAGAAGTATTACAATATAATCTCAGATCAAAACCAGGCACATTCACTGGCATGGAATCGTCCATCCAAGTCCCGCTGATTGCTAAATTTTGCCTTGAAAGTAGAACCTACGTCTTCGATACACTTCTGTCACAATGTAGATGCTCGATCGGATCATCACCAATGGCGATGGTTGCCACACAACTGGCTATTGTGTTAGCATTAAATGGATCCTAGTGTACTGTAATTTTGTAATGCTTAAACAATGGTTGACTAAGTAAGAATTGTAGCTAAGCTTTTGCAACGGACTTTTTAACCACGCCACTCAGATACGTAGATTTATGTATCATGTTCCTTATTTTATCATTGAACGTCAAAGCATCGTCCAATTGGCGCGGTAGCTGCAGCTCCATTGTGTCCACATCCATGGGCAAATTAATGGCATCGCAACCAACGTTTCTGCGTAAATGACAATCGCGGTGATATTAAACATGCACTAATCGGATCTAATGCAGGCGACCCATGTTGCTTAGGTGGATACACAGATCTGTTCGAACCTGGCAACGTGGGAACTTTGTCCGAGCCGAGTGACTTTTTGCCCGTAGAGCACAATTTAAAGTCAACCACTAGCTCTTAAGGGACAGTACTATTAAGCAACGGCAAGTGTTTTCTTTTGTTGACTTGAATGAGCGCAGACACCATAGACGTTCCCACACACCACTCTTATGTCCGAATGGATTGTTGACAAATATCGTAGTGAAACGTGCACAAGCTGCTGCCCAATGAATCTTCATAAACTACAATCGTACCGAATCGATGGCTACACAGTTCGGTGTCAATATAGAAGCGATTTTATAATCCTATTGCATAATTTTAACTGCCCCAGCTGCAGATGCACTGGTACCGATGTTAATCCTCTATGCCACATTATTTCTTTTACGTTCCTTGCACTGATAGATTGGATCTTTTGGTGTTTTTGTGAAACCATTTGATTACTCTTGAGAATTCCTTTCCAACCTTATGTGTTTTGTATTTGGGCTCGGCTTTATGACGCATAAGGCCAACATTAGAGAATTTTTGCAATACTTTTTTGTTTTTGTACTTTATTATAGTCATTGTCCCTATTTTGCAGTAATGTTTTACATACAATCAATATATTTTAATGAGAGCTGTCGATTGAAACTAAAAGGAGCGTCGTAGCTTCTCCGAGTCAAAAGTTATACTAAATGAAAATATCAATACGCAGCAAATTTACTTCAAAATGATGGTGCTCCCTCTCCACCACGTGTGATGAGTCACAGTTCTTAGTTTGCGTAATAAATTTTTTGATCATTTAGCTAACCAGTGGTGTAACTGAGTTTTAGACACAGGATATATATGTTGCTGCAACACCAAACTTTATCCCCCGTTATCATTCGTTTTTTTTTGCATTGTCTACCACTATGGAAGCAATTTTAAAGACGTATTCACGTCACAAATCCATAACAAGAAAATGATTCAAGTACAAATCCCTTTCCTTAGAAATCCAAGCAAAAAATCTGACCAGTGCTGAACTTGGCATTTTTATGCTTCCCAGAATTGAGGAAGGTCTTACTTTTCTCGGTCGAATTTTAGAAACATCAGGTGTCCATTTTGGAACCTTGACTATACCATCTGTTGGAGCTGACTTCCCCGAAGATGTAGCACCTCCCGTTTACACATAACTGAAAAAGCCATGTGCCTGAGATGAATCATATAAGCAGTACTAATAGATTTAGCTCTTGAGCAGATCTCCAAAAAGGTGGGTGATAGAGATGAAATTTATTTACGTTCCTTCCTTAGACAAATTATAATAGATTTATCACCACTAAGTACAACATGGGAGTTAGTGAGAGTGATAGTTTTATTAATTTCGCTCTGTAAAGAAAAGCGAGAGCTCTTGGCGATGGATCTCGTAAGTGTAAACCAATATTCATGAGATGAGTCCAAGATGGGCAATATTTCGTTGTAAACGTACATCATAGCTAGATGAGTACAGTCTTTGCCTAATGCACGTGAATTCTCCAATGTAACATTAATGGATTATTCTGTATTAACTAATATTCAGTTTATTTTGCATTGCCTACTGTTCTACTGCACTGACCCCATTCTCTTACGACTACTATTACTCTCCCTAAACAAGTATGAAAATTTATACTTCAAGTATCGATCGTTAAAAATAAAAAGAGAAAGAAGAAATAATTTTTTTCCATAATACATGAAGCTAAATTCATAAGGTGGCCATAAAAATTTCCTGATTAAGAAACTAGCTGTTATTTAGATATTATACAAATATAAGTGGAGGGAAGAAAATATATTGCTTGTTCCCGCTAATTCTATTAACATTTGTCATTAAGATTTTGAAGGTTTTACTTTATTTTTCTTCAGTCTAAAATTCGTATGGGAAAAAATATTCGAATGTTTTAGGACAAATTTCTAGTTCTCATACGTTACCATTAATGCATTTTCTGCTCATGCCATTATTCAAAGATAGAACAAAATTGTGATATTAATTATCTAAACATTACTCATTAAACTTGATGAATATTTTAGTTTAGTGTAACAAAAGAAATAAAGTGTTTGAAAAAAAATAAGCACTTCATACCATATGTGGGAAAAAGTCTGCTTATAACTAAAACAAACGCTTGAAAAGTAGAAAAAGTACTCAAAATATCAATCATTACTTTCAGTTAAAAATAATTAATTACTGCAGCATATAGCCTCCTTCCTGAAACTTAACTCTTATAATGACCACATTGCCACAGAAAGAATGCAGTTATTTAGTTTTCTCTGCATCTTTACATTTATCCGCTATTCAATCTTTAGTGTTCATTTAGTAGTTTATTTAAAAAGGAAATATACGCGGCTTTAGTTTTATAACATGAGTACAATAATTTATGATCATTTTCAAAGTCACAACAACTAAGATTCCATCAAGCTTGGTAAGGACTTTTAATTATTTATTTGTTTGTGTTACCTTTCGCCTAATGAATATTTAAGTAATTTCATGTGCATTTTTTATATTTTCTTATGGTGTTTTTTCATGCGCATTTCATGGGCATAAATTTTATAAGATGCGTGTATAAATAACAAAAGAAAGCAACTATTTAAATAGTATAAAATTTATAAAATAACTAAAAAAGGGGGTTAATGACTTAAGTCTACTGATGTATTAAACGAATATGCATATCTAGTAAACGTTTTATTTAAAATATGATTATAAAGCATCATTTAGAGATTTAATGGCATCATCTACGTAATGTTTTGCCTCAATGATATGTTGATTGTACATTTACATTTTGCATAATAGACAATTCACGTTTTTGGTGTCTAATAAATGATTAACAACGGCTTCATCTGTACGAAAAATGAATAATTTATAATATTGGTTTACTATTTATTAATCCAAAAATATTTATTTATATTTTTCATCGGTCTCTTTCCATTCATTATTTAGTGTATATTCTTTTAATATGTTAAGTCTTTTGTATTATTTGTATCTACAAATCAACTTGGGAACTATTTATCTTGCTATTTTAGAGTAATTTTAGAATGTATTAATTATAAATGTATTACTTATGCCTTACTTTTTGTCAGAAATGCTATCAAATATCGTACCATTAAGTGTTCCGAAAGTTCTTCATAGTTTTCTTTACTTTCAAACACCGTTAAGTGCGCAAATATTGACAAAATATTATATTATTTTAATCAATATTTCTTACTTCCATTTGTTAATTTATAAGATCTCATGAGTAACATCACGCGTGTGCTATATATTACTGATATTGAATGCCAAATAGAATTTAGACAAATTTATTTAAGATTTAACACTAAAAGAAGACAAAAAACGTGTCTAATTGCGTTAATTGTCAAGTATTTCCAATAGCCTTATCTATAATAAACTATATTGCTTTACGTTGTATGGTCATGTATACCCAAATATGGACAGATTGCACTTGAACACAAAAAACCTTATTTGTTTGCTTTTTATAAGTACACTCTGTATTCTATGAAGAATGTTTCATATACCTTAAAAGAATTTATCTCATATTTACAAAAATAAAGTTTTTTTTCTAACGGTTTAGGATTTTGTGTGTGCATATATATATATATGCTCCCACAATTTGAAGCATGGTGTAATACTCAGTTTAATACTGCATTGGAGACATAGATAATACCGGCTTTTTGGATTAAAGTAGGTAGCAAAAAAACTCTTTTGTCAGTTTCCTTATTTTAAGTAGCATATTCTTACTAATTTTGGGTTGAAAAAAATGACTATGTAAATGAAATTTTATTCATTATCTCTTGTTTTTAAGATATACGCAACCCATCCATCAGTTTATAGGTAAATTTGAAGAATAAAATATTACTAACTGACAAATGCAATACACCACTCTTCAAGAAACAGTGTTTATATCAGAAATCAGCAGTATTTTTTAGTTAATTTCCTGTGAAAATTTTCTTTCGAATTGCCTGTTGTACAGTGCCGTAACGGAAAATAATTAGAACCCCCCGCAAAGTCAGATCTTGGTCCCCAACCCGGATATATACAAAGAATGGCAAAACCATAACACAATGTACCTTTGCACATCGCGTAAAAATATTTAAATATTAAACTTATAACTGAATATAAAATCAACCTGGGTCTGAGTAAACAAAGTAAATAACGTTTAACATTAGAGAGAATTTACAGTATTTATAAAAAATGGAAAATCTAACAACAGTCGGCTGATAACCTGGTAACTTAAATAAAAACAATACGCTAAAACACTGATACACTATAAAATAATATTTTCGATTTCAGATCTCAATGATAGAAAAAAGGTATCACTTACCAAATATTTCGTTTATGAATCCCGGAATGAGCTTGACCTTAAGTTCGATAAAATTCTAGAATAAAATTGTCGAAAATTCAAAGACACAACTACTGTTACTAATAACAAAGCATGGACACAAAAAAGAATGCGCTAGCTGTACGACTCAGGTTGAACTACAAAAGTAACTAGTTCGTTGGGTAGTTTGCTGCACACACTACTAGCTAATATACAGCACTACACTCAAAAAGTAAATCACAAAAAAGCGATTGACGTCTCACATTTTTCTTAGCAAAGTTGGTTATTAATTCATCCAATTCAATTTTTCATGATTCTTGTTGTTCAATACTTATCAAAGACAAATAGGAGAGCCTCTCTTCTAACATCGTACAACTTAGATATTTTTTTATTAAATTTAATTTAGAAAATGACCTTTCCGCCATTGCAGAAGTAACTGGAAGAGTCAAAAACAGTAAAACTGCAATACATACATCTGGTAAACTTGGCGCAGCAAACTTTTTTTGAATCATCAAAAAATTACCTAAATCTTTTATCGAATTTGCCTTAATTAAATCTTCATTAAAAACTTCTTATAGAGACATAATTTGATTTGGAAATTCACTAGATAGGTCGACGCTGTATACTTTTTGAAGATTACTGGCTTCATTATATAAGATATCGTTTGTAGTGCTTACAATATTTTTGGGAGAAAGAAAAACTGAATGATTTGTAATGTAAATGCCATTCATACTCTCAAAGTGATTTTAATTGAGTAGTAATAACATCAACATTGGCCTTAAAAGCTTTCACCTCAAACAATCGTTCTCTGTCTTGCAGTTTTTCATCAGCATTGAAACCATCGAAAAACTGGCTGACTTTTCTAAGTCTCTTTTTTTTCAAACTCCGGGGTGATACCCTATTTTTTAACCAAACCAATAGCTTCTTCCTTTATATTAGCAAAATTGTTATGAAGATTCTCGATAGACGTAAAGCTAGAATTTAACATGGTCTTAGAGTTTTCCAAATCTATTTTTAGTGGTTTTAATGCTTTTGAAGTTACATTTATGCTTTGTAAAATTTGACATTGGAAAATTAGCAAAAAAACAAATTGAAACTTTTCCATATGTTTTTTAATCGCTAAAACTTCCTGTTCCTCGTCTTGCTTAGTACTGGTTAGTAAAATATTTCAAAGTACTTTTAAAATCGAAATGTAATTGTAGCAAATTGATATTACAGTCAAATCGAGATGACCACCTTGTCGTGCATATTGATTTAATAGTCAGCTAAATGTTCTTTTTATTCAGCGCAATTTTCAAATCACTCCACCTTTTAATGCTGAGCCCAAAAAATGTGTAAATTTTTGACAAATGTTATAATATTCTTTTACATTAGGCACGTTATTCCATGCATTGTTTAGAAGAAGATTGATGTTGCGTGTTGAACAGTAAACGTAATTTGCTCTTGGTTGTTTGTCCTTAATTAATTTCTGTAATCCACCATACGCTCCACTCATCTTGGCTGTCCCATCATATCCTTGTCCTCGACACTTCGCCAAATTAATGTCCAGTGTATTTAGAAAATTTAACATCACTTTCCAAACTTTTTGCAGTCTGATTTGCCGCCTCAATAAAGTCTAAAAACGTTTCGTTAATTCTGATATTATCATTATCAGTTGTTACATACCTCATTATAATACTTATTTGGTCTTTTTTTGAAATATCTTGTGTCGTGTCCAGAATAAAAGAACATTTCCTTATATTTTTAACAATATTTTCTTTTATTCTAGAGCCTATAATAGCAATAAGTTCAATTTGAATTTTTGGGCTAAGATATTTTTGAATTCTTTTTTCTGACGAATGAACCTTGAGAAGAGGGTCATATTTAGCCAAGAGGTCTATTATATTCAAAAAAAAATTCCCCTTTGAGTCGAATCTCGAGTTTCTCGATGTCGCCGAAAAAGAATATTGCACATCGCTAGAGTCATTGTAACATTTATGATTATTTGTAAGATTTGGCTAACCTTATTAACTTCTTTAAAATTGAATGTCAATCATGAATCCACCGTTTTATTTTGTTTCCAGATGTCATATGTGCGATATACTTGGATATGAATTATAGAATTTTCACATGCTCCTTATTTTTTTTATATTCCTTGTCAGTCATTCACACCTTTACACCAGGCTTCTTTAAAATACATATTTGCTCTATCAGCGAAAGGCCAACATACCTGACAGTAAGCAACATGAAGTCGTGTTGAATAGCACGTCCATTTCACTTCGATCTTTTATCCTGCCTTGGATATGAAACTATAATAAGATGATGAAAAGCCCCTTCCCTTGGCAACTGTTTTGGAAATTACCTTCTGTTTCGTATGGGCCCAATTTTAAAATTTGTTCCCTTAAATCTGAATCTATGGGCGTACCTACATAATACGCAAAATCATTTCTAATCAATTTTGTTTCTTCGTTTTTATTTTCCGACTCATTTTCTTTAGATTGAGTATACTTATTAGTTGAAGTGTCCGAAACTGTGTTTTTTCTTCTGGATTAATTTTCAATTCCAGGATTTGTTCATCAAGTTTCCTGACATCACTACTACTAGCACTTGCAAAAGAGGATGAACTTGCGGATATTAAAAAGTTATCCAATTTTGCATATTTGCTATTATTATTATACTCCTTTTCCTTTCGAATTTTTCGTTTTTCAGAATCACTCAAAGTTTTATTTAACTCCAATCATTTTAGGGGGTCACGTTTCTTCTTGTTTTATTAACAAAATAACAGTATAAAAACCAGAATAAATAATTCCGTTTACAAAAAACAGTTCTAATATTACAAGAGAGAAGTAAAATCAAAATGTTTTAACAGCAAAGGAACACTCCCTGTATTGAAGTGCATTGAATATAAAAATATATATGTTCTAAAAATAATTTTGTGAAACATTTCTCATTATGCTTTGTTTGATTGAATACTCATAAATCTACGGAAATTTCTGTGGGCATATGGGTTTCTAAATCATAAATCTAGACCATATAATCATTTAAAATGCTCTCTATGCGTTTTCAAGTATCGCAATACTATTTTTCATGAAAAAAGCATTACAGATGTACGTTATTTACGAGTTCGCTAAATGAAAATGAAATACATGTGTGTGTGTGGGAGACGGAAGCTAAAGACGCCAATAAGTTACTTTGCTACTTCAGTAAAAAGTAACGTCTTTTTTTTCTCCCTACCGCTAACATGAAGTATACTAAAAAAACAGTGATGATTTTTTTTATCTTTCTAGCATTTTATCCAATTTTCCGTCTGACTTTCTTTTTATCTTTTAGTAATTTAGTTTTGAAAAGAAAACCCACTAAAGAAAAGTATCTTTTTCGTCGCAGGGATTACAGCAAATTAAAATGTTTTTTGATTTGGTTATTTGATCTAAGATATCTAATAAGCGATCAAAGCTTTGATTTTAAATGATGTTAAATCGCCAATTTGAAAATCGCTTAAAAATTGGATTAAAAAAATGTAAAGCTAATTTTGTGAAATTCTACGTTAATGGCGTCAGTCTAGCTTTGGGCCCCTAGAAACCTTGGGCCCCCTACAGTGCGGGGGTGTACGTAACGCTACTGTTCTTGTATGTCAAAGCCCAAGTAACACTTTTAAATGTCTATAGCAGTAGTCTGCGTGCATTGACTCATCCCAAAGACCCTGATATCTACGTTCCATTGCTACAATATCTTGACAAAACCTTTTACCATGTTCATCGCTTACATCTCCATATTTCTTAAGGGAAAATTTAAGATGGGGATGTAAAAAATTGATCTTTAGAGACTTATTACATCATAGGTCACGGAACATTTGTAGGATTTCTTTTACTAACTGTTGATAATTCTCATCGTTTTTTCTGCTTAGAAAACCTCGTACCACACTTTTAAAGGCTTCCCAGTCTGATTTCTCTTTTTTCCCGAAAATTTGAACAAAAAGCAAGGTCCTTCATGATTTCGTGTATTCGAGGGCTCACGAAGATTCCCTCCTGAATCTTTGCATCACTTACTCTCAGGAATTTCAATCCAAGGTATTGGAATACCTTTCCATTCGCCTTGAAGAATTTCAAAAATTTCTTCATTAATTCCCACTTATTGTATAGGTGTGGAAGTCGAATGTCCTTTAGGTTTACTAGATGATCATTTGGGACATTTTTCACAACGGAATTTAGATTTCTGTATGATCATTTGTGTTGTATGTAGTGCTATTTTTGATCTCTACTGTCCCAGAAACACAAAAAAACAGTAGTAACTGCATTCACATAAGTAAAGCAATGACTTTCAAGTCACCACATATCTATCATATATGATCCTCGTAATTTATTAAATCTAGAAGTAATTTCACATTTTCTTAAGTTTCCTTCACGCAAACAGAATATCCAATGAGAAGAAAGAACGAAGATCGAAGGAAGAAGGTTTTGTTTGGGTAGTTATGCTAATTTCAAACAAAGCTTGGAACAGTCCATACACAATCTCCGGTTATTCGGTTCATAACTGATGTTCAGGAAATTCATTAAGCCATTGGCATTAGTTAAAGGAACCACATATTATTTCTTCTCAAAGGAATGAAGAAGATTCTTCTCACGAGGCATGTACTCTGTAACCTTGGTGCCTGACAGGAGTAGATTCCATTGCTGCAATCTGGATGACATAAGATCTACCTTCTGTTTTGGCTAAATTGCTCTTAGCGAAACAGGGCTGTAAGAACAGAAAGAACAACACGTTGGCTGATACCACACTATTTATATAATTGTATAAGGGCTTTCAATTATTAATTTTCAATATACCATTATTTCTGTGATGGTTTTATTTAATTTTAGTTTACACTTGACAGTGAAGCAAAGCGAGAGCTATTGACAGCGGCCCTAGTACTTTTAAATCACAGTTAAGTGACGAGGATGACATGTGGGCTGCGCCCCCCTTTTTGAGTTTTCACATTTCTCCAACAAGAGGTTGTTCAGCCACGACAGTTAGAATAAGACCCTCTACATAGTGGGTTTAAAGGGACATTAGGTTTTGAACCCTTAACAACAGTACGAAAGAGATCGCAACCATGACCACTCGTCTCCAGTGGCCATGGTCTCTCCACTAAACTATTTTTGTGGCGGAAATAAAAAACTGCTACTAGAATTAAACATTATCCGAATTTTCACTATTAACGTGTTAACAAGATTATTAACCCCTGAAAGGCAGATTAAAAGTTACTTGATTCGTTCCCCTACGCCACGACTTTCCACATTTCAGTGCGCGCATGCGCTGAGCTAGAGGAAAATGCATAAATAAGCAAATTTTTCTTTGAAATAAGTAAATCCTCTCCTCAAATGAGTCAAGTCATCTCAATGTCTCTCAAAGCCTTCGGTAAAATTTTACTGATAGAAACACAAAACACAAAGGGCCTTATTTCGGAATGGCGTACACACGCATATATATATATATATATATATATATATATATATATATATATATATATATATATCCGGGACTCTATCGGTAGTTAAGGAGTTAAGAATAGCCTAATTGGGAACATTTAAAGAAAATGCACAAATAAACTACGGACAAAAAATATTTATTTCTTACAGACACTCAAAATATTAATCTTATATTTCAGGCAATTCCGTACAATGAAATTAATCTAAATCATAATTATTTACATACAGTATTACTTAACATTACTGTAAACTACTCAAAAATCTAGATAAAAAAATTGGTATCGTCCTAGGCTTGACTTTGATTGACGTTTCCCTTACAGAAATGCATCAACCTTCATTTTCTAACTATAACACACACACGCATATATATATATATATATATATACGCATATATATATATATATATATGTATATATATAGTGAAATATTAATATTTATATTTTATGTCTCATCGAATACAAATACATCATTTCCTCTTTACTCACTGAACAAGAAATTCTATTATTCCCTTTTTCTTCTGAGTATTCCAAATATACACGGCTCTACTGCTTAGTAGCATTAAATCTAAGAGTTCATCTGCCATTTTCTCTTCTCCGAATGGATATCAGATCATCTTAGGCAAGAACAAAACTATAAAAACAAGCAGATTCCTTTAGATGAGATATGCTGGCAGGATAGATTTCATTTCCGTCAATGCCTACGAACAGTCGATCGGAAACAACAAAATGGGGTCACTAAACATAGATGTCCTCAACGCTTCGTTGAGTCTTTCTTTCCCCGATTGTGGTTTCTTCCCTGCCAAAGAAATAAAAATCGGTTTTGTGTTGTAATATATCTTATGTGGAAAACTCATCTATCTCCGACCGTGTTCGGGGAAGATCCCCAATACTTTCATCTTTGGATTAAGGGACATTACTTTTGTAAGGTATACAGCCTGTTGTCATATGAGAATATATATTTTTGGATGACAGCTGTCCAATATATATTTATGGAATTCACAGTGATTTGATAAAGAAAAGCACAAATATTATGAATTTTGTACATAAAACTCCCGGAAATAAGAAAAAAACTCTACCTTTTGAGCAAGATATATGAATTGTACTACATTTCTTTTGAAGTAATTTGTTTCCATTTGTTTAGATATGGATAAGATATCAGAGATTTTAATAAATTTAAATATTCCAAGTTCTTTTTATTATTATTAATTAACTCGAAATTTATACTTAGTTTCTTTTTCTTTTGACATTTAAAAGGTTTGTATTTAAAAAGAGTGCCATTGCGAAAGCGAATAGAATTAATGTTACGAATATTATTCTGACAAATTTGTGCAACATAAGGAAGAATAGTACTGATTACTTAACACACAGTATATTCAATGGCATTATTCAATATTACTAATGTAACATTTGCATGATTACTTTTGGATTCTTTGTGTCACAATTTTATTCATAATCCTATTGTAAGTTATATTATTTTTTTCATTTTCAGTTTTTCACGTGATTGTACAGTGAGGAAAATGTTCCATCATGATAACATGTTATTTTCCTGTCCTAGAGTTGTTTATACAAATAATATATATATGCCATACTCCTGCATTTTTTAAAGTTTTTTTTATTATTACATCAATGTTACATAAGTATTGCTTCATAGTTCCGTGTTTTAATATATAGTATTTCCAATTTTAATGGCTGCATTGTTTTCTTACAATTTTTGTAATTCCATACTTTTTTTCATTTTATGCATATAGTAAAATACATTAACATTATTTTTATTCGTATTTATTCTTACAAAAGGAACTACAAAAATTTATCATCTGCCACAAACACAATTCCCTAATTCATTGTGATATATACACACACATTTCCCATATAATATACTGTATAACTCAAAACTCTTTTCAGAAGACAAACGGCCAACTATCATTCAACAAAATGATTAATGGGAAAATCCAAAAAAATGGAATCACCCCTTTTTTATAGGGTCAATTGCGTGATTTGATAACCCTAGCAAAATTTACTTTTCTATCTTATATATTTAAAAGAACAAGATAAAAACATTTCACATATAATAGGATATTATGAGATATCAAATCAGGATTCGCGCTATTTCCTTATATTTTATTACTATAAAAAAAATACAACCATTTCATTTTAGGAGAGGCTCATTTACTTTAGCCTAAATTACAGAAAAAGTTTTGTAACTTTAGAATAAATGGTTTTCTTGTGTTTAAATACGGAATATCTCATTCCTCTTTTTACTTCTCTTTATTATTATTCTTTATCAACTTAAGTGAAACATGTGATTAGAGTATATCGATCAATATTTGTGATTTCAAACAATTTTACCCCCTAAGTGCCCCGCACGTGTATACTCGTCCTTCCAATGAAGGAATTTTTCGTAGTGTGCTGCTGTGTTTAAAAATATTCTCAAGGCTTTGGAGTACCACAAAATGAAATTGTCAGGGTCATTGACAGTCAAAAGAAATTTCTTATTTCAGAGAAGGGGTGGAGAAAATATTTAAAAGAGGGTGTATATTCCTGAAACGATGACTTTTATAGCTAAACAATTTTTCATGTTTTTTTTTCGTTTGATTGTGTCCTTTTCTATTCATTTGCGATCATTTTCGCTTAATATGTGTAATAGGAGCTTTTTAATTTTTTGTACGAATGCAATGAATGTGATGCTGTTTTATGTGTTCAACAACGTTTCAGGATATATTACAAAACAGATAAGTTATACTTTATTTTTTCATTATATTGTAACTCTAGAGATTAAATCTTTCATTCTCATTGTATTATTTTATCCCTTTCTTTTCTTTCTTTTTTAAAGTGAAAGTAAACAATTTTTGAGTGAAAAAGACGCCTTTCCTTTCCTTCCAATAAACAGCAAAACCTTGGGGAAAATGATGGAAGAGGGAGGGAGTGAATTTAGTAAGTTTTCCTCCGCGGTTAAGGGGTTAATGTCATTTGCAACGTTTGTTTCATTGGTGCTTTACTACAAGCTTTAACTGTTCATCATGATATGAGATATTGAAACGTAAATGTATTTGAATTTTGTTTTATGTCAGAAAAATTCAGTTTGAAAATTTTCAAAATTCCAATCCAAAAATTTTGGGTATGGGGACCTTTGTTTTTAGTTTTGTTTCCAAGTATTTTCCTAAGTTATTACTTCACCCCACTATAAATTCAAGGGACCCCACTTAAACTTTATATGTATTAATATGGATAGGTTACACAATTAAAAAATTTAGCTGACTTTAACATAATGATAATTAATTAAAGTTTTACAATTACAAGCATTTATATTCAATTAGCAATTGAAGTATAGAATAATACGATATTTATATGCTTCTAAATTACAATACAGAACTAACTAACGTTTGATGATGTCAATTTTCTACTAGTTAAGCTTTACATTGCGGTAGTAGGACTTTCATAGCTATAATTATCATGATACTTAGTAATTAACTATTCAACCAAATAAAGTACCCCAGGAATAAAAGCTTCTTCGTGCTAATATTTAAATAAAGCTACGCTTTAGCTATTTTACAAAAACTCGCATATTTGTAGCTGGGAAGTAATGGCATCTTATGGTGCATTTGGACACAACTCAGTAATACAAATTTGGTCGAAAGACGTTTCGTAGGGAAAAAAATCATTTGGATTATCGGATATTTTTCACGTGAAATTCTTTTCAGTTATGCATTTTTACACCTAGTCTTTTTTAGGACGCGTTTTAGGTATTAACTCTCTACTTCTCAAAAAGCCCGTGAAAATGAACGTAAAAACACTTGCAGAGAAATTAATTGTCACATTGCAGTCTTTTTTTAAAAAAAATTTTTTTTGACTGAAAGTTAAAGTTAACTTTGCTGGATATCGAGGGAAATCTTCTCTTCCGTAGTAACCTAAATATATCATTTCAAAGGCTAATCATGAGAAATAAATAACAAAAGCACGAGAACTGCTCGTGATGCTAAATTATTTACCAAGGCTGACTTTGTTCCACCAATAATATCCCAATTTTCTCAAAAATGTTGCTTCAGAAAGCATTTAAAAAAATACCCCAAAAAATCTAATTTTATCTTTTTTTTTTAAGTTTTGCGTGTAAAAAGCAAAAAGATAAAAAGAAAATTATGAAACGTTACTAAATTTTTAAAAATACATATAAAGATGATTTATGAGTTTTCTAAATGAAAAATATTTTGAATTCCCAGAATTTAATGTTTTCTTCCTGCACTTTAATCTGCAAGGCCTCATGTAAAGCAATAGTGCTCGACAAGCATTTTTAAGCAAAGTTAAAAATTGATGAGATATAGACAGACAATACGGCGATTTTTCTACTTTTTCAAACTTTTAATGTACTGCGCAAATGTTTTTTTTTAATTTAAAACTAGCAATGCTTTTTTTATAAGTAGCTATCCGGAAGTCAGTTTTCCAGAGTACAATGGTAAAAACAATGGCGATTTAGTTGTTCTTGTCAAATAAGCACGACTCAAAATTACGAAGTCTGAGGCAGATTTCATAATTCTCATTGTCAGGTCATTCATGATAATGAAAATTTGTTAATAAAATCATATTATACGGATACCACTGTATAATAATCATAATACATATATCATAATACATATAACTATAATTAAGAATCCGAAATTTTAATTCATTTTTTTTCTTTTTAAAGTTTTGTTGCGATTGCTTACCTTAAGTAAAGATACTGATTTGGTGGCACCAATTTCAATAACAATTACAACTGATATGATAAGTGCACTTTATTGTATTTATTTAAAAAAATGCTTTATTCATTACAATTATCTCATTTTAAATCAAATATAATTCTCGTTTCCTCTCAAACAGTCAAATATATAATCTGTAAACATCTAAGAGTTTCACGAAGTCCTTGATTCAAATTTATTAAATGGAACATTATCATGCTAAAGAAATCTCATCGTAAAGGAAGTGAGAAAATGATCGTTTGGAAAAAAAACTACATGTATTGAATTGTTTCTGTTATCACGCACGAAAAAACATTTGAAAAATCATTTCACAAATAGCTTTTATAATGAAAAACAATTCTAATTGCACCCAGTTATATATTTTTCATGGTTTTTTTTTGTTTTTGATGTAATTAAGATATTGATCGCCCAAATGTATACTGTGTATAACTGTTTTTTCTCTACAATTTCATCGCCTTATTTTACACAGAAAACAATATTTAAATCTGCTAATTAAAAAAGAACACTGAAAGAAGGGTTTTTTAATAAGGAATTGATTTTTAAAAATATACCCACACGTGTTTCTATGTATCAAACCCTTTACTTCTAGTATTTTTGACATGGGTCAAGTTTTGCCATAAGTATTTATCAAGCTAAATTAATTGTATTCAAGACAATCATACTACTAAAATTTTGTAGTTCATCTATATGAACAAATTTTTTCAACATATTCCTTAGAAATATCGAATAGAGTGTATAATGCAATGATATACAACTTTCTAAGCACGAATATTTTAGCAGCCAAAATATTATAGGTCAGTTTTTCTCGTTTTTTTGCATTGATGATTGAATCTAATTCAACACATGTTTGTTGAAAGTGTGTGTATAAAAAAATTTTTCAGCAGATGAAAATTATATATTTTAAATCTAGCTTTCTTTTAGACTTCTGAAAATGTATATAATTTTACTTTCACTTTTTATATATCCAAGGCATTGCAGATTATGGATAATAATGCGGTGCATCTGGGTTTAATATAAATGATATTTAAAAGATAATACTTTGCGTATAAAATGGTCTTAATATTGTTTAGTTGTAATGAAAAAATTCATAGTTCAATGTAATAACTTACCATTTTTTTCTAATAAAATCACTAAATTTGAAGCTAGTCAAACAGAAAAATTATATAATGCTTTCGAACAATTTATTTAAGAGTTTATACTGAAGAATAATTTTTTAGAGCGCTTGATTGATTTTACATTAAACATTTCATTAAGTACAGCTCTTTTAACTTGACTAAGTTACAAGCAAATTAGTAGTGTTCCGATTTTATATTTTGCATAACATTTAAAGAGTGTTTTTTTCCAGGTATACAAGTTTAAGTTCGCATTACTTTCCAAGATGGCGACCGATTTAACAGCTGTCAAGTGATTTATTCTCAGTTTGGTTTGGCAATTCATCAAAACGATCATCAATCAAGGCGTAGATTCGTCGAATGGGCCCAAAACTAGATTACCGATGTTCCCGACTTTCATAAGCGAATTTTGTTTAGCGATGAAGCGCACTTCTGGTTGAATGGCTACGTCAACAAACAAAACTGCCGCATTTGGAGTGAAGCTAATCCACAAGTGTATGTCGAAACACCGTTACATCCAGAAAAACTGACTGTTTGGTGCGCTTTATGGGCTGGTGGAATCCTTCTTCAAAAACGATGAAGGCCACAACGTTACAGTCAATGGTGATCGGTATAGAGCCATGATTACTAACTTTTTATTTCCTGAATTGAACAATCATGATGTCCAGGAGCTGTGGTTTCAACAAGACGGCGCAACATGTCACACAGCTCGTACCACAATCGATTTATTGAAAGACACGTTTGGTGACCGCCTAATTTCAGGTTTTAGACCTTTTGAATTGGCCTCTAAGATCTTGTGATTTAACACCGCTAGACTATTTTCTGTGGGGCTATGTAAAGTCATTGGTCTATGCGGATAAGCCACAAACGCTTGACCATTTGGAAGACAACGTTCGCCGTGTTATTGCCGATATACGGCCACACATGTTGGAAAAAGTCATCGAAAATTGGATGTCCAGATTGGACTACATCCGAACCAGCTGTGGCAGTCATATGCCAGAAATCATATTTAAAATGTAATGCCACAAGATTATCTTTCGAATAAAAAAAATTCATGTCAATCGAATAATACATCTTTGTTTTATTGCAATTTAAAGTTCTATACCTCTAAAAAACACCCTTTACTTGTTAATTTGATAAATCTTTTTAATTAAACTGATAGTAATATTACCAAACTTCCATATAAAAATAATTTTTAACTCATGTCAATTGCAATTAATATTTTTTACTCAAAGTACTGAAATCTTAGTGATTGCTGCTGTGAAGATAATATTTAATTTTTCATTTTAATGTCTATCGGTAATATTGCATAACAAAAAAAGTAACTATTTATTCTGAATTTTTTTGAATTCGTTTTCTAATTCTTGCATGTTGCCAAAAATACATTGTAAATCATTGTTTTACATTACTTTTTTCATTAGGATATTCAATGTACATTTGCTTTAAAACCGATACATAACTTTCCAAAATACTTACCACTTTTTGACTGTATAATGTATATTTCTTCCACGACGTGGCAAGTTCATTGGAGGAAGAGACTTTGTGTTATAGTAGATATTTTTTAGGATGTTCAATCCTAAATAAAATAGCTCTGAACGAAGAATCAAGTCGGAGAAAATAATCTCCGAAATTGCAAGGGTTCAAGTCACGTCTTAATCATTATTTTGTTTTCAATTCACTTAACTATTTCTATAATTACATTTTTTTATAAAAAAGCTTATTAAATAATTAAATAATACTTTTATAGTTATTCTGCTTTAAAGTTTACGTAAACTTTTGTAACGGGTCTATCCGCGAACCTGTTTCTAATCCTTCTCGGGTAAATTTATTACTTTTAAACTGTTGTTTTATTGAAAGTGTTCTCCTGTTTAACTCAGTGTTTCTCAAACTGTGGGGCGAAAATAAAAGATTTAAAATAATTTATTTACTAGAATGAAGTAAAACAAAATACTTTCTGACATAATAAAAAATACACAAATTTACACAGAAATAATATATATATATATATATATATATATATATATATATATATATATATATATATATATAATCTGCGATTTTACACATCATCAAAAATAAAAGCTTCTACTTCAAAATCTCATTTTTTAGCTACCTTTGATACTATAACCAAATAAAAAACGTTTTATTCAATTTGCTGTAATCCCATGATGATAGATTTTTTTTATTACGTTTTCTTTTCAAAGCGAAAATTCTACTCTTCCAGAGGAAAGACAAAACCCAGACCCATAATCAAAAAAATTTTTAGGAAGATAAAAAGTTCATCACTGTTATATATTATTGACATCAGATGTAGGCAGCAGAACGTATTTGCTGCGGTTTGACCTTCGAGCTTACTTGTATGGTTAGTTACGTCCCTGTTCTTATGTATTTCTTTTTCATTTAGGGAAGTTTGAAGGATTATATACTAAGCCATGCATAATGAAAAACGTTTTACATCATTTTTAAGAACATCCATATTGTAAAAAATACACTTTTAATCCGGAAGCGGTCACGCCGAGTACAGAGTGCACGAAATCGGTAATTCTGGCAAAACTGTTTAATTGTTACCAATGGCCCTGGCACTATCCTCCCGTTTGACAATCTTAACGTGAACTAAAATATATTTGTCACATATCTCCCTCTTTTTTGGGAGTGACAGACGTTTTTTTACGATCTTAAGGTACTTGTTTTGTCTGAGTTCCCGGCGTGATAACTTTTTTTCCGAAATATTTTCTGTGTCCTTGAAAGTAGGTGAGTATATTTTCTTTTAATTAAATTATTCACTGGAATTACAATTTTTATTGTGTACTATAAAAATAAATATAAAAAAAAGGATTGGGATGATTCAATAACCCCGCTCGACCATTAGTATCGAGTGCACGCCTGCTCCAGGATTAAAACATGTTGAAGTCTTTTCGCTTTAAAAATATTAAAAATAATACAATTATTCTTCATCAGATTTTTTTTATTGTTCATTATTCAACATCAATTCTAAATGCTGATCCTTTGAGGCTTAAAATTACAGTTCGCTTAAAACTAATTTTAATTTGAGCAATCACTTAAAAAAAATCATTTTACATTTTTGTAAACATTGTCGTCCACTTGGTTTTACTCTCCTTACAATTAAGCGATTATATCAATAATCTTTTAATTTCTTATAAATGAACTTGTGCAAAGAGCGGGTACTTCACTCGGTATACTTTGAATGTATTAGTGCTGCACAGATTATTTTATAACTAATTAATCAATACTAAATTAAGAACAAGTTTAATAAGTATTATTGACTTCCATGGGATTGTCTTACAGAGCAAAGCTTTTCAAAGGAATGCTTATGATTAGAAATTGACCCTGTGAGTTCTTTTTCTACATTTAGCTGATATCTATATTTTGTCTTCTAAGCAGCCACCGCATTTTGCAATATGTTCCAATTTAAAATTAGAGAAAGGAAAAATAACAATAATTATCCTATTACTTATTTTTTTTGCTTAAAAGTAACATATACAAAATTTAATACTTATGTCATGAATTTGTATGGTTTATAATAAAGATTGTTGCTTTAGCGTCAAAGTGCATTATTATTGCATTCAGTACATTACTAATGTATAAGGGGGGCGCGATAAAAATTGTGATTGAAAAGGGGGGCACAAGTATTGAAAGTTTGAGTACCACTGGTTTAACTGATGTTTAAAAGAAAATGAAGATCCGATTTGTTCAAATGAAGGGTTCTATTTAAGCAGTGACTTTTAGGTACGCGTATTTAGTGGAAAGTAGATGAGAGCTAGTCGAAAGTTAGTTGACGAGTAATTTCTGAATGATTTACGATTTAGTCAATAAGGAAGATTCTAGTATTAATACCGGAGGTCATACAACTAGAACGGAATTACGGTAAATTAGACCGTAGACATACAAAATGTTCCAAGAATAAGTGAATCAAATTATGCTGAAATATTAAGTATCCCTTTTTGCCGTCTAGTTGTGTGCTCCTATGCATAGTAGTAATGTGCTTTTCCTACCTTAAGTTGTTAATTTAAGTTAAAGAACAACGAAGTAGAATTTGTACTGGTTACGGTTGATCTTTCTTCTAACACCATAACACCAATAAACGCATCAAATTTATTACATTATCATTAAATAAACTTACCTATAAAAATAATTAAATGAATTGAAAAAAAGCCGGTTTATATAAACCGAACCCTAAGGGATCGCGTTGTAAGCAGGTATGTTACAAATTAAACCGCGCAGCTGGAGATTCATTAAACTTACCAATATATTAGCTGTGCATGATATTTCGAAGGTTAATTCCTCCGAATTGGATGTCCATTTCACAATAGTACAATGAGGGTTAAACACTCTAATGACACAAAACCTCATCATCTTCAAATGAATTCCCCGTACTGTACCTTCCTCTTGTAATTATTTATTAAAAAAAATTTACAATGCAAATGCAGTTTGAATTACGTATAACAATAATATGTAGCATTTTTGTACATTATTATTTTAAAATTAAAAAAAAAACAAATTTAAAAAAATATTTTTTAATACAAATACTTTATATACTTCTGATTACAAAAATTACATTGATGTCAATATTTCAAATATAAATTCACAGGAAAAGAGTTTATGTATCAATTACATAAGAAAACTAACTTTTGATTTTGTTTGTTCATAGTCTAAAATTAAACTTTTAAGAGGTCTCAGGGGTACTAACTTATCTAGAGGGCTGAAAAAAAGAACAATATTCAAATACATATAACTCTTTAAATTAAAATTAAATAAATCAAATCTTTTATGCATTATTTATAAAGGAATGGGGCTTCAGAAAAGTATAAAATGTTTGAAGTATAACCATAATTTTAAAAATTATAAACATATGAACATAAGAAACATTTCGGTGAGAAATATTAAGTATACGTTGCGCATGCTATTTTCTAAAATAGTAGCTTTCATTACTAGCACTAAAATGATTTATAATGACTTAAATGTATCCTTATTACAATATAGTAATTTTATGTTAGTAGGATAAAAAATTATATTTTTTAAAAAAAAAATTTAAAAAAAATAAATTTTTAATTTTTTTTAAAAATAAAAAAAACATTAAAGTTTCTAAAAAAATAAAAAATCTCAATATTTTCAAATATTTTGAAATATAAAATATATGTGTTATTCTTAAATGATGTAGGTTTTGAAGAGTATGATACATTTTATAATTCTATAAAATTTTATACATCAGAGCAACTATTTTAGAAAATAACGTGCGCAATGCAAAAATTATTTTATATTTATTGCATATTTTTATATGCTTATAATTTTTAAAATTATAATTATATTTCAAACGTTTTGTACTTTTTGAAGCCATAATCCTTTGTAAATAATGTGTAAAAGATTCGAATTATTTAATTTAAATTTAAAAGAATTATGCCTGTTTGAAAGTTGTTTATACATTCACCCTTCGAGAAAAAGTTATTAACTTTTAATTGGCAGTTAAAATATTAATTATAAACCATACAAATTATCAAGATAAGTTTTAATTTTTGTGAAATATTTATACGTTACAAGTCCTTGGAGCAACTGGTAATTATTAAACTTGTTCTGAATTTTTTATCAAATACATTGAGTCGTACCGATACATTTATAAGTGTATTATATCAGTGCAAATGTGTATTTTATATTTTATTATGTCAGAATGTATTTTGTTTTTTTTACTTTCAGTAAATTAATATTTTTTTTTAAAAATAATCTTTTGTTTTCGAATCTTCAATATGCTCAGCACCTCTCGTAGAACGCTTACGGTTGATGTGACATGGATTACCTGCAAAAAGTTTTCTGCGTTTTAAATCCTTCATGGATCATAGATGTCTTCATTTACAACGGGTGAATTAAGACAATTAATACCGCCCTGTTTTCCTGGATGTGACGCTCTACAATCTAGGCCGGGTGTGGGCGGACTTTTCCAGAGCTCGGATTACTTCTAATGTTTCTATAGTGTTGCGATTCACCCATTGGAGTAGGTGTGGCCATTCTGTATTAAGATTGTATATTTACTTTCCTTAATACTTGTTTCCGACATTGTACCCTTTTAAAATGTGAGATATTACCATACTTACTACAAAAACTCAAGTATCACAAACTTTTCAAGTTGAATGCTTGAAAAACTATGAGAGTGAATGTTAGACCCCGGAGCGGAACATATTCAGTTCAGCCAGAAGAGAACATACGTGAGCCGATGAATCTGAAACAGACATATCTACTTAATTTGTTCTCTACCAAGTCCCGTACCATCATCGAACATGACATCAACAAGAAAACCCAATCCCGTGGAAGCGAGGGAGGATGTTTCAATAGTCAATCCAGTGCTACCACTAGAATATATGATCATCAACCATTACTTTCCCCTTCAGTTGGCGTGTGGAGAAAAATTCATTTTTTTTACTGGCATCGCAGATATTGCTTTATTTCTCTGCAGCGGCAGTGAACGTGTTAAGATTCAACATGCGCCTCCAATGAAGGCACGTGTGTCGTCTACATATTTATCGAATCATTTGCTTCAGTAAATACATTCCCATTGCTTTTAAAACGTTTAATCTCTAGTCAAGCTTGCGTCGGTGTTCCATAAATGTGTTTGTTTTAGAATGAACATCCTAAGTCTTAGTAAAAGTGGTCAGCCCAAAATGCATTTGCAGTCCACTGGTCGATCGCGATCAACTTCAGGCCCATCTCTGATCTAGGCTATGGCGATGGACGCTTACTCATCAACTAGTGAGGTGAATGCTTCCCTCTGGAGTGTTTAGTTCAGTTCCATACTGAATTTATGCTTTATGTATGGTATGAGGCGTCATTTGTTGTTATGAGTGATCCCCCCATCTCCGAATTGCGAAGACCCTGAAGTGTAAAAAATATACCTAAGTGAATTTGCTATGTCCAGCATTCGATTTTTTCTGCAATGCATGAATGAATTTATACTCAAATATAACAATCATAATCTATATGCTACTCGAAATATACAAACTTTTAGATCACGACAGGTTCCTTTTTTCCTTCACATTTCACGTTAATCGGATATATTGCGTCTTTAGCATATCTGCAATTAAACCGATTTTGCAGTCACCCGTACTTTTTTATCATAGACGAACGCTTGGACTTAAACATCAAATAGAAACCAACAGGAATACAGTCCACAGCAAGACTTTTAGAATCAGGATGATTAGGGATAACTACTGGAAACGGCTCTCGCTTCATTGCTGCTTTAGACGACTGCGCAAGCTAGTGGAGTTCGGTATAATTTTTTTATCTGTAGATACCTGAATTTCATCTTTTGTTTAAATTCTTATATTATTATATGCAGAATTTCTGAGGATTCTTTCAAAGTGTTTCATCAGTTTAAAAAGAAAAAAAAGAAAAACGTAGTGAGAATCTCGACAGTTTGACCCAATGTTTCATTTACTGGGTAATGTCCGATTTTACTTCACTCTACTATACACCGAAGATTGAGTTTGATGCTTCCTTATATTAAATATGATTCAGGAGTCTTAGTGAAACTGTGATTTGGGAGAACAGTTCGAAATATAAACATCGCTAATGATAATGTTCATGATTGAAATATCATTAAAAACGTTAATCTTTGGATCCAAAGCTCATATATCACGCATTTAAAATTAAATGTAACAAATCTGATAGCTTTATAATATTTAATTGTCCCTCCCATTAGATAGCAATTAACAAAATTGTCTTGTTATTCTTAGTAAAAAAATAATTTTAAATAGAAACATATTATTATAAGACGACAAGAACAAATCTTTTTACACAAGATACACTGATAAATTACAGAAGTATATTCTGTCACTAACATATGTTATAGCTTTAGGAAATTTTGAGTAGGAATTTTATGGTAGTACAAATAATCAAGTTTATTAAATATTCAATCAATTCCAATAATATCTTTCAATTTCTAACATGGTATTGTGTCTGGTGAAGTAGAATTAGCTAAATTGTTCATAAGAAATTTAAAACAAGAATTACAAACGTTTTGATGAATAGAATTATTAGAGGTCTCCAGGGGCTTAACATTTTATTATCTTCAAGGGGACGAAAAACGAAGGAAAAGTAAAAAATTATCTTGTCTTCATTTTTGCATTTTTTTTACCCACAAACGGCCTGGGAAATATTATTATGAAGCAACATTTATTTTCTATGTAGCAATGGCACTTGTATTAGAGGAGATTAATTATATTTCTCTAAACCCCGGAATATGAATATTAATGCGCTACTTTTAGAAAAGAAAAAAAAACCTTATTCAATTCATTTTTTTTATTGTAAGTCTTAAAAATTAGTTGATATATTGAAGTGAAATACTGAAATGTGAAAAAAATGACGATGTTAAAAAGAAAATGCTGTGAAAATGGCTTAGAAAATGTACGAAAAAGATTATATAAGCAATTAATATCTTTTAAAAACAGCCTTTAAAAGTAATCTCTTGTTTTTATACCAAAGTGTGAGAAATTGTGTTACGCGCACCAATATTAACGGTTTTCCCCTTTGCGTGATGTACGGGCATATTCAAATAAAAAATACAGTGATATAGAAGAGATGCATTATCCGTAAATAATTAATTGAAAAGTAATAATCCTTCTACATATGTATATGATTATCAAAGCTATGCTTAAGTACTAATAAGCTCCTTACAGAAGAGAAACATATTTTCCTTGAATTAATAATACACAAAAAAGCTGATTTAAGTGCATACTGCATATTTTCCGGAAAGTACTAACCCAAAAACAATATATTCACAATCTATTGAAAGTATACCTTTTTTATTCTGCCAAGTTAATCTTAAACTACTTACCAAAATATCCGTTAATAATAATAACCGAATAATGTTTTATGGTTAGAAAGATTTTTTGTTATGCTGTGTTTTTGCTTTTAAAAGTATCCATATGCGTATGAATGGTTTATGCAACTGTATTTAAATAATGGAATATTTCTTTTATTTAATGTGGCATTTAAAAAATAGTACACACGTTTTAGACTTTGTAAATAGATAAAATTATGTAGGATAATGTGTTTCCATTAAAAATGTAATTACAGTAGTGAAAATTCTGTTGGAACTCTAGTTAACGAAATGTATATTTTGGAGATCTGCAATCCGCTAAAAATTCACGGTGCAAAGAATCAGTTGCTGGACATGTTGAATAGAACTAGGATTCAAATTTATTGTAAAAATTATTGGTAATAAAAGGCTATAGTAACTACCTATATAAGCGTAATGTGATTTAAAATTATGAACAAATAGTGACCAGGTACGTTTTGTGCAGTAATCACGGTAAGTCGAATGTTCGTATGTCATTCATCGATTTTGTGACTAAAAATTCTCGAGTAAAACCACGTGATTCAGTTTAGCTTTCAGTGTAAAACGTCAAAAACCACTTATGTGTGTTAAGAAATATCAGGGGTGTAACTTTGTCTGGAGGACTGAAAATATAAACAATTTTTAAATAGATAATATTCCTCGTAACTAAAATTCAATAATTCGAATCTTTTACACATTATTTATAAAATAATGATGCTTCAATAAAATTTAAAATGTTTAAAATATAATTATATTTTTAAAAATTGTAAGCATATGAAAATAAGAAACACATCTATAAAAAATATTAATTAAGTTTATGGTTGTGCATGGTAATTTCTAAAATAGTAGCTCTAATTACTGATTGATTTATAAAGTTAAATGCATCCTTATTACATTGTAACTGCTTTTATATAAATAGAATAATTACTTATATTTTTGAAGAAAAACAAAAACGAATTGCACGTTTATGATTTTTTTTAGTTTCAATATTTTGTAATACAAAATATATATAAAATTAAAATTAGGTAGACTCAAATTAGTATCATACTTTTTTATAATTCTATAGTTTTATACATCGAAAGCTATTATTTTACAAAAGAGCATGTGAAACGTAAAAAAATTAGTTAATATTTATTACAGAAATATTTCTTAATTTCATATGCTTACATTTTTTTTTAAAATTTTGATTATATTTTAAACATTTTACACTTTTTTGAAACCTTATTCCTGTACAAATAATTTGTAAATGACTCAAATCATTCATTTTTAATTTCAAATGGTTATATCTATTTAAAAAATGTTTCTATTTTCACCCCTCGATACAAAATAAACATCCCTGAGACCTGTTGTGATTGGTCAAAGTGCTTATGTTTACATGACGGGAATGAAAAGAGTGTGAGGTACCACGTCCAGTATCTATCTTGTCTTTTGAATATTTCGGAAATATGAAAGGTATTAGCCGTAACTTGTATTCGATTGCTACAGAAAAAAGAGTAACTAGAAGCACTAATTGTAATAAATATCTTAACCCACGATCACTCACGCGGGGTGCTCTGTACACCCCAGCAACAAGAAAATCCTCCCAAGATTCTGAAAAGAATGCGCAGAACCACGATTTTTTCTGTAGCTGCACATTTTAAGTCATTGAACCTTCAGGCCTAATGCAATCCCTCTTTTTCGAACAATTGGAATGTTATGACCTTCAAAAGTTTATCTGGGGGGCTGAGAACTCCCACGAGAAGTTGAGCATACGTATACAGTCTGCTCTGAATGTTTGGAAAATGATTAAAATATTATTTTTCTGCTTTCTACTACCACTATCTCATTAATTATAATTTATATTTATTACTAGTATATACGTTTTACTGGTTCATGAAATAATATTAATTTTTTTCTGTTTTAAAATGAAAATTTTGTATGTTTAGTTTAAATTAATGTTAGTCTCATTTGTATGCAATAAATTTAATAATTTTATTTGTATAATACAAAACATATCTTGTACTTTATAAATATGTATCAAAATGACTTAATGTTATTTTCATAATTAAATACCCGTGTTAAAAGTTTGGGGTGTTCTCTACACCCCACGAATAACGACGATAGCAAGAACAGGTGCAAGTGACCATGGGTTAGCTGTTTGAGTCCCATGGGGAATTGAAAAAACACTGTCCAAGAATCTCAAACAGCAAAAACGCGCTTTCTTAGAATGTGTACAAGACTCAAGCGCGACAGCGATTGTTTTATTTAATGTTGAGGAACACCAAGCGGCACGATTGCGCTTTTTTCATTTTACACCGATGAATCCTAATCGGAGCAATGTATGCGTGTAGTATTGTTTTACCTTTTGAAAAATGTACTATATACATTAAAAATAGCTGTGTTATGTACTTGATTCAGTAAATCTGAGCGCGCGATTTCAACAATCGGTAACATATCGTCAGCTGTTTATAGTGTTCGAAATACACTGGGTTATCTGAACATAAAATCTCAACAGCGCGATCGCACTGCTTGGGAGCCAAAAGGTTAATAAACTCTCTTGAATCATATTTTGCAATAGTATTTATAAGTCAAATACTTCCCTAAGCTATTCGAAAAATGTAAACATGATAAGAAGTATAAAAGTAATATTCCAAAAAAAAAAATATCGATTACCTTCTATTTGATCATTCAAATTTGATTAGAAATAGGATTTCTATTTAAAACGTGGCATCACTGGTTCTTAAAACTTCTCTTTAATGTTATGTAATTAGCTTAATTACCTGAAAAATTTCTTAACATGTTTGCTAATTTTTTAAGCACCTATTCGTATGAAAATTCATTCTATGAGAGTAATGTTCCTCTGAATAAAATTTTACAATCAGTTTAAATATAAGAAATTTACGTGCACAACGACAAGTAAGAAATAAAAAAATAAAGTATCTTTTTCCAGTTACTTTCATAATGAACTATGAGAATGTTTAAAAACAATCTACATTCAACCTGATTTCCATTCAAAGTCACCCACGAAATCCTATTTCAGCAGGAAATTGTAAACAAGCAAACGATTGTGTCGATTAAATTTCAGGGTATGTGTTAAATTACGTTTCAAGAAATTAATAATGTGAAGTATCGAAGTACACTTGAGATAAACAATTATCCACTGTGCTCTAATAAATATATATTTACTCATAATCTACAAATATTAGAGAGAAGTTTAAATAATGTACTTGATTGCATTTTTCAAATAGGAAATCATTTCATTTATAACTTAATCTAAATTATGTGAAGCAATGTACTCATTAACTCAATAATGCGATTTAGCATTCGTATTTAATAAAATTAAACATATGCTGTGTTATCTCCCACGAGTGAATTAAAATTACTGAATACACAAGTTAATTCCTAACTGTTATCTTATTCCATGAATACATTGAATAGTTAATAAATTAGACGTATTAATATTTACCAATTAATTTAAAACCAAGTAATTTAGACTCATACAGATTAGGTAATATTAGTTTGAACTACTTTAATTTGAAAATGAGGGTTTTAATTAGTTTTGAATGATTATAATCATTTAAAACTAATTAAAACTAATTAAACTAATAAATGCAATGTTTTACAGCATAATAACTTACAATTATAAGTTATTATGCTATACAAAATTGCTTCTCAAATTTTAAAAATTTTTCAACCCATTATTCAATTATAATTTTCATCGCGCCCTCTCCGTACTATAACAATGCATTGAATTCAGTTATACGTCCTATATTTTGATGCTAAAAATACAATACGACTTTAACCTCTTTAAACCACTAGCGTATACATAGGTCTCGTTTAGCCAGTGCTTTAATTGCCCTGATTTATGTATATACGTCTTTCCGAAGTACGATTTTTTTGTGAACTGCTCTCCATAGCATTAATCCAGAGGCTTTGGAATGCAATAGAATGATCTTGATAACGTTTGCAAGGGATTTACTTTTGTACTTACAATCCCGTGTTATATTTTAAAACCCGGGATTTCGGTATTACATTATCTAAATAACAAGGATTGGTCCTGTGATTAGGATTAGCCTTTTTTATCAAAAATAATTGCACATTAGCATATATAGTTGAAATTGCATAATAAGACTGAAAATAAATAATTAAAAAAATTGTTTTAATATTAATTTTATTGAAATAAATAAAAACACTTAATTCATAATGAAATAAAAATAGTAAATGAAATTAAAAAAGCATTTCCTCACATTTCTTGTATTTCTGTAAATAAGCTTTTAAAAAACCCAGCTCATCTAGCGTTTCATCGTTATAACGACTTCTTATTTTCGTTACAAATTGTCCTGTCGAAGAAAAGGATGGTTCGGATTTTATACTATGAGTAGTAAGTGTTATTGCCATCAAATAGGAGTATGTTCTTTTACGGTTAGTCACCACGTCTCACTCCATTTTCAAAAAAAGAGACATTCCCTTTTGAATTTTGAAGACAGTGTCTCAAACCTAATAGACTGCATTCGTACACATACCTATTTGATAAATTTATCTAGTTTTTCTGCTACACTTAATGGTTTTTGTGTAAAACTTGATCCAGTTACTGAATCAGAAAGTGAATCAATTTCAAGTGTTACCTTATTTTAAATATAGAAGATATCTAGTTGCATGATTTGTAAGTAATACAATGGGATTTGAAGTGTTTCAATTCTTTCAAGCAGATCCGCTATTAATTAATGGCATCTAAATGAAGAAGGAACTATGAAAAAATCTATTATTGTGATGTTGCTTATATTAATGTGTTAGTATTGGAGTGAGCCACTTAGATCTGTGCGACGTTCTTTCATATGAGGAATGAGAGCTACATATATATATATATATATATATTTACTTATAGAACTTATAATTATACAAAAAAAATTCTACGTACATATTTCATAAGCAAAATAAAAATTTTCTAAAAATTAAATTTTTAAAAAAATTTGATGAAGAAAAAATTAAAAATATAATTTAGATCAAAATTAAATCCCGGGATTTCGGACTTTGGAAAAAAACCGGGATCCCTGGATCATGGAGCTGCAAACCATAATTTACTTAATTTAGCAGAGGATTTGCTTATTTATTGCATTTACCCCCGAATACACTATAAACACTCATCTACGTGGTAAACGGCGCATTGGGAAGCGAATCGTGTAATTTTTAATCGGCATTTAAGGGAGTAATTACAAAGCATACAAATTATCAAGATAAGAGTTAATTTTATCAAATAATTTTATATATGATAAGCCCAAGGTGTCACTAGTAATTAATAAACTTCTTCTTAATAAAGTATTGATAAATTAATTATAAAATACATTGCACAAAACTAATATATTTATAAGTGTATTATGTCAGTGTAAATGTGTACTTCAATTCTTTATTATGTCAGAATGTATTTTGTTTGTTTACCTTCAGTAAATTAATAATTTTCAATAAATCACTCATAATTTATTATAAAAACTATTACTTGAACAAATAATGTCCTACCTTTCTGATGTTTCTTTAGGCAGAGAGAATATATGGTGTATCCGGTCATAATATTGCAAAATAAATACGAAGCTTCTGAAGTAACTTAGTTGCAATTATTGTTAAAGAACGTGTATACATTATATTTACAAATAAACATGCGACATAAGTACAAATGGAGGTAAACGTTTTGGCGCGTATCCCCAAAAATTTAGATGAAATCTATTCCTCTGTTCTTTCTGTTCTGGCGAATTTAGACCGCTTAGACTTGACTGGAAGCTGGAATCTTGGCAGACTCTTCCGTTTCATAGCTGGCACTAGACTGGGCATGGTATTGCAGCCGTTGTAAGTGAGAGGCGTGGCAAATGAAGCAGGAACCAATGGGATGCGATCAGTCGGACGCGTTTCGGTGATTGGCAGTAGAAGGGTTGCTATTGGATAAGAGAGCTGTTGCCCTAATTCACCTAACCTGACTCGGTAGAAAAAAATTAACTATTGAGATTTTGGCTAGCAGTGGAAATTAAAAGAAAAAATAGATTCAGAAAGAGATAAATTTAGAATAATTAACTAAAATATAATATAAGTCAATAAAATTAACTATCCATTAGGGATTCTAGCAAATTCTGGCGAATCTGCGGACATTTCTTGTTTTTATCTCTGACACAACTAGCGTCCTCTGGTGTGCGAATGCGTTGTTCATAGTTGGTTCGAAACGGTTGGTTTTTAACAATTTTTTTAACATATTTTTTTGACTTTTCAATATGCTCACCTCCCTCCCCCTTGTAGATTTATCACGCTCTCTTATGTTGTGCGCCCCACATTTTGAGAACCTTCAGCTGTACAACATAAATCTAAAAGAAAACAAAAATTTCTTACAGTGAAAAATAGTCACAAATTAATAATATGTTCATTTATATATATATATTAACATGATCATTATTTTGAAGCATGTTGACCTCTCGGATAATTTAAAACTGATTAAATAAATATTATACGCTTTATTTTAAAGATTTCATAAATTCATAAATACAGAACATTTATCTTGTTCCGAAAACTATTACGTCAGATATTCATCTGAGCTAATTTGCTTAACTTTTTGTTTCTTTTCAAGTATACAGAATAAAAGATCGTAACATTTTAATGAATTTGAGTACCCCAAATTAACAGATAGCTTCATAAAGTTATATTGAAATAGCAAAGTTTTAACTTTCAAAAAAATATTGAAATTTTAAAATTTAAAATTTTATTGTACTAAAGAGTTTAAAGTTTTTTACAATATTTTGTGTTTAATTCCTGTTTATTTAATCTTAAAACATGGGAAATGATGATGTTTCTGTCCAATTCTTCCATACGTAATTTAGAAAACTATTGTACAAATAATATAGGAGAAAAAAGGCACATGATATCTGAATAAAATCATTGTTTTTTCAATAAAACGTTTTAATTGGTAATTATATTGTATATGTACACGAATATATTTCATTATAAATTCGTATTGTTCTTTAAATGCCTTTTCATTAATGTACAATGCGAATTGCAACTGTCTCACTGAATGTAGAAGTTAGGGCGTAATGTTAGCTTCAAGAGAAGACATTATGCATTAAAGCTGATCAGTAACTAATTGGATAGTTACGCCTCTATTCAAATTTAAGTGGATGTAAACATATTATACAGGCTCTCTATTGTGACACATGCTATTCGAGATGACTTGTATGGAAATTAGGGTATATTGACGCACCACGACACTGAAAATTAGTCCCAAGCTGCTTAGTTTTGCCATAGATTGCAAGGATGGATTATAAATGTACTCTCCACATTAATAGACGAAAGTAATAGATGTATAAAGATTATTTGTAGAAAAATGGTCAAGTATATAGGCTTTATAAGCACTGAATGTGAATGACATAAATCATTAATCATTTTATTAATCATAAAATTTACTTTCGAAACAAAGGCGTCTACAAAGATTGATTGAAATACCTAAATAAAAGTAGTATTATAAGTGCAAATCTACATTTAATATCATTAGTAACAATTAATGCACTGTTCTACTGTAATGTATTAAGGTATGCCACTAGGTCATCGTTCATCAAACTGTGGGGCACGCCCCCCTTGGTGGCGTGATAACTCTACAAAGGAGGCGCGAGCTTGTTGAAAAATCGAAAACTAAAGATGTGTTAAGAAAATTACTAATTGACTGAAATAAACAAACAAAATATATTTTGACATAAAAAATAAAAGACACCTTTACACTGATATAACTTATAAATTACACTTATCAATGCATCAGTACTTATAATTAATTTAGCAATACTAAGTTAAGAACAAGTTTAATAATTACCAGTGACTCTCCATGGGCTTGTCATATACAAAGTTATGTACAAAAACTAACACTTATCTACGGTTTATATCTTACTTATCTAATTTGTACAGTTTATGATTAATTCCTTAACTGCCGACTAAAAGTTGCGTAATGCGCTCCCCAATGCTACCGTTTCCCAGTTAGGCATGCGCATGAGATGTATTGGGGGGAAGAGGAAAAAAGAACAAATAAACAAATCCTCTGAAATAAGTAAATCCTTCGTAACTTCTGTTGAGTCCCTTTTATTACATTCCATTGCCTTATTGCTTCCGTTGCCAATAATTCTATGATTAGCAGTGCACAGAAAAAATTGTACTTCGGAAAGACGTATAGATACGTCCAGGGGTAATAACACTTCGGCTGAGCGAGACGTTCATATACACCTTTAAGAGGTTTATGTCTAATTGTAGCTTTAGCATTGTCATTGTATGGAAGGGGACGTGATGAAAACTATGATTGAATATTGGGTCGCAAATATTGGAAGTTTGAAAAGCTCTGGACTAGGTTGAAAAGGTGTTTCTTAGACATTAGATGTTATAGAGCCATTAGGAAAAACTAAATATAAATATTAAAAAAGAAGTTGGAATATAATATACAAAACATGAAAATTTTAAGTTGTTTTTCTAATATTTTTACTTTGTATTCTTATATGTATTTCTTAAAATATTTCCTATCTTGCACTCTGTGACAATTCAGATGGATCAAGAAGTATAATAATGACATTAAACATACATTATGTCCAAGGCATTTTTATTTATGCTGTTTTTTAACACTGGAAATTTTGCTAAAAACGAATAAAAATCATATATATTGAACAAAATGGGGGAACATTTTTTAACACTGCTTTTGCTTTTGAAAACAATAAAGTCCTTTTGAAAATATATTTTTGAAAAGTTGGTCTCCTTACCTAGTCGGATGTCTTAAAGTATATTAAACGTAGTTTATAGAATTTTGAATGGAGTTTGAAATGCGTATATTCAAAATTGACTGTGAAATACGTGCACAATTTTATATTATAATAAATAATGCAAATGACATTTTTTTGTAAATATTTAAGTTACAATCACGCATAATAGTCGTAAGAAAGTTTCAAAATTTAGTACATCATAATATTTATATATGAAATAAATAGAATAAAATTTCAAATAGAGTAAAATTATCTTTAATTATTTTGTGTCATTTAAAAATATTTATAGCATTGTTATAGTGGACTTGGTACCAAATTCATAGTTTAAAATCATGGAAATTTTTTAGCTACCTTTATTCGTAATACATAAAAACCTAAGAAGAATCATTGCCTTTTTTAGTAAAAATTTTAAATTTCAAATGTGTTTCATCATTTTTATTCAAGCAATCGCCTTTAAATTTTCGTTCAGTTTTAATAATGTAAGCTATTTAGATAAGTTCCTTAAAATACTGAAATATTTAAAAGATTCTAATCGCTATTTATTTGGATTATTTCTAATGGTGTTTGAAAGCAGCTAATTTATCTGAAAGAAAAATGTTGTCAAAATCATCTTTTAATAAACTTTAAGTGCAAACACAATAACTGTTATTTTTAGAAAACCATCTTATAAAGCTATAGAAAAGTGTTGATGGTTTTTCGTTAAAGATTCTGGGCGTTCTTAATAGTGTAAAGAGCTTGTGCGTGTATGTGTTAGGTATTCTTTAACCATCCCATCCACATAAGAGTTTGTTCAAATTTTTAACACCTCATTATTTTTACATCTATCTATTCCTCGTTTCATTCTTCTGGTATTGTACTTTCCGTCATAGGATAATTTTTAAAGCTTGTTTGTAGTTTTCAGTAATTTATAAGTGGATAGGGATCATATGTATTTATATTTATTTCATTTTTCAGCCTTTGCAACACCTCGAAACTTTATTTTGTAAATATCTCATTTTCTTCTTCGAATGAAATTCTTGCATTTTAATACTTATCTTCCTTTAAAAGAAAATATTCTAAAAATTCAATATCGTTTTTGCTAAGTTTTAAGTTTCCAAAATGGCTATTATGGTTACTAGCTCGCAGTCCGTGAGCCATGAGTTCCAAACCCTAAAGCCACTGTAGATTCGGCGTGTAAAGGGACTGAGGCAGGTTAAACCTGCCGAGATGCTAAGTCATTCTAGTTGTGTAATGTGGTAGTTTTGGGAACGGGGTGTAATTTCAGGTTTCGCCTTTGTCACTTGACCACAGTTTAAAACTTTGCGGTCCGTTGTCACTAGCCTCCGTGAGACTTTATAGCGCAATATTAATAAACACTCATGATGACAACTGGAAAACTATAACTAACGATGAAAACTAAGTATATTTAAGAAATAAATAGGTTAAAAGTAACAATTTGAAAGAATTGCTTATACTTTCATATTATTCTACATCAAACTAATTTGAGAACATTTATTTTCTTTTTTATAGAAGAAATTTTGCTCTGGATTGTATATTTAAAACCATGTGTTTACTAAATATTTTCAGAAAAATACACATCTTTAAGTAACACAACTAGCGTTAGTTCACTCTTACTGAAACGACTTTTTAATAACAGATTAAAATATCATATAAGAATTAAAAATTCCTAAAAAACAATTCAAACAAATTAAATGCATAACTTTTTTGTTATGTATTGGAAAAATCTCGAATTAAAAAAAAGTATATTTTAATTCAAATATGAATGTACAACGCTAATTTCTTAAGCAAATATTTATGCGTAAATACATTGATTTTTCTTTCTTCTCCTTTGTTATGAGATTAAAATACGTTATACATTAATATAATTTTGGAAAAAAAACAGAAATTTTAATGAATTCAGAAGAAAATATGAAATTCCACATGATTAGTAACATAAATTTAAAGAAAAATGTGTCATTATTCATTTTATTTAATTAATAGCTCTTTTGCAAATTATGTTTAAAACCATTGGTTTTCCTGCTAATTTTTTTTTTTTAAATCAACGTGAACGAGATTAATGAGAGTACTTAAGTTATTTATTTTTCAATGTAATGGTAATGAAAAAATTGTTGTTGAAACTACGGTAATATATATATTTTTCAAATATATTTATTATAACATTTAAGTTAATATTGAAGTAAAACTTTCTTGTTGATACAATGTAATATATTGAGAAAATATTTAATCTAATTTAATTATTATTTTTTTACAGAAATTACATAACAAAACGTTAATGAAAAAACACTTTGCTGAACAGTACACGCCGTTTTTACGAACATGAAAGTGCGTACTAGTAGTTTTAGATAACAGAATTAAAGCGTTAAAATGCCGAAATTTCGGCATATGTCCAAAAATGTATATTTAAAAATAAGTAATGAAGACAGAATTAATATAGGCTAAAAAAGTCATGATTAACAAGTAAAGCTATTATTTTTTGGATTTTCCGTGCAATTTTGCAATTTTTGTATTGATTTTTACTTAACGATAGTATTTTATTTTTCATGACATGAGAGTTTTGCAGCTATGTTAATTTTATCGAAACCCGACAGAGTATACATTTTGTCAAAGGATTGGCATTTAAGCAAAATTGATACTCGGTATTAGAACTTGTACAAATTATTCTTTTTGAGTATATTTCGTCTGGAAAATGTGACAAAGAAAAATATTCAAAAAATGATTATATTTAGGGATTATGCATACACACATATAGATGGCATTATATATAAATATATTTTGCTGTAAAAAATGCTATCGCAAACGTAGAGAAACATGCAATAAGTTCCTTTGCCTAAAATTGTCTGCTGTAATTTTGTTCTGAATGTCAAATAGAATTTATATAATGTTATTCGTCATAATGATAACTCCTATAAAGTTTCTGAGACAACTCACATAGAAGAATATTTTGGGTTTTCATAATAGAGTAAAAGTGTCAGTTGTTTGCTTATACAAGAAAAGAAACAAATACGCTATGAAGGAAAATCCATTTTTGGAAGCTCAATCCGTAAGCCCAAGAGATTGCGGGTTCGATCCCTTCTGCAGTCGAGAAATTTTCTAGATGCAAAGGTCGTAAGCACGCATTTCATTTGATTATGGGCCATACAACAGACCTACGGAAGTCGTAGGCACTCATGCCATATGATTATGTGACGTGTAAAAGATTTCTTGAGTACTAATTTGGCTTTAGTACTCTCGTCAAAAGTAAATTGTGGCAATATTTCGCATTCAATGTGAGTGCTTGAATTAAAATAAACTCAATGATCGAAATTGGTAGTGAGGATCACCACTATATACTGTCACCTTTAAATGGCTCTCACATTTGGGGTCCTGTATCTGCACAATCTTAGTTGCCAATATGCAGTCCACTAGAAAAAAAATGTTTTTAAACAGTCTTGTTATATTCTCTTTTTAAATTTAAATATTTATAAATAATATTAATATTAATTTATTTTATCATTCTTTAGCTAAAGCTGTTCCCGTGTAATACCGTTTTAAACTGATTTTTCTCGCAATTTAAGCACACAATTCCATGATAAAAAAGTTCTAAGGGAGTCTTTAGACAAAATTTGTTAGGTATACAATTATTATTTAAATTTATAATATTTCTTTCGAATTCACTTATAAATATATTAACTAATATATAAAGTAAATATTTATGCATAATATCGTTTTATTTGTCAATAATTTATTTTTAATTTATAAAGAAATAACAGTTTCAAGGATTTATCAAAGTTTAAAAAAATAATAATTTAAAAAAGAAATAAATTTTCTTTCTGCGTCAGTTACAAAGAGTATAAACTTATTCATGATAAAAGTAAAGAATTCTATTATGACTGCAAAAAGGAGTCTCAAATTCGAGGCATTCCATTTTTCACTGATTTGTTCTTTTATTCCTCCCACATGCCTCATTCTTTTAGATTATTTACATTTTATTTTACTGTATTACCTATTCGTGCTCCCATAACAAAAGTTCGTGATGCAGGCAGCAATAGAAAATAGTATAAGGAATGCTACTTCATATATATTTAAATTAATGCTTTAAAGTGCCACGAGCGCGAGCGATGGATTTATTTATCTTTAAGTGGACTTGCTACCCTTTGAGCAAATTTCTTTATTTTCGTATTTAAAAATTATATTTTAGCATTAATATACAATGTTTCTATTCAAGAAAATGTTATCAGATGAAAATATTCATATATTATTCACACAATTTTAAAAATTTAAATTTTTTGAAGAAAATTGGGAAAATTTAAAAAACTACTCCTTTTGTAAAAAGTAATTTTTTGACCTGAAATTTTTTTATAATATTCTAATGGATGTTCTAAACAACTTTAGGGATCTATTTTAGAATAACTTTATTCGTTTTCGAGAAAAGAAAAATAAAATGTTGATATACAGGCTAAAAATCAACGAAAAAGCCAACATGGCTTACATTTTATTTATTTTTTTAAAGTATTCAGTTTATAGCAAAACAGATTCCTAATTTTATTACATGCTTTAATTTTAACACGCAGGGAAAAAAATGGATGTGATTGGTAAATAATTGTCGAAGGAGTAGCATTTTGAATGCACTAAGGTTTCGAAAAACACAAACTGAGAAAAACCAGTTTAAAGTTTATAATTCTGAAAAAATAATTGTTATAAGCTTAATTAAACCTAAAATACCACTTTAAGGTATTAGTTATACATTTTTCTTTAAAATAATTGCATTTTCATATTTTTTCAACCCACATATTTTTATAAATGATCAACTTTCAGAGAGTACTAATTGCACAAGAAAATTCAAGAAAAACGTTAAAATTTTCTTTTTCTGTCACGACAGAAATTTTAGCTGTTTTTCTTCTTATAATATTAAATTATTACATTTGTGTGAAAAATATATCAGGGATAAGAACTGAAACTATAAAATTATTAATATAAAATACCTTAATTTAAAAATTTTACATGCACACATTTCACAAGGAAGAAAAATTACATTATTGTATTGCCTCGGAAATATTCTGCTTTTAATACTACACATTCTTTTTTATAGTTATTATTTCTATTTATAAAATAGATTTTTGTATCATAACGCATTTTTTAGCTTTTTTTTCTAAAAAGGGGTGTGGTTGAATTGCCTAATTCGTTTACAAATGAAATTTTATTCAACTTCTAATTTTCCGATCTGCACAAGTGATATATCAATCAAAAGATAATAATGCAAAAAATAAGATTAATTGAAAATAAAAAACGATAGGTTTGTGAATTTTAGGGTAACAAGTCTTCTTAAGAAAATATATTTAAGAATAGTATAAAAGAAATATCACATTTTCGAGTTTTTTCATGCCTTTAATATATATTACATATATAAACAATTTCCTTTTTGAAATATTAACATTAAACCAGAGCTTCTCAAACTTTCAATATTTGAGGTCGAATATTCAGTCATAATTTTCATCGCACCCACCTTCGATACAATAAGAAAGCATTGAATTCCGTAATTAGAGGCTATATCTACAATACGACTTAAACCTTTTAGACGCTGATGGGATATAAAAACGTCTCACTCGGCCAAAGTGTTATTTTCCCAGGACTTACATATGTGTCTTTCTGAAGTATCACCTTTTCTGTGCACTGCTATCCATAAAATTATTCCGAAGGCTTTGGAATGCTGTAAAAGGACATTGGCAGTGTTTGCGAAGTATTTACTTAAATCAGAGGAATTTCTTATTTATTCCTTTTCTCCCCCTCCCTCTCAATACATTGCATACGCATGCCTACGTTGAAAATGGTGGCATAGATGAGCGAATAGCGTAACACAGTGCTTCTCAAACTTTCAATACTGGTGCCCCCCTTTTCAATCACAATTTTTATCTTCCCCCTTATACATAATAATTTACTGAATGCAATAATAATGCACTTTTACGATAAAGCAACGATATTTATAAAAACCGTACAAATTCATGGCATAAGTTAATAAATTTTGTATATGTTACTTTTAAGCAAAAAAAAGTTAAGTAATAGGATAATTACTAAGTTATTTTTCCTTTCTCTGATTTTTAAATTGGAACATATTACAAAATGCGGTGGTTGCTTAGAAGACAAGATATAGATATCAGCTAAATATAGAAAATGAACTCAGAGGGTCAATTTCTTATCTTAAAACTCCTTTCAAAAACTTTGCTCTGTAGGACAAGCCCATGGAAGTAGATAATAATTATTAAACTTGTTCTTAATTTAGTATTAATTAATTAGTCATAAAATACTCTGTGCACCACTTATACATTAAAAGCAGTGTTTCTCAAACTTTCAATACTGGCGACCCAATTTTCAATCATAATTTTTGTCTCGCCCCCTCATTTTGAGAGAGAGACGCTAAAGTTACAATACGATCTTAATTAAAAACCGTACAAATTAATACGATAAGTATATTAAATTTTGTGTATATTAAACTTTTAAGTAATATATATTTTAAGAAAACTACTTAAAATATATATTACTTAGAATTATGTTATTTTTCATCCTCTAATTTTTAAATTGGAACATATCGCAAAAATGATGTATTTAATTAAAGATTTATTTCTTTCAACATTCATTTCTCAAAGTACAAATGTCATTAGAAAAATAGTCTAGTCAATGTCTCTCTCTATCATATCCATCACATCTGGCATTATAGGGTACGTTTGCGTGAGTCTGGGCAACCTATGGGACGTCTGCACAAATCATGTAAAAATGCTTTTCCTCGTACAATTCGAGTCAGTTTTGGTCAAATCGATACTCCTATAGCTACCGAATCTAGCTTGAATGTACATTTTTTTAATTTCCACGTTAATTGTAATTCACGGTTATTAAGTATTTACGGCAGTAGATTAAAACAATCTCATACATACATTTTTAAGTCGTAAGCAAACATTCGACCATAATAAATAATCAACAAGTACACAGACGAACGAGCATGATTCCGAAAATTAAATCAAGGCGATCTTCTCAAAAATACTTAAATTTTGGATTTACCACTACTGAAGTAAATGATGGAAAAAAAAGCCCCAGCTCGATATGTGTTAAAACTTACAAATCTGTAGAACAACATGTGAAGGTTGTTTTTAAAACATGTAAAATCATTTAGCTATGTTGGCAAAGAATTTTAAAAAGTATTTTCTGGATGAGGACAGCTTGGTAGCAAGTTAGGATTAGGGATCTATTTCAAGATACTCCAGAAGGGCTGTCAACTTCCGAAGAAGAAATCTTCATAGATTTCACATCCAGTGAAAAATTAAATGGCAGTTTTGTAATAAATCGCTCTTTGAATTTGAAGTAGAGGTGGATGAGGAATTATCTGTACTGAAATTAAAAGCACACTTCGTATATTATTACCATTTTCAACATCCTACCCTTTTCAAACCGGATTTTCTGCAGTGGATGCCTTGAAGACAAAATATAGATCTCAGCTAAATATAGAAAAATAACTCTTTAAGTGTCAATTTCTGATATTAAACCTTCCATTGAAAAACTTTCCTCTACAAGACAAGCCCGTGGAAAAGTCTCTAATAATTATTAAACTTGTTCTTAATTTAGTAATAAGATTGATTGATTGAATATTAATGTCGCACTGTTCAGCTGCACGAGGGCCTTTGATGACGGACCACGTAATTTTGAACCATGGTCAAGTGACGTGGATGACACCTGAGCTGGCACCCCTCTCTCCTAACTACCACACCAACGGGAAAACGTTTCAACTCTCAACAGATTTAACGTTCGTCGCTGCCCTACACGGCGGGTCTTTAGTGGTACTGGGCTCGAACTCGTGACAAGGCAAGCCACGATCCGATACCTATACCACTCGGATACCGCGGCCGAATTCAGTAATAAGAAATTATTTATAAAATACCTTCTTCAGTTCTGATACATCAAACGTATACTGGCTGAAACACCGACTCTTCGCACGAGTTCATTTTTTAAAAAACTAAAATATTATTCTTGATATAATAGCTGAACTGTAAGGAGAGTAAAACATTGTGAACGACATTGTATACAAAAATGTAAAATGATTTTTTTTTAGATAAATGCTATAATTGTAAATAACTGTTTAAGAGAACTGTAATTTTAAACCTCACACAATTAGCATTTAGAATTAATATTAAATTATGAAAAAGAATATAAAACTCCGATGAAGAGTAATTGTGTTACTTTTTAACATTTAAAGCGAGAAGACTTCAAAATGTTTTAACCCGGGAGCAGGCGCGTACTCGATACTAACATTAATGGTAGTGCGGGGGACTCAGTCACCCCAATCATTTGTTTAGAATTATTTTTACTGTACAGGATACAAATCGGAATTCTAGTGAATATTTTAATTTATAGAAAGTATACTTACCTTCTTTCAAGGACTATTCAATTATTTTATGATTTGAGAAAAAATGCAATAAAACTGATCTAAAATGATTCAAAAGTACAAGACGCAAATCAGACACTTTTCAATTATCCTCCAGAAATGTTAAACCAATCAATTCTTTTCCAAATATCGCAAAACTCAATTATTTACAATTTCCCTAAGCGAAAAGCAAACGCATAAAAGATGGTAGGGAACTAATATTGATAATAACCATACCATAAGATTGAAGGTCAATCAAATGATTAGCAAACGTACTATGCAGCCTGGCTGAAAAGTGAATCATGACTTCCTTTTCTTTTTCTACAACTAATGTACAGTATTTCAATAATAATTACAGTGGTGAATTGTTTATCTTCTTAGAATTTTTCTCAGGGTCTCGGTTTCGTTTTTTCTTTTAACGAGTAATATTTTATGTTAAAACGTAATAAAAAATCTCTCATTGAGGAAATACAGCAAATAAAACAAAATGTTTTTTCTTCTTTAATTTGGTTTTGGGATCAAAGATAGCTATTTGATGACGGAAAAAAGCCAGATAATAAACATAAATTATGTCAGTGTTGTTGTGTGTATTTTTTTTATTATGGAAGAAAGCATTTTGTTTTACTTCTCTTTCAGGTTATTTTTTTAAAAAAATCTTTAAATTTTCGATACGCTCGCGCCCCCTTGTAGGGTCATCGCGCCCTCCCAGGGAGGCGCGCCCCACACTTTGAGAAACACTGGCGTAACATTCAACCGACAATTAAGAGATTAATTATAAAACTTACAAATTCTCAAGATAATGGTTAATTTGTGTATATAATCTATACATCTCTATACATATAAATAAAACATGTTTGTAATTTGAAATTAACAGCTTTTTTACTAAATTCATTTAAAAGTATATGGGGTACTTACATGAAAAAATCAGTTTTTAAAATTTTTGTCTGTCTGTCTATATATCTGTCTTTCTGTCCCTCTGTTTATTTCGGCTAATCTCTGTAACGGCTGGACCAATTTTGATGAAACTTTCACTGTAGATAGCTAAGGTTATAAGGAATAACTTAGGCTGCTTTTTTTTTAGAAAAAAAATTAGGATTCCAAGAAAATAAATTTAAAACCAATGAAATAGTGAGCAATATCCGATTCAAATAGGGAATATTTATTTCAATAGGGAGTATTTTTACTCAATAGGGATTATTTTTATTTAATAGGGATTATTTTTATTTAATAGGGATTATTTTTATTTAAAAGGGATTATTTATTTCAATAGGGAGTATTTTTACTCAATAGGGATTATTTTTATTTAATAGGGATTATTTTTATTTAAAAGGGATTATTTTTTTTTCGCGAGCCTTCTGTCTCAACGATTGCTAGCAGTTATATCAAACTTTTTTCTTTGATTAGGTTGGTGCCATTCGCGATATTTACCGTTCATGTCTTGATCCTAATGACTTTACAGTCCTTAACTGCATTGTCAAAGGTCATGCGTTCATTTCCCCTCCTTCCTTGCGGTTTCGTTTGTGTTCGCATTTCACCCACCTTGCTACTTAGACCTATTTTGATACTAAAGATTCTTGTCCTCACCTCATCGAGAGTGTCAAAGATCATGCATCCCTTTCACCCCTTGCTCAACAAAAATAATGGAAAAGATAAAACAAAAAAGAATCATAGATTCACAAAGTAGAAGAAAAGTTTTTGTAAACTCTGCAAAGTGAATAAACACTTTTTTGTTAAACTCCACGAGGACGAAGTCCCGGGTAACAGCTATTTAACATAAAATAAATGCATCAGAAAGTAATATTAACCTATTACACATCCAGATAAAATTATTTGCATTTTATCGTTTATTACACAAAATTTGTAATTGTGTTACTCTTTGCTGAGCAAGTAAGTGTTTTCAAAAATCGACCCACAAGAAAGTTACGGGGCGTCATAAATAGTAATAACAATAATTAAAAATCAGCAATTATATCTAAAGACTTAAAATTTAGCAAACATGGTTTTTTTGTTCAGCTGAATTATGTAAAAAGCTTGTTTTTGCTTAATTTATACAATTAACGTAAAATTAACTCATTAAAAACTTATTTATCCTTCAGTCTGTATTTTTTAATTTTTACTTCGACCGTGCGAAGAACGAGTATACCAGCTAGTGTTATATATGATAAGCCCATGTGGTCACTGGTAATTATTAAACTCTTGTTCTTGTATTGTTAAATTAATTATAAAACATACTGTGCATTACTGATACATTTATAAGTGTATTATATCGGTGTAAATGGAAATTTATTTTTTATTAAGTCAGGTTGTATTCTGTTTGTTTACTTTCAATAATTTGTAAGTTTTTCAAATAATCTTTTTTTATCGACTTTACTTATAGGCCCGCTTATCCCTTGTGTTGTTATCACGCCCACCAATGGAAGTTGAACCCCACAGTTTAAGAAACTATGTATTAAACTTTATTTCAATTTGTTCTTGCTTTTATTGTTTTGTGGGGGAAGATTAAATTAGTAAATAAATATGTTATAACCTATCACAAATTTTTTGCAGTTTTGAATCTATTGGACTAACAATATAAATAATGACACGTTAATAACACAGTCAGTAATTGATAAATCTTTCCCTGTAAAGTGTTGTTGTAGGCTTGTTCTCAACGATATAAGAAGAGACAAAAACTTCTAAAAAACTCCCTCTTGTGAAACTTGCTATTTAGCTATGCTGCTGCACATGTCGATGATATTTTATGTGTCTGAACTGGAAGCCTGCAATATTCTGTACCTTGTTAATTTTGTGAAAACCTGATGGTCATGCTGATCAAATAATAATATCGGTCACATGAAAAAAACCTTGAATTATGTGAGACATAATGTGTGCTTACACAATTATTTCACAAAATGGTCTCAGGATGACATGTCTTGCAGAAATACACAATTAGTGAATGGTGTATTTTGAAGAAAATCTGTACTCCGCGTGTATGGGAACTTTAATTTCCGAAAGCTAAGAAACAAAGCTTCAGCTAGTTAAGGCTTTAATTTAGTTTTAATAAGAATGGGAAAGCATACAAGTGAATTTTAATGTGGATCTACTACTAAAGTCACAATGTGTCTGGAATGTGTGATCACCTACAATCCCACAAATTACGTTGAAGGAGAGATATCTCTCTTGTGTGTGTGGAGGTTGGCAGTACTAATAAGGAAAATATGCATCCATCTGGAATTCATTTATGGTACAGCTGGTGTTAGCTGTAGATCATTTCTGACAAAGCGAAGTTTCAAATCATTGGATTTTCAAATGTCGTTTTTGGAGCACCGTGCAAACATCAAAGTCTGTATTTTTCTTTAGAAATCTCCCTTCTGGGAGACTCGGGATTCTGAAGTAAGCGTATGGAAAACATGCCAAGTGAAAACGGCTCTGTACGAGTGCCATAAGCGTTTTCGTGAAGGTGGCTCATACATGGAAGATGACCGACAATGCAACTGGACGTCCCTCTTCTTCTACTGAAGATGAGAATGATGAGTGGGTTCAAGAAATCGTCTATTTGGCTAGAGGAATAATCATTGATGCTATATGCTTCTGAACTTAGAATTTCCCATGGCAGCATTCACATCATTCTTCATGATGATTTGAAAACGAAAAACATCGTATTTGTTTGCGCATGGTTTAAAACATGGTATTACCTGAACAAAAAGAAATTAGGGTGAACATGTCCAGGGCTGATAAGATGACAGCTTCTTGAAAAAAATCGTTGACAGGTGATGAGACACGGTACTTTCTTAAGAGCCATCAGACAAAATGCCATTCAAGGGAATGGGAGACAAAAACATCACCGAGGAAGAAGTAACTTCTCTTGGACAAAAGCAGACAAAAAAAGCGATGAAGCAACTGAAGAACTTGTCAAAAAATTAATTACAAGAGTTTTTTGAACGATTATATGAACGCTGGAACAATCGTGTGGATGTAGGAGGGCAGTTTTTTTTATGTCTATTAAAACTAAATTATCGTTATGATGTAATAATTTGTAATTTACCTCTATTCCGGGAACTTTATGATCATACATCTCGAAAGCAAGAAAATATAGTACTAAAATAATAAGTTAAAGTATTTTTGTTTATTTGAAGGGAATAATAATTGTAATTATATTAATACAGTGATTGTTAAGTTTAAGTGCCCTATTTGATTATATTGCCGCTAGCTTTGGCTCGTACCCAATTTTTAAAGTAACATTTAATGAATGTTTAACTCCGTTATGCTCACCTAATGTATTGCATAAATCAGAAAAAGCAACATTATATTTATGTATTTCAAATATATAATCATAATATTAATATAATAATTTAAATAAATTTAAATAAATCATAAATACAATAAATAATATTTATAATTTAAAAATATATTAAAATTTTAATAAAGATATATTATTAAAATATATTCATTCTATATTTTCATACATTAAAATATAGAATTGGAATTACAAATTAATAAATTAAATTTAAAAAAAAATACAAGTAGGAATTTTTTTTTGTTGGATAAACTTGTAACTTTCAGTAATTTTTTTTGTAAAGAATTTCAAATAGACAATAATGTTATTTTTATGTATGCATACTTTATGTCGCTTAATTCAACAGATTATAATGAATTATCTAGGAAAGGGAAGCGTAACAATGTTTGTTTTAGTAGCGTAATTTATATTAATAAACCTAAAAGAAGTTTTAGTTACTAAGTATTAAATTACTAATTTTTTGGATTATCTATTTATATGTATAATATGTCTGGGGACTTTAGTTCTATTACGAATAAATTCCCCTTCTAAAAACATTAAATTTAATCTATAACACTTCCAAAATGCAATTTTAAATGCAGAAAGAAAAAGTCAAAGTTTTCAATTGAATAAGTTTCGCCTATTCAAAAGCTAAACATCTTAGGTTCTTCTTAAAATGTTTTATTTTTATAGATGTAGAAAAACATGACAGAATCGGCTGTTTTAAAACAACATTTAAAAATATAAGACCTTTCTCATTCCATTGCTCCAAGTTTTATTTTTCGAAATTTTTTCTCTTCGACCAAATCATCTTTTGAAGTTTCTAGAACTTATATTTTGAAGTGTAGCTACGTAATAAAAATAAGATTTAATCCTCACAAGAATGAATACCTTTCAATTTCTCCTAAGTCCTAAATCCACACTGGGAAGAGATGGACTATCCTTTCAAATAAAATTTTCCCGGCTCAAAAAAAAAAATGGAACCTTTCTCACTTTCATTTTTATTACAACCAAAGGTATCTTGTTCGAATACTCTTTGGCTGTTCTTTTATTCAACAGAATTCCCCCCGTTTTTATTGACAAAAAAGTATTCTAACACGGTTGAAACACTGCATATGGGTATAACTTTTATTTTCTTCTTTTGGGTAACCTTCAGGGAAAAAGAGATAAATTTCCTACTTTCAAGAGTTGTGTTCTACGGTTTTAAAGGAAGAGTATGCAGTTGATTTATACGTAAGTCCTTCTTTCTTAACTCGCTCTAAGATCACCAGAGGGAAATTCTATTAACAACTCCTAACTTCTTCTATAGAAAGTTTGTCAAGCATGGAGTTACAGTTGATTTCTATCTCACTTATGGCGCAAAGTGGTGTATTGGATGTAAACAACTTAATTTTCAGTGGCGAAACGAGTACACCTGTAAATAGTTGGTATTTAACTGACAGGTTTTATTTATTAAAATAGAGTGAAGCACAATATATTTCTGTTTAAGTTATCTAAACATGTGTGTGTGTGTGTTTAAGGAATTTTCATTATAAAAAAAAATTAAAAATATTCCCATGCAATTTATAACTTTCACTTTCCAACTAATAAAAATATAAACAATATCCAACAAATAAAAAGGGAGCTTAAAAAAGATATTTTTTCTCAAACATTAATGAGAGACTCTTCTGCCATCAATTTTATACTAATTACAAAATAAACCAATTTCTACTTGATCATAACAACTTAAAAATCTATTTGAACACATTTATTTTAGTTTCGTCATTTTCTTGTGATTGTGATATTGGTAAGGAGGAAAATGTAGAACACATGCTCTTTCTGTGTTCCAAGTTTGATAGAGAACGAAACATCCTAAGACAAGTTTAATATTAATTATAAGAGACTTAATATCAATTGGCCTGCGAATCTTTACTAACCTATTTTCACCAAAAGTGCCTTTGAAAAGTTCTGTAAATTTATTGTGATCTTTCATGACTTTAATTGTTTTCTTTCATTTGTTATATGTGTTTATACTTACTTTTGTAAGCCCCGTGGGACTTTGTGATACACGGGGATTTTATAATTGTTTTCAATAATAATAATGTATAAAAATTAAATATATTGGTATTTTCAATTCAGAATTAACTCAGTATAACTTGTTTTTATGAGATCATTTTTATGTTACACATGGATTTCAACGACTTTGGCACCAATGTAATGTTTTCTATTAGTATGCACATATGCACTTCAAGACGTTATTTTTATTTTCTTACAACCATTCTCCAGACAATGAACATCCAATTGATTTTTCTCAACGCTTTAGCAGCACGCGCTTGATAAAAGAGAAAACTGTCGATGAAAGTGACTTTTTCATTAATTACATACATTAAGAAGAAAGGAAAGAAAAACCGGATTCTTTCAGAACAGATAAATTGTATAAGTATGCAGGGATCCAGCTTTCCAAAAAAATCGGGAAAGCCTTTTCTTAAAATATACACCAATGCCGAATAGAGTTTTGAATTCTAAAACGAGATTCAATGATGCATATATGGCTATCATGGCGTTTACACGCAACTAATCAACCGACTACCATCCCCAAAACTTATCACTTATTTTATATGGTACGGAAAAGTAAATCAAATTAATTTATATCTTCAAATGACGAAAGTGATTTTAATCTAATTCATCTTAGGAAGGTGAGCGCTTGGGATTACGATGAATAGCAATAAATTATGTATGTGCATTCTGAAAACTTCTCAATGTATACAATCCGAAACTTAATGTTTATATGTGTAATTTTATAATTTATTCTGTTTAGAAGCCATTTCTCATATTTTCCGTGACTTAATGACGTATTTCAAAAGTGCGACTTTTTATTTATGTAGTCCAGTTACATCGCATAAAAAATGTTGTAGTATGTCGACAAAGTTGTGTGTTATGTGTAAGCATTTATGTGTGTGAAATTTTCGAATATTTTTTTACTCAGTTTCTTTTTATGCGTTCCCTGTGAATCGCACACAAACCCATAGACCGGTTTTACTGTATTCAAGATGTTGGCTGAAAAACAATTTACTATTTGGGGATATGTTTCACCATAAAAACTAATTGTAATTCCCTAAAAGTTCACATAATCAATATATGTATTGCAAAATCCGGTGAATAACGCGCTTTTTGAGCACAAAAAATAAGAACGACATTTACAGGTACTCGTTATACGCTGGGTATAAAAATGAGGGTTTAAAATATAAATAAGTAAAAAAAAAAGATAAAAGGGCAAAAATTGCACATGTCGAATAACTGTTTATTTAAGAGGAATGATATACATTATGAGCTTAACGAATTGTTGTTCTCTGGATAATACCTCGAAAATATGACTTCAAACCATTAAAGTATTGAATACCTCGATTTCTCTCTCTCTCTCTCTAGTTCCTTCGTAAAAAAGGGGTGCCCGTTATACGGTGAATATACCTCAAAATAAAAAATGTAGCTTAAAAGTATGTACGGCGGTGTGCTTTATACGTGGTAATTGTAAAAGTAAAATCTTTAATATTGTTTCAAAGACGTTATAGTGGCAGCGGTAAACTAGTGGTTATAGTCCCGAACTTGTCAAAGGCGTGTCGCAGAATCGAGTCGTGCTGTCACTGTAGACCCTTCATATAAACAGGGCTAATACACGCTAAATCTCTCGAGCTCTGAGTCCTTCCGTTGACATGATGTGATAACTTTACCCAGGTTCATAATTACGAGGTTAGTCTCCAATAACCTTCGGTTTGCATAACAGAACGATGCTGATGAAACTTTCACTGAAACATGTTATATATTCAAAAATACTCTCAAATATCAGACTATAACTTCAGAAATTAAAAAGAGCAGTTTGAAGGGGATAAAAATTGTCTAGTGGCTAACTGATTCTACTAGAAATAAGTCATTTGCTATAGATAAAAGGGAAGAAGTTCATTAGAACGCTTCTATGTTATTAAATTAGATTAAAATTACCAAAAAAATACAATATATATATATATATATATATATATATATATATATATATATATATAGTCTAATTCTCTACAAAAAAAGATAAATATTCATCAATCACATTCGTAGGACAGTAAATAGATCATACAGTAAAGGACACTAGATTAAAAAAATTATAAAATGGATGCTGCTGTATTATAAACATTGCTGACTTGGGACAGCTAATATATAAAACGATTTATATAAAAGTAGGGTTGAACATGTTTTTTGGCCAGCTATATATATATATATATATATATATATATATTTGTGTGTGTGTGTATGTGTAATAATTTCCCCTGGCATCCTATTTAATTAACTCTTTTTTAATAATCCTTTAAATAAGCTTTTATTTCTTTGGTTCAAACCTGACGTCCTAATCTTAATCGTAATGAAATAGTAATATTACATCAGAAATCTATTTCCTGCCCGTTTCAAAGAATCATAGCTCTTGTTAAAAATGAGTCATTCGATCTTCACTGCTTGTATAAAAGCGAAGGTATTTTTGTGCTCACCGCTCTTTTTGCCTCCGGCTCGTCGATGTGAAAATGTGTAAATAACTGCAACTTTTTTTTATTTGTGCTTGATGCTCTCATATGCTTAGTGTGATGTCGCAAAGCCTTTGTGGTTTCATGTGAAAATAAAGAAATGAAAAATATATCAGAAGTTCTCCGTTCATTAAGAAACAACCAGCAAAATACAATACATGTCAATGCTGGATATATATTATATATATATATATAATATATATATATATATATATATATTATATATATATATATATATATTATATATATATATATATATTATATATATATATATATATTATATATATATATATATTATATATATATTTATATTATATATATTATATATATATATATTATATATATATATTATATATATACATATATATACACTCTGTCGCAAAAAATATATGCACCCAGAAGAAATCAAGCTACAATCACGAAACTCGGCAAGAATGTAGTCTGCAAGAGATATGCAAATGATTAAAATTTCGAACCAAGGCTATGTGCTACGTATTAGTTGCGCAACTGGGAGAGTTTAAAAGCATGAGTACGAGCGCCGTACGGCTATCCAAACGAATCTGATGACTTTGATAGACGATATTGAGACATGCAACCGGCGGCAGCAAGCAGCTGACGGATTTCCGCATAATAGGCCCGTTTTGGTCGAATAGAATCGGCCGCCACCTGGTCGGAGCGATATGTAGTTGCTCGGTTGTGGATCAAAAGAATGTACCGTCGCAGAGGGTCAGACGTCCCAGGAACACAAATGATCGCGAGGATCGTGCAATCAGAAGAGGGCCACTGGCACCAACAACGTCGCTAGTCGATTCAACGCCACTTACCTCCTTCCAGACATCCAGTGCCATCAAGAGAAACCATAAGGAGACGACTTTGGCTGAGGAGCCGCGCCGCAAGACGCTTACCACTGACCCCACATCATAGGCAGTGTCGACTGGATTTTTGCCGACCTCGGGCAACTTGTCGACTGGAGACGTGTCATCTTCAATGAATCCCGATTCAGTCTCAGTGCTGATGACCACCGCACGCAGGGTGATCCGGCATTTATTGTCGAGCGGCATACAGCAATTTCACAAGGTGTGACAATGTGGGGAGCAATTTCTTGGGACACGGTTTCATCTTTAGTGGTCCTTCAAGGCACTTTGACAGCTCGCAGATACGTGAACGATATTTTAACGCCGATTGTGCTACCCATGCTATCAAGTCGCCCAGGTGCCATTTATCAACAGGATAATGCACATACTGCGCGACTTCCCAACAATGTGGATATGACGTCCTACCATGGCCTGCCAGGTCACCAGATCTTTCGCCAATAGAGCATGTCTGGACGCGCTGGGAAGGCAACTGCAGCCGTCCCGAGATACAGGAGAATTAACTGCGCAGATGCATCTTCCACAGGGGGTCATAAGTGATCTAATTGAATCGATGCCACGCCGAATTTCGGCTTGTATAGTAGAGGCTTTTACTAGATTTTTAACCTTTTGCAAGCTGTAGCGCTTAATAAATGATATTTTTGTTCTGAATTTTTAATCATTTGTTTATTTTCATATACACTACATGCATACCAAATTTCGTGAATGTAGCTCAATTTCTTCTGGGTGCATATATTTTTTATGACAGAGCGTGTATAATATATATATATATTATATATATATATATATTATATATATATATATATATTATATATATATATATATATTATATATATACATAAAATATATATATATATATATATATATATATATATATATATATATATATATATATATATATATATATAATAATATAATAAAATAAAATGAAGTAAGAGACAAAATTGTTTTTCACACCACAACAAAAAAGAAAGAATTGGTTTAAGGAAACAAATCAAGAAAGTAAATGGTGCAAAATAATTTTCTACTTAGATTGGATAAGAACAAACAAAATAGGAAACTTGTGTAGAGCTATTAAAACTGAAGATATCAAAAGAGTCTTTGGACTAAAATGGAGACATTTTGATTTCTAAAGCGGTCCCTGAATTTGGCCAGTGAAATTAGCGTTAAGCAATACTTTTTGGACCTACCTTTCCCATACAGCAGAAATTTTCGTCATAGTAGGAAAAACAAAGCGATGTTGAAAAGTTAGGCATATGCCTATCACACATGGATGAAACACCAGCTAGTAAAATAAAATAAAAATATGCATAGTGATTATATTAAGGTTTCTTTCACAGAGATAAATATTAAAAAAAAAAACTTTTAGAAAAAGGAAGGATAAAAACTTGCATAAAAAAGGGCTAACAATAAATATATTTAAAGATAAATCATCTTAGTGAGAAATCGCGTGCTAAGTGGCGTGTTAAAATTGAAGTGTTAACAAAAGTGAGAGAGAGAGAGAGAGCAAAATACACACATATATATATATCAATTAGGAAATGATTGACAAGTTATACTATTTAAAAATACTAGGATACATATAGTTTGAAATTAACCTGAGTTTTTAAACAATTATAAAATATTTATATTGCAAAAGTAAGTTTTTTATTAAAAAATTATGTAGCAAATTACATTGCAAATTTATCGATGAATAGTCTAAATTGGAATGAGTTTGAATCTAAGGGGTTTCATGGTCATTTTGTATTCTGAATTTAGAAACTTTCATTTTATCTCATCAAGCCATTTGGGCTTAAATCAAGAAGATTGATCGGCTAAAGATTCAGTTTCAAAGAAATCCACTTCGTTTTATCTTAGTCCAAGGGATTAAGATACCTTCGGGTACTCTTTTGTTTCGGGTAGGATTAAGGGTTTTCTTTTTTTTATTGCGTTAGAAATAAATGATACGATCACAAGATCCTCGAAGTTCAAAAAGCATGAATAATATAGATAATGGATACAAAAGCCTTTACGTAAAAGATGTCATGTTTGGGACCTAAGACAAGGAAAGGAAAAATCTCAGATTTTGGTGATAATTTAACTATTTATAATCTAATAAATCTGCGTTTAATAAGTGTAGAGAAGAAATATTTCGATGTGTTCTGTTTTGAAACGTTTTCCACTTGGTAGTGTAAATATTTAATTCAAATTAGCCTTAAAAGTTTATAACAATCAAGGGGTTTCAGTTATATGTTCGGTTGTTTTTTACTCAGGAGCACGGAACTGGCACAGAAGGCTTATAGATACAGACCGGTTTCCAGCATAGGATAGAAAACTATTCAAAAATATGTATCAACAAAACCAATACAATATATTATCAGTATTATTATTATTTGAAAAAAAGCAGGCTGGGTAGCGTGGTTGGTTTGCCGAGCCCTCTGCACCCAAGGTTGCGGGTTCGACCTGTGGATTTTCATGACGTAGAAAATCGACAGCAACCATGTCGTATGATTATACGGCATATAAGAGATCCCTACGAAGTTTGACTTGAATGTTTTTGGTAAAGTACAGGTTTCCCAGTACAGATTCGCATCGTCAGAGCTCAGGTGTCTCCCTCTAGGCACCTGAGAGGTGCCTAAAGGGAGGTGCCTATACGTCAAAACTACCTGCGGTGATTGGTATCACCCTATCTGGCGCTACATTAAAAGGGATACGAGATTCTAGAGAAAGTACTAGGTCTGCAATGGTAAAACATCAATCCGTAGCCCATTAGACATAAAAAAATCGAGAAAAAAGCTTAGAAAAATAGCAGAATCATAGAGACAAATTTACATTAGTCTATTGCAGATAGATTGTCAGATATGAAAACAGGAAACTAACATTATGAATTTTTTTGCTGTTAAAAATAGAATGTATCCAAGAAGGAACAGCTTTCTTTGTAGGTTTACTTATGATAAAATTTAGCCCAGTATAGGGTAAATAAATAACATAGTAATTGAAGTCCTTGGGAGAGATATATAAAAATTAGGAGTAGAAAAAACAACTTGAAATTATGATGTCAAACAGAGAAATCGCCATGATTGTCGAGAAAAAAGAATATGCATTTGATGGACCTCGCAATTTTGAATATCGGTCTAATGGTGAGGATGTCACCTAATCTTCCATCCCACTCTTCCTTTCACATCACGCCAAAGATTCAATATTGAGCAACGGCAGATCACTCATGCATCCTCTTCTCTACATGGAGCGTCTTTAGTGATACAATGTAAAGAACCTATGACTTGGTAACTCCATCAAATCTCTCAAGACTTAACTGCATAAGGGAAATTAACAGTTAAATCTAAGTTACATTAGATGTTTTGAGAAAATTAAAAATAGGCATTGAGCTTCATAAGTTTAAATTAGAATCGAACGGTATCAAACGTATATATCACTATTGGAGGAGGAATGCCCAATGGAACCGAGCTCACGCGAAAAGGTTTTAGAGCTACAAACCGATCCCTCGGGAAACAATCACTCCCACGTCCAGTTTTTATTGAAAGAAAAATCAAAGTTTACATTTTATAAACATTAGAAGACTGTGAAACGACAAAATACAAATTTAAAGTTAACCGCACTATATACATACATGGGCTTGAACGTGATACAAATATACAAATACATAATATAAAAATATACAAAAATAATAAAATGCAACCGACCAAAAAAAAAGAAAGAAAGATAGGAAAAAATTATAATAAAAAAGTAATAATGAAGTGCTCTTGAATAATTTTCTTTTCCCTTAATTGGTTCTTCCATTTAAAAAAACACCGGAAAGAGATGATTATTTTTTCGAATATTTTTTTATATTTTTTATATTTTAAAGAAACAAAAAATATCGCTATCTGAGAAAGAACGAGAAATTTCTTCAAACATTGCATAGTGGTCAAATTGGAATATTATATAATAATAATTAAAAACTAATTGGGTGAACGCGCGTCAACAAATCTCCAGGTTCTGATTATTTAACCTGATTACATTTAAATAAACTACATTTCCATTTTTAAAAATTTAAGGGAAATTAAAAGATTATACTCTTAAGTACAAATCAAATGTATCTAGCTAATTTTAAGCATTTATGTAAATGAAAATAATAGTTTAAATCTTCAACATCAATGGAATTTAAAAAGTTTCTAAATGAACCCCCTAATTAGAAATAAACTTTCATAACATTTGAAGAAGAAATCAAAAGTAGAAATAATGCTGTAAATGATATTTTGTTACATCTAAAAAAAGTATTTTTTCTCTCATAAATATAAATTATTCAGTGAAGACTTTTTTATTCATAAACTTTTATGCAACAATGCAATTAGTACAGGGAGGATTTTGATACTTGATTGGACAAAAAAATGCTACCTTATTATATTTTAAGGACAATTTGAATGATACATCGAATATCTTAACCTCAAAGTTAAATGTATGGTTTATGAATTAAAAAAATGCACCTTTAATACAATGTTGATATAATCATAGAACTAATGAGTATACAAATACTCTATCTTGTTATTTTTGCGCCAGAAAACATCAGAGTGATAACTTCTCAAACCGTGTAAATCAGGTATGTGTGAAATGTATCAGATATAATAAAAAGTTAAAAAATGAAGCTAAAAAGGTGGATGTCAAGCATGAGCCCTTTTTGTGTAACTGTTCTTGTTATAATTACATGAGAAATCAAGTTGCTGCTCAAATTGACTATGGCTAGATTAATTAAAGACCATCTTAATTTTGTTTAAATTAACTTACATAAGTGAAAAAAGGCTACTCACAGCAGCTTATTCTGAATCTTGAAAATGACGATATTGATGTTGCTCTTATTCAAGAGTCACACTGTTTTAAAGGAAAGCTTTTTGGGTTTCCGACAATTAAATTTTTTTTTAATGTTACAACATCAGAGATTATAAAGTCTGCTATTATTGTTAGAAACATGGCGATTACAGTTTTTTCCGATCCTATAGATCTTGATTACAATTCTGCAATGATTGACAGCTCCTTTGGAGGATACAATTTTACTGTTTTCTCTTATTATTTTGAATCTTTTATTAATATTGATTTATATCTAAGAAACATTGAGCAGATATTTGCAAATATAATTTTAAAGAGACTTATATGGCTTATGGATGCTAATAGTAAGTCTGAAGTTTGTTTTAGTCATGTGACTGACTCTAGATGCATTAAGCTATGCAAATTCTTCAGTACGTGGTAATTTCTTACTACAAATGAGAATTATGGGCCTACGTTTAGTGCAGACCAGAGTACGAGCAATATTTATAACACAGCAGTTGGGCACAATGTACTTGGATTAATTAAAAGATGGTTTATACCAGAGTATGATTTCCTCTCTGATCATAGAATGATTTCTTTTGAGCTGAAAATTCCCAAATCACACAAGGCTTGTGACTGTTCTTCAGAAAAAAATATATTCAATACTAAAAGAGCTAATTGGAATATGTTTTATTCTCAATGCTCCAAACCCGAGAATGCCACATTAGATTATTTAAATAACTATATACAGCATATATACAGTCTTGAATTATGTGTTTAAGATGTGCCAGAGAGAATTACTTTTATCTGCAGCAGAATAATCAATCCCTTTGAAACAGAGTGGCTATCATAAAGTACCCTGGTGGTCTGTTGAATTATTTTGCATGCGTAAACAATTGAATGCAGCATGAAGGAGATATCAAAGAATGAAGAATTCCGTTCTGAGGGATGTCTATAGAGAAATTTTCATTTCAATATTTTAGGATAAAATATAAGTTCAAACTTTATAAAAGCAAAATGAACTTTTGAAAATCGTTTGTAGTAGATATTACTGTACAGAATGTTTGGAAGAAAATTTATACTTATGGATCGTAAGCCAATTTTACCAAAAGGCTAGAAATATCAGGGATCGAAGTTTCCTCTGAACATTTTACTTCCTCGTTTGAGGATAATATAGATGCCGTCTTCAGGAATTATATCTCTTGTGATCCGAATAGACAAGATAATTCTCAACATAGGGTTTTACGTTCCGAAGCTGAATTGCTATATGGAAGCGATGATTATGACCCTTTTTCAAGATCAGAAATTGAATGTGTTATAGATAATTTAAGTTTAAATAAATAATCTCTCTGGCTGCGCCAGAATTAATAATGAACTAATTAAGAAGTTTCACAATTCTTCTTCTGTCATCTTGGCTCTGATTAACAACTGCTTGAATTTGGATGTTTTCCTAAAGATTTGGGAGAGAGCAAAAACTGTACTTCTTCCTAAAAGTACGGAATTGTCAAGGACGCACAAAGAAAATATTCGTTGCATAAGCTTACTTCCCTTGTTTGTGAAAATTCTTGGAAAAAGTCTGCATTTACTATAGACTTAACCACTATTTAAGAAAGTCTAGTCTAGATGTACAGTAGGGTTTTACGCCTCAAAAGTCAGAAGAGGATGCCTTTTCTCGCTTTTGTGATATCGTCAAAGAGGAGAAACGAAGAAAACCATGTGTTTTTTTAATGTCTTTGGACATTAAAGGATATTTCGATAATGCCTGGTGGCCTGGCATCTTGCACCTGCTCAGAGGTTTTAAAGTTCCTAAAAACATATTTTGCCTTATCAAGAGCTTCCTACAATGTCGTTCAGCTGATCTTACATTGGGTAACGTCACAAAAAATCGTGTTTTGGAAAAAAGGTTGCCCACAAGGGACCGTGACGAGTCCTTTTCTGTGGAATTTAATTATGAACGATCTTCTTTGCAATATCTCAAAGTTCCAGAATTGTCATAAAATAGCTTTCGCAGATGATGTACTTCTTATTGTTCAATGTAAACATTTTCAGGATGTCTGTACTTTGTCAAAAATTTCTTAATTATATTTTTGATTGGTCAGAACTATATGAGTTTAATCCACTTAAAACAAAAGTAATGAACATTTTTAAAAAATCGACAGTAAATCAAAGAATCAACTTTAAGGATACAAAACTATTAGTTATGAAGCAGTGTTTTTTATTTCAGGTATGCCATCTATCGACTTGGTTATTCTGAACAATCTTGATGTTCGGGAAACTACCAGTATTGACATGCTGAAAGGGATGATTCCAGTTTCATTATTGCCACACCCTTCATGTAGGAAACCTATCACTCTTGTGACTTATACAAATGAAGTCTTTGAAGAATATAAAACAGTTTGTTTCTCAGATAGGAATAAATTGAATAAAAGGGTTGGTCTTACTTACGAGGAAGGAGTTGAACATGTTACTTTCCAGCATCAATTAAGAGATGAATGCTCTGTTTTTCAAGTCGAACTACGTTGCATTATCTTGCCATAAAATTGATTCAGGACTCTCTTCGTTAGGGTGCAACGCTCAACTTTCTTATTTGCACATACTCACTCTCTTCACTCCATTGTTTGCTCAACGTAAATTCTACAGAAAAACTTGTAGAGGTTCAGTCTATTCTATACTTTCTGAAGATTGTGACATCCACTTTTGCTATGTTCGCGGCCATAGCAGAAATCTCGGCAATGAGATAGATCGGACCAGTTGGAAAAAGAGGCAACTTGCCAAGATATGTACCTTTAGATGTTTGTGTCATTGTCCCACTGGACGTATTTAGCTTGAGAAAGAACTTTTTCCTCCTGGAATACCGAATTCCTGACCTCGTTTAAAGTTTTGTGGACTAAAAAGTTGTTTCCGCCATTTATTAACTACTTAAATGTAAGAAATTTGAAACTGATTTTTAGTTATCTCTAATTATAATAGGACACGTACATTTTAAGAGCTATTTGTCTAGATTTAATTTTATTGGTAGTGATATTTGTTATTGTGTTCAGAATGATGAAACGGTTGAACATGTATTGTTGTATTGTAAACTATATTTTTGTAAAGAAGGAAATTTTTAAAAGGAGTTGAAGCACACTTAGTTATTTCCTGGCCACCTGTTTTGTCTTTATTGGTCAATTGTACTGAAATTCTATATGTCTTAAGAAAATTCGTTTACTGTACAGATTTTAAAGTTTTATTGGTACATCCCCTTATTTATATTTGTGTATTTCCACTTTTCCTTTTATTTTATATTTTGTCTTAAATATTTCCCCCCAATGTTTTCTTTTATATGATATAATTGTGTTATCACTTACGTCTGTAAGCCTTATGTTATGCAATGTGGAGTATGACTAGTTTTGCAAATAAATTAATTTAAAATATATACAATAATGACTCTAATAAGCTTCCATGAACTTAATACTTCACAAGAAAACTGCTTTAAAATTAAATTAATCTTGTTCAGTTGCTACGAAGATTACACGCCTATGATCTTCATATGAAAAACCAGTAATTTAAGTTAATTTAAGAGTAACTTAAAAATGTAGGACAAAAAAAAATATTTACCTCAAACATTTATTATCTATTTGAATGGCTGTACACACACATATTTCTGAAATTTAAGAAATGGTTGTATTTGTTAACTCAGCTAACATAAATCTCATTGCCTTTTCAGACAATTAGAATGTTCTAGAGAAACGTGGCTAGGTTTAATGCAATAATGCGTCTCCCTAGAACATTACAAACAAGCCGACTATATGTCCTATTATGAGAACTTTTACGTACATTGACTCACTAACTAAAGTAATTATCCACTAATTTAGCTACGCGCTTGTGTGTGTGTGACTTAGAAGTTATAGCCTTGTTGGATGCAGGAGTCGTCTACAACATCCGTTTATAACGAAAAATTAAATGATTCGTATCGTCCCTTTGTAATATAACTGAGCATTACAGAGGAAATTTTACCGCCATCACCCACAAAGAGATGCTTACCCGTACACATATACTGAATACAGTTTTCAGTTAGGGGCAAATATCAACAATCTTCCGATATTGTAACGCTAGGTCTTTCTCAGTTGTATTTTGTACTTATCCCACCAGAATAAGGTAATTCCACGAATAAGTACATCACCTGTGACTTAAGACGGCGTATAACAAGGATGATGGAAATATTTTCCTTGCTCGTTACTTCCTAAATAAGTTACTGATTGGCAAGCTGTTCTCATGAAGCTTCATAAAATATATAGTATTTAATTTTTAAGATTTGAACTAAATAAAATATTGAGTTAATTTTTTAGGTTTTTTTTAAAAATATTTAATATTTAATAAACCTGACTATCTGAAGTCTACCCTTAACTTCCACATTGGCGTCCCAAAAGTGATTTGAACACGCAATGTTTTGATCTGGAGTAGGAATGTAACTGATTTCATGGATTCACTGATTCCGTTTTTAGAAATGTAGTTCATAACTTATGAATTTGAAATGCTTAAATAATTTTTTAACATAATATTGACTTTGATTCACTTTTACTATTCCCAGGGTGAACCATATTGGTTCCTCATATAAATGATATCGTGTACTTTCATGTCTATATTCATGATATGTTCTTACCAAGTACCTACTAGCAGAAACTAGCGTGCTTTCATGTGGTCGTCCGATGATTTTAATCGTCATTTTGTTCATATAATTTCTGTTCTATAATCTCATATCTTACTTATTTTTATGTTTGCTGCATAATTTGTATAAACAAGTGCATATTTTTGAAGTAAAACTTCTTTATGCACGCTTGACTTGGGAAGTAAGCTGGTGAATGCGTGACAAGAGCGTTACGAAAAGTGTGATCGGGCGAGGCGAACGGAATTTGAGAGGAGATGTAAGTTAGTGAAGATAGAAACTTTACTTGGTACTTCATTTGCGAGTTTGCTAGCGTTACGCGAACGGCTTTTTCTTGATTACTTAATAACTTCGTTTCGTTCTTGAAAAATTTTATAAATTATTATTTTGTTCAATAGATTAAATATTCTACGTTTAAGGTATCCGGACACGTTGAAAATGACCAAATTCAGACAAGACCGATATTATTTTTTCTATTTTATTTAATACATCTATATTTTGGATTTACAAAACATACTTTGTTTTGATTCTATGTTTCTTAGAGGCCAAGTTACAATCAACTTTATTAAGTTAGAAAAATCGGAAGTGGGTCTTTGATCTACCAGAAGTTGGCATTTAAATTGTTCGAAATCTATAATGGCGAGTCTGATCACACAAAATATTACAAATTTATTTCTATAAGATTTTTGCACCTGATACTTATGCTATTTTTTAGAGAATGTACTAAAATATTTCTTATAGTATGAGTATTATTTGAGTTAGGACATGTTATTTAAATAATGGTCTCATAAAAGCGTTATTTTTCTTATAACGTTTACTCAATCATCTCTAAAAATTTCAAATTTTAATAAAACGTTAAAATTTTAGTACATTATCTAGATAAATGCCTCTAGATTGTTTTGGTAATTCTTTTACTAATATAAGTTTATTACTTTTTTCTCTAATTGCTTTGAAGTTTTACAAAAATATTGCTAAAATTTCACATATAATTGTGAATTTTATGAAATTCCTGCAATTTATTTTAAATATTATTGATTAAATATTAGTATTTATTGATATTGAATCCAAAAAAAGCCTTTATATGTTTAAATATGTTATTTTGTCAAAAATTAATCTGAACGTGTTCGGATACCTTAAGGTATCCGACTACGTTCGGAACCATGATTTTGCAAAAGCATGTAACTGATTAATATTTATGATATTTCGTGTCACTTGGATTAGAAAATGTATACATAAATTGTTTTAAGAATATTATTATAAAAAATTATTTAGGTACAATATTTTGACAAACAAAAAATAAAACATAGAATGACCCATTTGCAAAATATTCTCCTTTTGTGAAAAATGTTTCTATTATAATAATATTTTGACTGTATATAACTCAGACCTCTATACAGAGGGTCCACTAAGAATTTTGAAAAATTCACATTATTTTCAGAGTTAGAACCCATTGAAACAACTATCGGCGTGTTTTTCTTAAAATTTTTCCCCTCTGTTGTCGTAAAACATGGATAAACTCACTTCTAATTTATATATTTCAAAAATTCTAGTTGAGCCTCTGTACAAAGGTCTGAGCTATATACAGATAAAATATTACTGTATTAGAAGCATTTTTCATAAAATGATTATATTTTTAAAATTTGTCATTCTATGTTCATTTTTTTGTCAAAAAAGTGTACTTTAATAGTGTAGTGTAAGATAATTTTTTTACTGTAATACTATTCTTAAAACAATTTTATATACATTTTCTAATCTAAGTGACACTAAATATCATAAATAGTATCTATTTATACGCTTTTGAAAAAACCATAATTCCAAACGTATTCGGATGCCCTAAAGTGAATAAAATTCTAAATTCATTTTAAATGTAATCTTTTGTGAATTAGTAACTTTGAACATGGGCATTTTAGTACGATATATTCGTGAAATCATTACTGGTCAATCATCAATTGGTGATATATGTGCTGCTCAAAGTGTTTTGGACGATGGAGCAAACATCATAACGGTAGCTGTTTACATTTCACCCAATAACACAGTTAATAATATAAAGTTTTTATATAAAATATTTCTGATTTACGGTCGAGTAGGCTGTTTAGAATTAGGAGAAACTATGATAACGTTGCTACTAATTTTAGTAGGATATTTCAATGTTAATTTTGCGTCCGAAGATGGAGAACTCTTGGTAAACTTTCTACTAGATAAATTAGAACTACAAAGAAATAAAGAGAATAATAACCACAAAACATGGAACAACAATCGATGCATTTTCTCTAGATATCTTTCTAATTTTCATTCAAAAACATATGCATCGTATATCTCGTACAATAAGCCTATCGTCTTGGTCCTGCACTCAACAACAGTAATTACTGATGTATCCGATAATAAAAATAATGAATAAATACTAAAAAAAAAAAAAAAAAATTCAAAAATATTAACTATCGATGAAAACCCATAAAAAATTTAAATATTTACAGAAAATTATTATATGTATAAGATTATACATGTATCTATTATACGTATACATATGCATACATATAGAGGAAGCTAAAGAAGTTTTACTTCAGTCGTGGGGTCTAAAGCACACTCATTAAGTTTTTTTTTCAGTGCTACTGTCATATTTTTTAAAAATAATACCACCCTCTAATTCCTTTATGCATTGCTTACACAACATGTAGAACATTTCCGTAATTTTTTACCTCTTGAATACTTCGGCTAGAGCCGAAGCTGAATTCAAACTAACTCCAGAAAATATATACAAACAAAAGCTCGCAGTGATAAGATTTATAGGATGGGAACTTCCATTAAATGTATATATTCTCTAGATTATAATGCATTGAAAGTGAAGATTACTGAAGAAAGCAATGCAAAATCTTGTCATTCTGTATGTCTTACATAAATTGAATTTATTCCTAGGTGCAGCAATAGAATACAAATTTACCAGTACGAAGGTAATTTGGTTACGAAATAAGAACAGTATAATAGAAAATATCGCATTGCTTGCCTTTTAAAATTGCTTTCAAATGAATTCATTCTTTTTTGCATTATTTCAATCTAGGACTTTTTATATACTCAAATTCAGATTCGTAAAATCAAGGACTGAAGTAGTCTTAAAACTATTTACTAATTCTATACCAGTTGTAACATAAATATACCTATGAACTTCGAATGAAATAAAATAACTGTATTTGAAAGTTCTATTTTAAAGATGGAAATCTAGAATTGATGTCATCAATCACAATTTACTCCAATTTTAATATCAATTACAATGCAATTTATGTAATATAATGACAGCTTTTTGGAATATATTTTATACTTAAGAACTCCACAAAACGTGATATGTAACTTAAATATCTAATTACGAGATATATGATTACGATTAAGATTTGATTAATATTGAGACGTAAATATCTAATTACGTGCCTTTCCTGTCATCTGATTGGGAATCAACATTTGATTCCCTACTACCACAGCTATATCCAGTTTAATTCAATTAATAATCAGATTTAAACGAATGATTAATACCGTATGCGTGAAAGTAATTTACGTCATAATTTAGCCAGCAAATCGTCCAACAATTAATATTTTTGTTACCTTCAAAATAATTTTCTGGTTACATTGTAATAATATGATTGCATTTTTGTTATTTTTTTCAACTTATTTGTAGGAAATATATCAGTTTGTGGTTGAAAGCGAAACACATAAATATGAAAAACTGAATTTTGGATTACAGTTCAGGTTCTTTTCTTAGGAGTTATATTATAAAATCTTTAACTTTTGATTAAATGTTGAATTTAAATTTTAAGAAAAAATATGATAGTTTGTTTTAATATTGGGCTGAGTGTGTGTATTTGTTATTGTTAAAAAAGTAGGCTTTAATAGAAGTCGAAATTTATTATCTAGATATATATTATAAATGCGAAAGTTTGTGAGGATGTTCGGGCATATTTCACGCAAAAACAACTTGATGAACATTAATGAAACTTCACAGTAATATAGCTTTTACATCAGAATAGCGCATAGGCTATAATTTATAGCATAGGCTATAATTTATAGAGTAGGCTATAATTTATAATGATATTGTGAGAAGTGTCCAAATATAACGACATTTCTCAAGTAAGTAGGAAAAAATTCTGCCATCTGTAAGCAATTCTGGCGTGCACGGCAAAAAATCTCAAGTCAGCATATATCTATCTTTTGATTGTGAAAGAACCCTTTTTGTTTTGGCTATGCAAGACACTTGCTTCTAATTAATTCCTGTGATCAGCATAATCGCTATTTTTTATTTCAGAATAAAATTAAGTTTTGAAGGGATATAGGTTGTTATAAATCTCTCTTTAGTTGAATGTTTTTTTAATGATTTTATTATGCACATTTGATAGTAAGAAATTGATCTTTTATTCAAAATAAATACTTTTATTGCTTCTGGTACTTACAGTAGATAAACTTTGTCTTTCACACTACATCATTTGGACATATTTGCATAGTTTGTTTGTGGTTAGTAGTTAATTATAACGCTATAATTTTAATTGAATAGGCTTATATTGAATTTTTTTAAAAATAAAAAAAAATATAACTACTGTACTCTATTTTTTGGAGTGAGTGAATATTAACGTCACACTGTTCAGCTACAGGAGGACTTTTGGCAATGGACCACGTAATTTTGAACCATGGTCAAGTGACGTGGACGACACCTGAGCAGGCACCCTATTCTCCTAACTACCACCCACACCAACTTAGAAGGCATATTCTACCAAAACTTAGCAGGAATATACTTTAAAATCCACTCTTCCAAGATATATGGCAGCACGGATTTTTTGATAAGTATTTTAGCGGGGAAGGCGAACAGTTTTGCAGCAGATATGCGTTTTCAGCGGATTGCAAAGATTATTATTTTTGTCCGGAAAACTTAGTTTATGTCAAAATTTAAGTGTCTTATAATTTTGTATGTTAATGAAGACCTTAGAAAACGATTTGACTATTTATTTTAAGTGAACGGTGTACATAATTAATTCTACAGTGAAATATCTTTAATTAATTTATTATCTCCAACGGATTAAATTTCCCAAAGAGGAGTGTTTTGTTTATGTATATCCCTTAATTTTCAATGTAGTGATCCAAAAAAAATATTGTATGAAAAAAACTGCATTAGTAGCCAGCAGAAATGCGGTAGATAAAGCATTAACGTGCATCGCTTCCCTACACGACGGGCCTTACAAAGCACTAATAAAGCTCGAGCTATGAAAGTAGCCTGACATTTGCCAACTTGACTCTATCGTTATCATTTCGCTGTGTTTTTCATTTAATCGCCATTATAGCCATTATAATTTAAGAAACGACGTTGCTTGAGAATATTACAATTTTAACATAAAATAAATACAACAGAAAGTAATATTAATGTATTACACTTTCAGATATAAATTATTTACACTATTTTAAGCGTTCATTACGCAAAACTTTTCACAATGTGTTACTTTTGCTGAGCAGAGATCAGCTTAGGGAGGTATTTTCAAAAATCGACCCTCAAGAGTGTTATGGGGAATTATGAATAAAAAAATCCTTTTTTATCAGCTATTAGATCTACATACTTAAAATTTAACAAAGGTGCTTTTTTCTTTCTTTTTTGTTGTTCGGCTGAGATATGCAAACAACTGTTTTTCTTTAATTTGCAATTCACGTAAAATTAACTCATTAAAAACTTATTTATCCTTCAATCTGTGTTGTTTAATTTTTCAGTTCACCCGTGTGAAGAACGGGTATACCAGCTAGTTTAAAATGCAAGTAAAGTTTTATAAAGAAAATTAGCTGTATTTCAACTAGTTTAAATGTTTAATATTTTAAACTTTAAATGAAAAATTTTAAACAAATATTTAAAATATCCAATTATCTTATTATGTCAAAATTAACAATACAAATGTGCATAAGGATCTTTGAAATATTTTATATTCAATTCAAATTTGCCTTCATTCATACACTTATTTTGAATTTCAACAAATTAGAAAGAAATGTGTGTTTAAAAAAGTTAAGGTATAGTGATTATACACAAAAATGCATTACGTGCTTTCGGAAAATACACTTTTTCTTTCGTTAAAAATGATTAAATATTGGTATCCAAAAGTGCATCATTATTTGGAAATTATGAAAATGAAAGCACTAAATGAAAACATAAAGCTTAAAATGCATATACCTTATCTATTTTAAGCGATTAATGCTTATGCTCACTTGATTTATATGTCAATGACGTAATAGTATAATTAGAATGACTATTGGGGATGCTGCAAATAAAGTAATGTACACATATGAGAGTCTATTTGTATTCATTTTATGTGTTATATTGTTATATGTGTAATCAATGAATTATCTCTCTCAAGAGGAGTTCGTTTGTTTTGATTATACTGGATTTGACACCAAAAAAACTTGGCTTTGTGATTGAAAAAAGGAGTTCTTCAATGAGGAAAAATTAATTATTACACTAAAAGTTTCTGATGTCACGTAGATATTATACAGAGTATAATTCTCAAATAGGGAGAACACAATATAAGTCATGGGGAAGTTTCCCTCTCATCGAAAATTTGAAATATGTGGACAACGAGTAATAACAACTAAATAAGACCAATTTTTATCCGTAATATATCTTCCAGACAGCTGCATTTGGAATTTTATGCAAGTATATAAACACAACTTTCAAGCAAGTGCATAGAAAAAGGTTCTACAAAAGATTCGGATAAACGCACGATTGCATGCGCCAAACATTTAGTAATTTGTGTAGCTTTTCGCATGCATGCAATGGAGAAAAATAGTGTACTTACGATGAAATCAAGATATCGCAAATGGATGAACAAAATTATGTTACAGATATGACCCAATTAAGAGCTAAAACTTATGATACATTACTAAATACCAGTAAATTAATTATATTTTTATGAAAACAATATGCTCAACAATCATTTGAATACAATGCAACTTAAACAATTGGAATCAAAATTGTAAATTAAATTCTAAGCACTTAATATTAACATAATTTTAATAAACAATTTTAGCGAGTTGTAAATAATTAAATAATCATCAATCTTAATTCATAGCTCTGAAATGAGAAGAAATTGCTTTATTATCAATATTAAATCTCTTTCTGTATATTTGACTTTCTGTGTGTAGATCAAACTACCCTAATAAAATATAATTTTATAGTAAATTATCTCGAAAACAGAGTTGAATATATATTTTCTTATCATTTATTTTGAAAATTATTTACGTCCACTTTAGGGATTGCAATACCGGTATACCGGGATACCGAATACCGGTATTTTGAGTTATTTGTACAATTTTGTAATATCGGTATTCACAAGTTTAACTACCGTTTTTTCGGTATTGACTAAAAAGTTCTTAAATTGTATCCAATATATGTTCAGGAATCACCAGCATAGCAAAATAGAATACGTTTTTGTTTTTCTGTCTCCCTAACGGCGAAATTAATTAGAATGTGAATATAGAATTGCATCGTAAAATCAAGAGCAGTGATAAAATATGTGAATCATTCAAGGAGGTGGGCCAAAACTATTCTATTACAGCTCAGAGTGATACTGCACACTCACAGGATTTGTAGGCTGATGTTTGTATCTGTAAAAACAATGTTGTACTTGTAAATAAATTGGGTAATATTTGATATTTTTTAAATTGCGAGTTTGTTATTCACATTAGATTTGTATATCATCATGATTTTAAAATTGAAAATAAGAAAATATAAACTAATTCAAATTTGATCAAGTTTATAGTAAACTTTCTTAATATATTTTACCCAAAAATCTTATCCACATTCAAAAGAATTCGGTACAGTTATCGAAGATGATGATAACACTAATGCTGATATTTAAAAGGGATTTTCTCTTGAAAAAATTAGAATCAGCGACAGCTAAAAAAAATTCAACAAACCAAAATACAATACAGAAATCAGCAGTATGCAAAACCATCCGACGAGAAATCTATTTATTTCAAGATGAGAGATTTAGAGATAAATACTTGGGAAAAGTATATTGCGCATTGCTAACAGTACCACTCACTAGCGTAGGTACTGAAAGAGTGTTTTCAACAGCTGATAATTTTTGCATAAAATTACGTTCCAGGCTTACCCGCGATCACTCTCGCGGTGTGTTCTGTACACCACAGCAACAAGAAAATCCTCCCAAGATTTTAAAAAGAATGCGCAGAACCACGATTTTTTCTGTAGCTGCACATTTTAGGTCATTGAACCTTCAGGCCTGATGCAATTCCTCTTTCTCGAACGATTGGAATTCAATGACCTGCAAAATTTATCTGGAAGGCTAAGAACTCCCGCGAGAAATTAAGCATATGTATACAGTCTGCTCTAAATGTTTGTAAAATTATTAAAATATTATTTTTCTACTTTCTACTGTCATTATGTCATTAATTATAAAGTATATTTATTACTCGTATATACGTTTGACTGGTTTATGAAAAAATATAAAATTATGTGATTTAAAGTGAAAATTTTGTATGTTTTGTTAATATTAATGTTAATCTCATTTGTATGCAATAAATTTAATATTTTTATTTGTATAATACAAAAGCCATCTTGTGCTTTATAAATATTTATCAGAATGACTTAATTTTATTTTCATAATTAAATACACGAGTTAAAAGTTTGGGGATGTTCTCTACACTCCACGAGTAACGACGGTAGCAAAAACATGTGCGAGGGACCGTGAGTTAATGACAGTACAACTAATGCATTAATTTTTAAGATCACATTTGAAAATTTGTAATATAACTACAGACTGAAGAGTGATATTTGCACCTTTT
>BMAU01017109.1:1260000-1277500 GCA_019973935.1 Trichonephila clavipes | reverse complement strand
GACTGCACGGATTTTTCTGCCTTCAAGTAACGTTTTCAAAAGCGGATTAGCCGCACTTTTCTGAAATCCTTTCCCCCTTTTAAGGTTTAACATCTTGAAAGATAATGAGGGACGGAGGAAGCAACACAGCAGGAGTTTTATGGCTTGCAGGGAACCCCGTGTTTTGACCCCCAATCGTAAAAAATCGGGGAGAAATTTCTGTACAACCCAAGAAGTGTTTCTTTGCTACTTGTATTTTAAAAGTTTCCAAAAGTCCCAATGCATAAGTAAAATATGTTACAATTCCCTTTTGGTTTCATATTAATTTCAAACTGTAACAAGTTGGGGCGTGTCAGGGCAATCTGCTATTTTATATAGTTAGACAAATTATCTTCTTTTAAGTATATTCTCTTTCGCTTCATTTTTCTTATTCAAAGCTTTCAGTTTTTTGAAACATGATTATTTTATTATAAGATACCGAAAAATTAATAAAACATCAAACTCTTTAAAATTTGGAACCTTTTCAATTTTCCAACCATTAAAAATGAATAAATTTAAACTTCATCAAATCATTTGAAACATTTTCTTACACTTTGATAAAAATAATAACGAAAAAAAAAACTAATTAAGATTTATTAGTTTTTTTAGATTTCAAAGCCTAAGTGTTCAGGGAAGTTTAAGTACAGTGCCTGGTTATATATTGTTAAAATACACCGAATTATATTTGAATTTTAAGTGCTTGAACTTCAGTTTACATCAAAGACAACATGAATGAAGATTTTCACACATTTTTTTATAACTTGAATGTTTGAATAAATGGTAATCAAAAATATACGGAAACATTTACAGTAGACATTTATGCATATAAATAAACGTAAAAATCAATTTTAAATTCGAGCTATTGAAAAACATTCGAATTATATATTGTTAAAAAATATCTATTTATACAAAATACCTCTCTCAACATTTATCTTTTTTAAAGGCTAACTGAATAAGTAATTAAAATCTGGATATGTTTTGAAAACTCGACCTTATAAAGCTAGAAATTTTATGTTAGAAATTCCATTTGAAATTTCGAAAAAAAAAATGCATCGCGCAGTTAAAAATTATTTACCATAACTTTTAGCAATTGTTTGAGTATAATAAAAATTTCAAATTTTATTATATAGCTTCTTTGGTATCTTTTAATATATTTCGGTCGCAGTAGCCGAGTGGTATAGGTATCGGAACGTGGCTTGCTTTATCACGAGTTCGAGCCCAGTACCACTAAAGACCCGCCGTGTAGGGCAGTGATGCACGTTAAATCTGTCGAGAGCTGAAACGTCCTCCCGTTGGTGTGATGGGGTAGTTAGGAGAGGGGGTGCCAGCTCAGGTGTCGTCCACGTCACTTGACCATGGTACAAAATTACGTGGTCCGTCGCCAAAAGCCCTCGTGTAGCTGAACAGCGCGACGTTAATATTCAATCATTCATTTAATATATTTCTAAAACTTTATACAATTCGGTTGAAATCCGCATGCTAAGAGCAAAAAATATACTAAAAAAATTGATGAATATACAATTACAATAAATTCTTACATAGTGAAGCAAAACTGAGAAGCTAAAGCGTAGGAATAAAAAATTTTGAGTATATCTGAAGTAGTTTTCTAAATATTTATTTTAAAGTTTAGAAAATTTGTGTGCGTTATGTTATACTTGATATCAATTAAATAGTTAAAATAATGTGTTAATATTAGTCATGTAATCGTTTGATGACACATTCATATACTAATAAAAATTATCATGGTCATTGATGCGAATGTCAAGAATTTTATGTAATTTTAAATTCAGACATTAAGATATTGATGTATAGAAAATATAAAACGACCATCTAAAATACATGAAAAATGCAGTCTGCTATAAAATGATCTTGACAAACAAAATCCGGCATTTTCACTTACTATGGCAGAGCCGGCTTAGTCAGGGACGATCTGGAAAAACAGAGAGAGAACTGCGGTTTTGATGGATGCCGCTCTAGCTTTTAAAGTTCCCAGGAAAAATTATATTTATATATAAATTACAAATGCAAAAATAAATCTTGTAATGTTCCATACATTTTTATAACAACGAATTGTGGAAATGGCTTCCAATACATTGTTGTGTTTGACAATATATAGGGTAACCAACCCTACTTTAGATAGATTTGTATTACTTTTTCGTAACCGTATTCCTTTTAAATTTAATTCGTGCAGCCGAAATACACCTTTTGTACCCTTAAAAATTTATGTTAACTATAACGGTTAATTTTAATTTATGCAACTTGTGAAATGTTCATAATTAACCATTTCCGTCTAAACAGTTTACATGAAAAAAAAGTTTGGACTCCCTCATTCATTAGGGATTTATATAAGATTCTAACATTAAATTTTATTTTTCACCGAATAGGATTGAGTGGAAGTGTATAGTGCTTCCACACTAAAGGTCTGGGGTTCTATTAACGGGCTGCGCAAGGTCGACTCTGCCTTTCATCCCCGCTACATTGGGTCGATAAATGAGTACCAAGCTTGCTTCGGGTCTTAAACACTGAAGGTCTCTCTTCAGACAGACCACCAAATCGGGACATCTGTTGATGCACCTCAGCGTCCAATGGTCACGTGTATTATGATGGGCACAGTAGTTCCTGGCCCTCATGGATTGTTGTGCTTCTGAGTTTGAGTCTTAAGTTTGAGGATTACCTCACTTTGGGGATACCCCTTAGATAAACATGTATTTCCACTCATTTGCAATTAAACATTTTTCTTTCAATTACGTTTATTTCAGAAGGAAGTTTGATTTTTCAAATGCATTTGCTTAATAACATGTATATTTGTGTGTGTGTGTGTGTATTATATTAAAAATTTGATCAGTCCAAAATTACATGTTTTTAGCTCCTCTAAAAGCTTTTAGGATTTTACAACTGATCTTACAATCCATATACGTTTTATAGTAGTATATTTAAAAATGATAAGGACATTTTTACGACTGCGTGAGCTGTTATGCCCCGTTTATAAATATAAAAAATTGCATTCAGCTACAGTTTTTGAAATGTACAGAAATAAGTGGAGCAACAGGATACTTACATAATATGAGTATTTTTGACTTCAGTAAGATATATTTATATTTCAGTTTCTTTACAATTTGAATAGAAGTTGTAAGCCATTCTGCGAATAGTTTGATATTGAGTATAAACCCATAGGATGTTTAATATTGTACAGTGTTTTACTTTGATACCAGCACACATTAAAATAAGGCTCATTTGCAGTTATATGATCATCTTCAGTGATATTTAAATTTTAAAAAATAGTCTACACGTACGAAAACATTCTTTCACAACCGCACACCACATCTCATACTATATCTTTCCTACAGCAGGAAATATTTGTGTATACTGAAAAATTTAATACAGGATACATTTCCAAGTGTTAAATTTGTTTTTTTTAAAATTTGGTATGAATACATTGTGGAACTGTCGGTTAACTTCACTGAACAAAATTGTTTTAAGTGTACTGTTTTGAAAGACAAGATTAATTAGGGAGAACTTTTCTCACAATAGAATTTTTAATGACTGAATTGTGTGAAAATGTAGTTATCGATGTGTGGCATTTTTCCTTGTAATAAAAGAAACAGAAAGAGAAGAAATTTAACTTGAGTAGAAAATGTTTAGAAGTACTGTCATGCGCATTTGAAGAAGTATATACCCCAATAAAATTAAAAATTATTAACTGAATGTGTGTTATGTCCATCACAAATTCCGATGTAGAAAAGGAATTTTTATTTAATTCAAGAAGTTCGAAAAAGAAAACACTAGGAAGGAAAATTTAAATTTTTTTCCGAAAATATTCAGTTAACATAAAAATATCTAAAAAATTAAAAGTATTGAAATCCTTTTTTTTATGCTATTTTAAATTAAAAATATAACTGAATAGAGAAAGATCGGTTTTATTTCATAAATATAATCATTGTATGTAATATTTATTGTGTTATTGTTTAAAAATGAGATAGGGTCTTTGCTCTTTTTACCTCATTACTTTTTTAAAAAACAGGAAAGGGAGCGCGTTTTCTTACTCTCATATTCAAAAAATGAATACAGGATGCTTTTTCTGGTTCAAATCGCAATACCAAATATATATATATATATATATATATATATATATATATATATATATATATATATATATATATATATATATATGTATGTATATATATATGTATATGTATATATATATATATATATATGTATATATATATATGTATATATGTATATATATATATATATATATGTATATATATATGTATATATATATGTATATAAAATATATATATGTATATATATATATGTATATATATATATAATTTTTAAAAAATGACAGAAAAATAATATTTCTTTGAAGAAAATATAATTATTTTTCAACTTCTAACATACTATTTATTTCATTTTTTCCTCTTTTTTTTTTACCTTTCATTTCGTTTTTAATTTTACTGTGACTGAACATATAGGAGAAAGAAACACCCTATCTTTCAAAGAGGATTGATCAAGAGAGGATATCTACGCTTTCAAAGATTGCCCAAGGCAACTTAACAGCTAGCTGTAAACGATTGATCTCTTGGTTCTTACTTTTCAAAAGGGACCGAACTGGGTCGTAAAATTTTCCCCGTTCGACCTCCCAAGTTCTTAAAGGGGGAAAGGAAAAAAGTATGTTGCATTTTTAAAGGGAATCGCAAAATAAGAGTTAAACGCTTTCGGAATAACTTTTCAGGAGGAAGGTATCCAGCTAGAGGGTTAAAACCGTTCAAACGCAGACAACTAATTAGAAAGTGAAGTATCTGATCCTTAAAGAAAATCCGCGACTTAATGGTTCTTTGCATTGAATCTACGGATGTCTTCTGGAACTCTAATTAAAATCATTCAAAAGGATGTAAAGTAAAAAACTGATTTTTAAACCTAAATGTCATATCATTTATAAAAAATATTGCTAAAAGAAAAGCAAATTGTAGAAAATTATGTAAAATACACCTACCTGCTGAAAAATGGAAATTCGTGGTAACACTTGATGAGTCGCGGACGTAAATAAGTAAATATACTAAAATAAGAATTATTTTCTATTGCTCAACTGAAAAGGAGGACTGTACGAAATAGCTTCTTCAGTGTGCAGTGATGTTCCAAAAGGATTCCTGATCCTTGCAGGATTTTCTATCAACGGCAAATTAAAAAACAAAATAGTCCTAAGTAAAGCCACAATTAGGTCATCCTACTATCATTAAAATATCTTATAACCAATTTTTTTGAGTAAGAAATTGCAACTTTGTACAGAAATGACACTTATGCATTTGATCTCCATCTGGACAAATCCTCTAGTATTACATCTAAGTCAACTGCCACTTATTTAGCAAAGAAAGAATCAGAAACACAGGAATGAAGTGTACCCCATTTTATGAAAAACATGTAACATTACCGTACACTTCAGTAAGATTTTTTTGAACTCTCGGTTTATTAAAACGAGTCTTAGGAAAATGGCATCCATTTACACTGAGTTTACTTTGAAAAACGGTACAAGAAGAATGGAGAAAATTTTGCATGAATGTAATAAGAAAATGTTTATTTTCGTAAAAAAATAGAGCTCAAGCTATTGTCAAGAATCATGAAAATCAGATTGAAACAAATTTTCACAAAAAAGCTATTTATTGATAAAAATTAAATATCAAAATCATTTCTATAAAGTGTGAACGATCTTCTGTATATGCATGTATATACATAAACATATTAACTTTCAATATAAGAAATTGCTTAAAATATTCGCTGAAAATTGTCCTTCGAATCTTTGGTTAACATTTATACACACTGTTAGCAGATGTTCAAAAATATTATTAATGTTAGAGGGCATTAACTGCCTAGACAATTCAAACCGATTACATTTTTAAAAAATCATCATCATTAATAATCTAATAATTACGGTATTTACTGCATGTATGTATATATTGTGTTTGAAAAATGTAATAGTTACTTAATTCCTTCGAATTTTTCCCCTCAAGTGTATATTACATATTAATAGTCCATAATTTAGAACATGTTTATATCTCAAAGAAGATGGTTATGTAACTTATGTCTGAGTTTAATTATTAAGTGAAGTTCTTTCACAAATATTAGACTATACAGTATAAAGCATTAGAATTGAAGACACAATTGGTTTTGCATTTGTTATCTTCAGGAGTGGTATTGAATTCGAGCACTTTAACTTTAGAATTCGCGATAAATGCACAGTTTATGTAGTTTTATGTTTAAAATTGCCATTAAATGAATCACTGAACAAAATAGGGTCATCTCGGACTATCTCATTTGTATCGATTCTTTTTCATCCTTGGATTTTCTGAAGAGCATTTTATCATCTAACAATATAATCTTATAGGTCCAAAAGCGATTTAAGTCCTGGGAGATAGAAACATCTCGATAGTTTTTGCATTTGTTCATAAACACACGGGTGTTTTGGAAATGAGTGTGCCGATTGGTTTTTAAAGGCAGCCACCAAGTGCAAAATTGACACATCACCACTACTATCCCTAAATCCTTTTACTAGCAGAATGCAGAAGAAAGAATGAAGTCTTGAAACCAAGAATATACTGTTTCAAATAAAAGGTGCTAACCAAGAAATTTCCCCAACCATCAATAAGAGACTGTCATGCCAAAATTTTTATAATAATTAAAAAATAATCCAATTTCTCACTAATCATGGTAACTCTTAAATCTATTGGGACAAATTTATTTTGGTACCGACATCTTCCTGCAATTGTAATATAGGTGGCGAGTTAAATAAAGAACATGTGCTGCCACTTTTGTATTCCAAGTTTGTCAAAAAAAAGAAAACTAGATCCTAAGACTGGCTCTGAAGGACGTTCATTTAAATTGGCCACCAAATTTTCATTAACTCATTTTTACTAAAAGTGTTTTTGAAAATGTCTGTAAATTTATTGTAAATATTTGTAATCCTTCATAAGTTTAAACTTTTTTAAAATATTTTTCTTTGTAATGTGTGTGTTTTATACTTTTTTTCTGCAAGCCTCGTGTGATATTTTGTGATATACATGGATTTATAAATTCTTTCAATAAAAACAGATCTAGAAACGCAATTAAAGTTAAATTTCTATTACATTTTTTTAGTCAGAATATTTTTATACCAAAATAAAATGCTTCTGAATATATCTCACAGTTTGTATTTCTATCAAAGGCTTTTACTTTTATAAGTATGAAACTGAAAAAAGAAATATTTCTGTAAATGTCTTTTTGAGCTTATAAGACTAACTGAAAAAAACTTCTGAGACTTTATAAATTTGTGAATGCATTTCAGAAAATTGAAACAAATTATTTATAGAGAAAAATAATTTATAACTTTCTCCATATATATTTATTTATATATATAATTACGACTCCTTCATATTCAAAAAATTAAGAAAATAAGATGGTAATCATAGTATTATTTATATCTTTTTTAAAGTTTTCTCAAGAAAAAACATATTGTTTCGAATAAAAAGTATTCATGGTAAAATAAATCAATATTTTTCATTTTAAAAATAAGGACTTTGATCATAAGTAACAAGATACTTTAGATAATTGTCTACAAATGCGCATGAACTAATTACTAATAATCAAGAAGAAATATTTTTAAACTCTATTTTGGAAATGAAAACTTTTCCTTGATAAGAATTGATTAACAGACTTACAAATAGAGATTATTGAATCTCTCTAACTTTCTAATTAATGTTAGATTAACACTAAAACGTTATAAGTACTTTTAAGTACCTATGTTAGCCTGAAACACTCAATGCAATAAATAAGGTATTTTCACATTAATTAGATTAATTTCTAACGATAGCTCGAATTCTTAGTATAAGCTCACACTGTGGAATTAGATAATTCTTCTAAGCATTATTTAAGCCCTGTGCTCTTTTATAGGATAAATTCTTAGAAATTGCTTTTGTTCTCGATATTGTATAGATCCCATTCATTCTTCAATTACTTTCATCAACAGCTGGCTTACTTCATAAAAGATAGATTTAGTGATTTGCTGAAATTCTTAAAAGAGAAATGTAAGGTATAAAACGTTAAATAAAAATAGAAAGAAAAATCAATGAAACTACCAGAAATAAATTATATAGAAAGTTTTAGTTTCACACAAGTTTTTTTTAAAAAAATTGTCTTACCATTTTATATAAAATATGAATCACTTTGAAAATACTACAAGTGAATGAAATGAAGCAATCCAATGTAAACCATGTATAAATTAATAAATGAATGAGTGTATGTTTTTTATTTGTTTCTCTATTCTGGAAACTTTTGATAAGATCATAGGTTGGAAGCTTGATATCTAAAAAAATCTCATTGAATAATATTGACAATTATGCATTATATAAAGTATTTTTTATGGTTAATATCGAAATATTAAGAGTGAGAATCTATAGTGGTTAAAACCCGGTATAAGAGTCACTCTCTCGATACTAATGTTAGTGGTCTCGCTTAGTGACCATGTCACCCCAACCATTTTCTACAATTATTTTTATTGTACACGATTGAAATCGTAATTCCAGGGAATAATTTAATCAAGAGTAAATATACTTACCTACTTTTAAGATCGTTTCAAATTTTCTTTGATAATTTGAAAAAAAATCAATTAAACTGAACTGAAATGTTTCAAATTTACGTGACTTTAATAAAAGACACAATTCACAGACACTCTACGCTAACAATACAGGATTGATATTTGCAGGCAAGTGACAGATTTTCTTAAAGTTTTTGAAGCTTTATTGCTCTTAGATGATCGACAAACAGCTTGTTCAATTTTTTATTGATGGTGTCTTTTTTACAGGGCACAATGTGTCCTGTGCTGCATTTGTGGCTTCATATCTTTTTTGATGGAGGTTTTTAGGTAGTATGTGAAAAGTTTCCTTTCGACAGAAATGTTTCATGTTCATCGTTTTTCTAAAAATTATTTCACTATCATAATTAATATACATTACATCATCAAGTTCTTCCCTTGCTTCATCAATTTATTTACAGAAGTTTCAATTTCCTCCAAAGGAGTTACCTGATGCCAATGTTTTTCTTTATATTGTGTTTACTTACATTTATAAACCATAATGAGTTTAACAACACATCAATCAAAACCACTAAGTTGTTCATGAAGTAAAATTTAACCTGTTCATAGAAAATATTTTGAAACCAAGGTGGCCACGCGGAGAACTCAGTCACCCCACAATTATTAAAAAAACTTTGCTACTCACAAAAAAGAGGGATATGACATGATGACTATCTTATAGGATGATATACAAGTGCATGATTGGTCTGGTAACTTACCAGATCTAAATCCATTTGAGAACTTATAGCATATTGTCAATAATCGCTTAGCTAAGATGTATGGTACGACAACAGAACAAATGATAAAGATTGGTGTACAAATGTACTTCGTCGATGAGAAATTCGAGAAGATGTGCAACTTTTCTGCAAAAAGAGGACGTATTCCGTACTAATATAGATATTTTTCAGTCTACTTAAAATATGTAAGGATTACAATCTAAAATCTTTAAAAAACGGTTTTTATCATTTGTCCTAATTATTTGCGAGAAGAAAAGTATTAGGTGCATGGGTAAATTAAATTACTGAAATTATTTGATATTATTTGAGAATTAATATATATTATATCAAAAATAAATAACTTTTACACGTGGAGATGAAGAGTGAGGCAAGATAACGAATGTCTTAATTTTTCCGTGTACCGCTAGGTAGCAGGATCTACCAAACACTACTTTCTCTCCTATTTACCGTTTGCTAGATAATAGTATAGAGAAGCTGAAATCTCCAATTTGTGTTATTTGCGAAGCTTTGATTTCGTTTACAGCTGCCATGATATAACTTTTATGCATATGTAAATAAGCTCTGCTACAAATACAGGCAAGACATCTCATTTATCTTTAATATTTATGTGTAACTTAGTTTAAATACTACATACTACCACGAATAAATGTCAATTAATTTACTTCCTTCATGAAAACGGAAATGAATATTTTTAAACAGGCAATCAGGGGGAGATGACGAGCTCATCATTCCGTGTTTCAGAATTTATTAAACTATCTATGTTGTCTGCTCTATTAAATCCTGTAATCTACGTCTGTGTTTCTGTTCGCTCGACCTTGCTCTTTTATTTCTTCTGGGATAAGGGTGCATCGGATCGAGGAATGAACCGTTCGAAAGAGGCCCACCAGAGAAAGATACTTTTGCCGTCAGCTGACAACTTTATGGCCACTCATCCAGGATAAACTAACATAGACACAAATATTTGCGAGCGTTTGAGCTTCGCTTACTTCAGAGCATCTACAGTTGGAAATGCCGTTAAAGGGTATAAAAAATGTGAGATTGAGACTCATAATCCTCTTGTGTTTAGAGAATATGACTTTTCTGCTTCAAACGCTACTGACCATGATGTTGTTGACGATGAAACTGAGAATAATAGTGCTAATCCTCAGACTCTGGTAGTAGAAATTCAGCATATAAATCCCCAGAAGAACCAGAATGTATGGCAAATGCTGCTTACGATGCACTAAAGAAGACTGCTAGCGTTTTTTTTATTTCAAACCATTGCCTAAAGCAACACAATGTGAGGGAAAAAACGCACAAAAGGGATCTCAAGCATTCTTACAAGCATACACATCAAACAAATGTTAGAACAAAGGAAAAAACAGAAGGAAGAACAGAAAACTTTAAAAAAAAACAGAGAAGAGAAGCTCGTGAAGCTGAAAAAGGGAGTAAAAAAACTCAAACTTGCTCCTGTAGGGCTAAGTCTGTAAATTCCAGGCCAAACAGTCCAGTTGCATCGACTTCAAAGGATGGTGTTATAAGATGTCCTGCTTGTGAAGAGAATATTGTGACCCTCCAACAAAAGAATGGATCAAGTGCTGTAAATGCCAAGAGTGGTGACATGAGGAATGTTCTAATTGTGAAAATGGCATTTTTATTTGTGACTATTTTAATCTGCACAACTAAACACTTCAATAATGCGTTACAATACATTATGCTTAGTTAGATACTTCGTAAGATGTAAAAACTGTTATCATTTGTTAAACCATGTAACTTATTCAAAAGATAAGATCTGTTCAACCTTTCTCAGTGTTGTCATCTTTCCCCAGTACTGGGGCAAAATGACAATTTCTTAAGGTTCTGAAAAAATTAGATTATCCTTTGTTTTTTTTTAATTTAAAAATTAAATGATAATGTATCCAATACTACAAAGGACTACTCTAACACCTCATGTAAAAATAGTTTTTTTTTATACTTAAAAAATTAATAAACAAGAAAACCTGTTAACATAGTCATCTTGCCCCGGTATTCCCTATTTTGTTGAAAATTATTTACAAAATTTTGCTTTGAGTAGCATCATTTTAGTTCCATATTTTTAAATGTTGAAACACATTAAAATTATTAAAGCACAATATATTTGAAAAATTACAAATATTTTTCATTAGTTTGAAAAATATTTCAGAAGGATATGAGGTAAAAACAGTCATAAAAACAGGCAGTGCAATGAAAAAAATAAGATAAAAAAATTGCCGAAGAAATTACTTTGAGCACTAAAGCTATAAGTACTCAAATGATGGTTTGAGGTATTTCTCTCTTAAAAATATTATAATTTGTGTGTGAAATATTTATTTCTTAAATCCTAAATTGTATTTTGATACTAAAAAAAACCTATCAAAAGCAGTTTAGTTCACTTCTTTGCATTTCTATGCTCAATTTCGAGAATCAGAAAAAAAATTATTTTGAAGTATTCAGGAAGAAATATAATTACGTAAAGGATGATAAGATTATATTACCAATTTTGAGAATAGATTTGGTCATCAATTTGTGTCTTTTTTTGAAAATATTTACACAGAGTATTATACAAATGAAATTATGGACTATTACAGAAATGAGTAATTTTAAAACTCAAGTAATGTTGCATTATATGTGAACGCTTCTCTGTTATTTATATATGCATTAAATATTATTTATTCTAAGTAATTCTAAAATTGTTTTGCGCATTATTGTATTACATATCCAAGATAATGTAGAATAGTATGATATGCTTACAAATTATGATATCTTATTTTTAATGTTTTGTCCTTTTTCCTTCCATATTTGTATCACTTATATCAATCACCTTTACATTGTGGTGATTGGTATATATTGTAATATCTACATGGATTTCAAATTTATTTTACAGTTTTGCTTATTGCTCTACATTGTAATATTTCTTTATGCATTTTTTGTTACAGTCTGTAAAATTTTTATTCTCTTTAAGATAATTTTTAAGCTACCGTAAAACCCGGCGCAGCGCCGTATAAAGCGCCTCTATAGTTTTAAGCTGCATTTTTTTATTTTTAGGTATATTCATTGTATAACGCGCACCCGTTTTTTACGAAGGAACCTGAAATGTGCAAATGCAATACTCTTCTGTTTTGAAGTCATTTATGCGAGATATTATCTCTAACATTTGAAAAATGATGTACTTCTACAACTACAACTATTCAAGTTTATCAGTAATGTCATTCATTTTAAATAAACATTATTTTGATACATGTAGAATAATATATATATATATATATATATATATATATATATATGTATATATGTGTGTGTGTGTGTGTATGTATTTACTCGTCTCTTTCTTACTTTTAATACCAGAGTGTAACGCACACCAGTAAATTTCGATATTATTTTTAGCATCATAGCAAAGTGAAATTCGTTACTTAAGAAGAAATGAAAATGGAATGGTAATTCCAAAAGACCTATGTTATCTATGTACTCATTGCAATGTAAGACTTACTATTACACGATACTCCAAATTACGTGTGCATATACATCTGCACTCACACACACACGAAATCCTCAACAGTTTGAAAAAGTGGTATGAACATTAATACCTTGTAAGTATGAGATAAATTATTTTAAGATTTATATGATACTTTCTTCGTAGCATGCAGAGTGTACTTATAAGAACCAAACATTTAGGGGTTTTGTGTTCCACAATTATAAAATAAAAAAAATAGCATGGAGCCTTTAAAAGCGAAAATTAAAATAAAATTCTTCCATTTTCACATTCCGTAAAGTATCGTGCTTAGTCTTAAGCAATAAAAAAATTTGCCCTTTTTTCAACATTTTGGGCAAAAAAAAAAAGACCGCTTAAGGAATAATGGTGATCATCTTATGTTTTCCATTTCCTTTTATATTGCATTAAATGGTATTTTTAAGGAAATAATTTGTAAATACTAAAATGTATTTGAATGAGTTATAAATTACATACGTTTTTTATCCAAAAATTAAAGAATTTGTACATACTATTTCCATAAAATTCCTGAAAACAAATAGGATCCAATGCATACTAATAGAACATTGCAAGACATATAAACATATATTGTCCTCATATGCTTTAATAGAGAACAAACGGCAAAGTCTACATGTTTTTGTCAAGTTGGTATGTAGTCATAAAATTTAGTCAATTGTACGTCATCTGGAACAATTTCCTTGCAGCCCAGGAAATGTACATGTCGTCCTTTGCGCTTGCATTTTCAGATATTCAGATATCAGTTGACGCGCTATCCTAAGCGCCAGTAGCACAAATCATTGGAGGTGAAATAATTTCTCATTTAAAAACTAATTAAGCTAGTGGTAAGTATAATAACTACGACCTCATGAAAGGTAAGGAGAAAAGAACAAACATAGCAAAATAAATCTTGCTTTCCTAGAAAATATACTTTTTTCACTTAAAACCAAACAATTCGCTAATCTTATATCTAGGGTTTTATATAAGAAATCCCTAATCCGATTCAAATTATATTTCTTCTTCTTATAGGAGTACTTTATTGGTTTCTTTGGGATTAAAGTACTGTTCATTGTACGACTTCAAGAATAATCTGATTATTTTTAAAATTGAATCGCGTGGGAGTTGAAATTCAAATTTGAGCCCAACTTTGGAAATTTTACATTGCATTTCCCATTCAAGAGCATTTCTATCTAAGAAAATGTAGACTGAAAAATCACGAGAATTCCATTTGTGTGAATGGTTGAATTTTTTCCAAAAAAATCCATTTTACTTTCACACTTATTCCATCATTGTCTATGCATTCGAATTTTAATAATTGAAATAATTACTTCTGCTAAACCTTTTACACATTAATATATTAAATATTGAGGAATTTTGTTCAATTTTAAATTACTTTGAAAAATAATCACATCAACGTGAGTATAAAATTTATTTTTTACCTATTAATTTCTTTTTAAAAAATAGAATATTAATAAATCGTTACACCTTTTTTAAAAATTAGCTATATATCAGTACTCTTTAGCCCGTGATCACTCACGCGGGGTGTTCTGTACACCCCAGCAACAAGAAAATCCTCCCAGAATTTTAAAAAGAATGCGTAGAACCACAATTTTTTCTGTAGCTGCACATTTTAGGTCAATGAACCTTCAGGCCTGATGCAATATTTCTTTCTCGAATGATTGAAATGTAATGACCTTCAAAAGTTTATCTGGGGGGCTTAGAACTCCGCGAGAAGTTGAGCATATGTATACGGTCTGCTCTGAATGTTAGAAAAATGATTAAAATATTATTTTTCTACTTTCTGCAATCATTATCTCATTAATTATAAAGTATATTTATTACTGACTTATACTTTTTACTGTTTGATGAAAAAATATAAAAATATGTGTTTGAAAATGAGAAAATTGTGTATGTGTTTAGTTAAAAATTAATGTTAGTCTTATAGTATGCAATAAATTTAATAATTTTATTTGTCTAATACAAAAAAAAAAACCTTGCACTTTATAAATGTGTATCATATAATGGCTGAACTTTATTTTGATAATTAAATACACGTGTTAAAAGTTTGGGGTGTTCTCTACAACCCGCGAGTAACGACGCCAGCGAAAACAAGCGCGAGTGGCCGCGGGTTAATAATTATCCTGTTTCTAGTCTATGATCCCATAGTAAATTCATTATTTATAATTTCTAAGCCATATGTATATTTATATAAATAATATCGCGTAATTATTTATATTTATCTCTACAGAATTTGAAATATATGTTCAAAGAAAAACAACCATCGTTAAAGCTAGATGTATTGCAAAATTGCTTTGATTTAGTGCTTTTTCTTCCAGTGCAATTTCCTTTTTGCAATGTTCACAACTAAAAACTACTTTGGGGCGAAGTATAATCAGAAGTAATGACGATATATATTAATATTCAAAATAAGTAGTATCTTTGTACATATTTTCCAAAAATAGCAATTAAAATCTGGACAGATTATAAAAAACAAGGAAAAGTAATATAATATCATTTTTTTATATGTATTTACATGTATCATACAACATCTCACTATATATCTTATACAAATATTCGTTAGTTCATAAAAATTAAATTTCTAATAATCTGAAAATGTAAAAATGTCAGCTTTCTATTGAATTAAAATACTATTTGCAACAGAAAGTACCTCAGGAATTGTATGCAATAGAAAACATAATGTGAAGATGACAGTGACACTGGAGCTAAATCCAACAATTCACTGGAAGTTCGAAACCAGTTTTAATTGATTTAAAATAATACTGCATTCACACACACATATTCCTTAGTTTAACTTCAATCAATCATATATATATATATATATATATATATATATATATATATATATATATGTTGTAGTGCATGAACTATCTGTAACTCAACTTATTCAAATGGAAATACTTTTTTCCGTTACATTCAATGAATTTTTCATAGGTATGCCGACAACCATCGGATGAAGAAGCTAATACCAATTTCTTTGTGAAATATAACTTTAGTTTAAAGCAATATAGAGATATTGTAGAAAATCAGAAATTACTGATACTTATTTAGTAGGGAAATGAACACCAATGCAGTCGAGAAGGCATAGCATTGAAAAAATCAGAAGATGAAAGCTCTTATTATTGAAGCAGCGCCATACATTAAGCACATATTTTTTTACATATTTTGGGAAGAGTCAAGACTGATAATGTAACCACATTTTCTCTATCTCCCGGAATATTTGATCAAATGTGATACCTGGATTTTTTATGGCCTTATTTAAGGTATCCGACTAAGTTCGGAACCGTGATTTTCAAAAAGCGCATAAATGAATACTTTCCATTATATTTAGTACCACTTAGATTAGAATACATGTATAAAATCATTTTAAGGAAATTTTGACAAAAAATATTATTTAAATTCAATATTTCGGCAAAAAATTAACTTAGAATAACCTTTTTTCAAAATGTTTTGCTTTTGTGAAAAATACTTCTATTATAATAATATTTTGCCTGTATATAGCTCATACCTCTGTACAGAGGCTCAACTATGATTTTTGAAACATTCACATTATTTTCAGAGTTACAACTTATTGAAAGGATTATCGACGTTTTTTTCTTAAAATTCCTTGCCTCTGTTATCGTAAGACATGTATAAACCCATTTGTAAGTTATATATTTCAAAAATTCTGTTGTTCTGAATGTTCGAAGATTCTGTAAAGGGATCTAATATCGTTAATGATTCGATCGGGCATCGCGCTTCTTCATAAATATGCTATGGGTATCAAGAACAGACTAAACGTGATATTTATATTCAATATGAATGATTATGATTTGCATGTAACACCATGTTTTGTCTATTGTATGCAATGTGCCTTAAGAACTGTTGCGTTTCCTTTGTGTGCTTTTGAGTCCTAAGTGTAGCCAAGTAACTACTATTCGATAAATTACATTAAATTGAGAGTTCAGAATAGAAACATGCATTTCCTGAAACCTAAGCAGATAATGTCATAATTAGTAAGATGTGTTGTACGTTTGAAGAGACAGAACAAGCTAATTATTGCCCACCATAAAAAAGCAAAACCTAAACAGGTTCTGGGCATTAAATTACTTGTATATCATTTAACAAATAGAAATTGTTTAAGAATTAGATGGGCTATATGAAATCCACGTAAAACAAAAGACTCATGTTAATGAATTCTAATGCATATCCCATTCTTAAACATAAAAGCTCATCTGTTTGTTACCTTATCTTGCTCTTTTCCAGAATTTTTATTAAGGTTATTAATTTACTTTTAGTCTATGTCTTTGTTTGACGTTTGCTTATAAACAGCCTTCAACTCGACAACAATAGATCATTTTTGCAGAAGATATAGAATAATTTAATAGTGTAATTAGTTAACACAAGCATATATATATGATGAATCCCCAAACACTCAAGTGTGAGATGAGGTAAACTTCCTACCAGGACAACTCAACCCACCTCCCGTTTAAGAACATTGACTTCTACTTTTACCGGGCTTAAAGAAGACACGTGTACTAAAGACTCACTCGCTGCTGATCAACGCTGAAGGAGCTCTCGTTTTTGTCATGGCTTGGAGTGCAGACTGCTTAACTGAATATTGAAATAAAATATATATATATAATAGGATAAACGGCTGCCCGT